>OY723389.1:9519350-9651850 GCA_963210295.1 Ophion ellenae | reverse complement strand
ATATAAGTATATTTCAAGAACTGCAATAGTGTTGGTCAAAGAACAGACTGGTACTAAACAATAGCAACAAACCAATGATACATGTAACAGTACTCTTTTTTCATTTATCGTTTCTTATTTTTTAAATGATTACTTTTGTCACAGTTAAGATAAATAAAACAGCAAAATCCAATCTTTTTTGACATTAGTAACCCGTACGCGTTCCCATACGAGATCCCGTACGGGGACACCACGTAGGATCCCGTACGGGAACCCATACAGGATCCCGTATGGGTCACCACGTGAGATCCCATACAGGTTCTTGTGTGGGAATCAGCAGCAGGGACTCCAAATGTACGACCAATATTGTTTATTTTCGTACTGCAGTATTCGTATTAAAATTCACGCCAGGATACATAATAGTGTGTTGCTAGAACACATCGGCAACAGATCGCCACAACGTACTCCAAATGTACGACCAATATTCTTTATTTTCGTACTGCAGTATTAACATTAGCATTTACGCAAGGATACATAATAGTGTGTTGCTAGGAGACAGCTTAATGAGGCAGCACAAGATGCCATTATTTCGACACACCTTGCTCTCGCTTGGCGTAGTGTTGCCATCGCGTTGTCGACAAATTTTCCACTGGGTGATGGGCTAGGAACAGCGGAGTGACAAGTGACGGGGAAAAGCGTAAGGAAGGATCATCAAAGCCTGCGAGAGCATGTTGAAAACGTTTCAAATCTACCTTCGCGGTATCTTCGCGATGTCTATCTGATGCGCGTGTTTCATCGACTTTGGCTCTGAGACTGGCCGTTTATTTTAATGTTTTTTATGCATTCATATTACTCACTGATTTTCACTTTACGCTCTAACCCTACTTGGAGGTTAGCGCCGACAAGAGTCGACATTGAAGCGCACCGTAATAGCCCCCTTCAAACGATTTGCCTTAACGAAAGTTTGAAAAAATAAAGCGCGGGGGGGGTGGGGGCAAAAGTTAACGGTGATGGCTGATTTGCATTAACGCAAGGTTGAAAAAATGAAGTGGGTGGCCAAATTCATGGAGGTCTGAAAAACGCCGCAGTTTCTAGACCAGTAGGCCTATTCTGTAACTCGTAACAATTTCCGTTATCGTTAGCTAGCGACAGCCTATAAGAGGCACCATTTTGTCTGTGATCGTGCAGGCGATTGGCTGTCAATAGCGAAAAATGTCGCTACCGAGTTACAGAATAGGCCTACTGTAGCGCGATTCTGTAACTCGTTAGGGCCTCTGCACACTGCGCGCGATTTGCAACGAGCGATGGGCGATATCCAACGGGAGCTTCCATTCCACACGGGACGTGGGCATATATTTTTACGTTTCCCTCGTTGTAGCCTACGCCTAGCGCAATAGCTCGGGATGAGGGTAAAAAGTGCTAGTGCTAGGGTAAAAAGTGGGTAGTGCTTGGCTAAAAATGGAATGACCCGATTATCCGATTGAGGAATAATTGGACACTCAAATTCTATCGACTCGGGCTTTATTGGAATTAACCAATTTGGTTAAGTCGATTAAATTAATAATACAGAAAATATACATGAAGTATTTCCCTTACATTTGTCGATACGCCGTGGATACAATGGTTGGAGATACGGAGGGTTGAATTGGACCTTGGCAGGTAGGCCGTACCGCTCGGTTGTGTACGCTCGTTTACGGGTTTAGCAGAGCTGGTGTTCTTCACGTTGACACAATCTTTTAATACATAAGTATTTATTGCGAGCCGAGTCTTCGAATTAAGGGGGGATTGTCTTTTTTTTCGCAAAATTTACCGCTTTTTGGGAATTTTTTTGTGAAGAAAGTATACAACGGAAAACTTGTGAAACTTGGCATATAGTTTTATTGATCTGTTTACTACATACAAAAAAATTTTTAAACAATTTCATCAAAAAATCCCCCCTTAAACGCGTTTTTCTCGGTACAGCTTTTTCACAACTGGTGTGCACGATTTCTCAAAAACTATTCAACCGATTGCCTTCAAATTTGGACAGAATGCTCAGCTGACATCCTTTTATCGTTTGATGAAGCAAAAAAGCAATACGTTTAATAGTTTTTTATGTATAACAAAAAATCGATCAATTTTTTTCGAAAAATCGATACTTCAAGTTCAAAACGTCACCAAATCGTCAATTTTTTTTCTTTTTTTTTCCCTTCATCGAACGATAGCTATATGTGTCTAAAGTAAAATGCTTTTTGGGTTTTTGTTGCAGGATGAACGAGAAGGCTGTAATCGTGCACACCATCAAAAAAGGACCATCGCGCGTCGAGGGGGGTGGGAGGCGGATTTTTTGATGAAATTGTTTAAAAAATTTTTTGTATGTAGTAAACAGATCAATAAAACTATATGCCAAGTTTCACAAGTTTTCCGTTGTATACTTTCTTCACAAAACATTCCCAAAAAGCGGTAAATTTTGCGAAAAAAAAGACAATCCCCCCTTAATTGGAAATTTACCCAATTCGATGTATCGATGTTAGTGTGGACGCTCAATGTGAATAATTAGAATTTTTATAAGCCGCGCTTTACAAAATATAGACAGAACTTGTAACAATTATACCGGAGATATACTACTTTTTCGAGTTAACGTCTGAACTCGTCGGATGCTGTCAGGAGACAGGTTTTCGTACCGAACTAGATCTGATGGAAGATGTTGGGAGACTTTATCCGAACGCGATGGAAACTGATGGGACACTGACTTCCTGACGGACACTTCTATACCAAGTGGAAAATAGGAGAGGTTTCGTTAATGGGGGAAGGAGTACATTTCCATGATGCGTTTTTCGTAGGTATTAGTGGAAAAGGCCTCAAATATAGGTCTCTTCGGATGATTGGTCTGCGAGTCATATTCGTCGCTCTTTTTCCAGGAATTGGAGCAGCGTTCCCTTTATCTGGAGCACGGAAAAATACCGGGCGGAAAAAGGGGCCTTGTCGGCGACGTGATTCGAGGATTTCATTCTGGCGAGTGCGTATTTTTTCTTCATATGGTTAAGACCACCTTGCTCTCGTATGGGAAAGTACGTGAGACGCTTCCTTATTATCAATAGCCTACATTTCTGCCGTGGTAGGTCTAAGCCTAAAGAAAAATATAAATATCCGTCGAAAAATGAGAATGCTACTACCGCGCGTATATGGTCGTTCACGTTTTCCATAGGAAATCGCGTCGGCCATGCGTCTTCGCCGGAACTCAAGAAGATAAGAGAAAGCGAGAAAAAGAAATACATTATGCGCATTTGGTCGCGACGAGACACTCCTATTGGATATCGCACATCGCAAATCGCGCACAGTGTGCAGAGGCCATTATAACACGGTGGCGAAAGTTTTCATCATCGTTAGCTAGCGACAGCAAATAAGAGACCTCCTTTCTTTTATGATCGTACATGCGATTGGCTATTACTGTTTATCGATAACGAAGACTGTCGCCATGGAGGCTAGAGTGGGAGGAGTCCGAACTCTTATGGAGATTCTTGAAAAAAGTGGCTACAAAAATGTGGTCAAACAGGGATGGCGCCACTATTGCCAAGACCTCGAGAAGTGAGCTGCGTGTGACAGGGACGGAACAAATAAATAATGAGAAGTGAGCTGTGTATGAGGCAGAATAATACTTGAGAAGTTGGCGCGTGCGAGAGAGATGTAAAATAATATAAATCAGAGAAATTGCCGTAAATGCGTAAAAAATAGAATATTTTTAATATAGCAATGCCCAATGATCAATATGCATTAGTTGCATAAGTAACGATGAAAAAGGTCAATAATAAAAATAATGTAAATACGACGGTAAATTTATCCCTGCTGTCAAAAAACAATGCTTTGCGATCTGATTATATTAAAACTCGCAAACAGCGAACGGTAACGCGATAATTTTTACGATAACGATATATAACCCAACAACTCATGACATTTTTTTTACCGTCAATCGCATGACTGGGGTGTATATGCACCCCGTACTTTTCTTTGTCATTAAACTGGTCGTACGGGGACAAATGGACTTTACCATACCTCAATTACTTCGTATTTTCATGAAAAAGTAAATAGTGTACGAGCCGTCTGATTTAATTGCCATTCCATTAGTGAACAATCCATTTAAAGACTAAAAAACGGCAAAAACCCATTTTTGCATACAAATTGGGATGCGACCGAGCCCCAGTCGTGAGTTTTAGTGTTAAATAAAAATTAAACGATAATCATAGTCAAGAAATTGCAATTACTCGGTGCCGTAAGGAATTTAAAAAATTGCCCTGTATTTGTTCGATAGCTCGCGTTATTAGGTAGGTGTAAGTCGCAGAGTGGAGTTGCAGCGCTGGGGTAGGTCGTCGAGAAGAACTGGAGACAGGCGATGTTGGTAAAACTTCTACGTCATTTATTCAGTGGTGTCATGATTATTATTACAGTCTAATTTTGATATTTGGGTGGAAACTCGTGGAGACTCGCTCCAGAGAAGTGAAGGCAGCGTTCTGGTTCTGCGAACCCCGGGCTGGAGCCACAGTGGTGGAGTCTGGGTTCCTTCGGGAGGACTCTCTGCCGGACCTCGTTGAGCTGAAGCCTCCAGCTCAGTTGTTACAGAGGTCTGAGTGGCTGCATCCCTTCGTTGGGTGGCTGACTCTGGCTGACTGCTGACGGGAGTTTGAGTTCCTCGATGAACTCGAGCGACTGTTGTTGTCTGGGAGCTTTTGTTCGCCTTCTTGGCCGACGGGCTGGACAGTGGCGAGAGTAAAGATGGACAGACCGAGTGCCAGATCGGCCAGGTGAGTCTGCTTACTCGGGTGTCTCCTGCAGTCAGCTGATGTCGCGGAGGCCTCGTGAGTTGTCCCGGTAGGCTACGAAGCGGCAACTCAAGCTCCACGAGCTTCCATGCGGTGATCGTGGATTTCCTTGCTGTAGCCGATCTCTTGGCGAGAGTCTGCCCCTGTGGGTTCTATTTTCGGGACCTCCGTCGCATGAGCGAGCTTGGAGTGCAAAGGAGTGAGAGAGCGTTGTCGTGATTGAGACGTGAAACGTCTCAATGCTTCGAGCTAGCTTGTCTGAAATTGGAGAGCCGGCGACGCTCTTATATGCAGTTCAGCCCCATGCGAGTGCTTGTGAGAAAGTGGTAGCGCCTGAGGGAACTCTTTCTCCCTCGCATGGTGCTGCACGGGTGTCGCACTGGTTGCTTGGGTCAGGCGCTTTCTTAGCTCGGGCCGTGGCTACTGAGCCTCTTGCTTAGTATTGTTTTCTTGTACAACGAACGGTGGAAAATGTCTTAAATAATAATTTGTTTATTCTTGAATACATTTTGGACTGAGGTCAATATGATGGTAAATGATTCCTAGTCAACGAACAATGCTTTGCGATCTATTTGTATTAAAACTCGCAATTAGCCAATCGGTAAATCACACGAAAGAAATTGCAATTACTCATGGAGGCAAGAAATTTGAAAAATTGTCCAGTAGTCATTTGTCGATTTGAGAAAACACCGTAGTAACAATATGAATTCGAAGCGATATTGCTTGCATAAATGTTTTCAAGATAAAAACATGCTTCAATGTTTTAAAGATAAAATATCTGTGTCCTCGTGTTAACGTCAAGGCTGGTTTGTCTCGAAAATTCGATTTTAACTATTCTCAAATTCGAATATTCCCAGATAGAACACTAACGTATAATATACGTATCGCCATCGACGTCCGTAAGACGGATACTATAACGTATACTATACGACGTCGCCATCGACGTCTGTAAGACGTATACTATAGAGCTAAATGTCCGGCTAATATCCCTATATTGTATGTATATTCTTCGTTTACTAAACGGTATATTTTGCGTATATATGATGTCGAAAATACGTCAAATATCTTGTTTACCCAGCGTAGAATATATGTACATTATACGGATATTAGCCGAACATTTAACTCTTCAGTATACGTACTAAATACCTCTCATAGACGTCGATGGCGACATCGTATTAACGTATATTAGACATGTCATAAACGCCTTGTATACGAATAATAAATTCATAAAAGATGTATACGATACACGCAAAAATACGTATGCTATACGTATGGCATACGTATACTATAGATATGGTTGTATACATATATGGTATACCATATATGTCTGGTATACGTATTTTATACGTAGGGTATACGTGAAAATCGATCGAAAAAATAGCATTTCATTGGTAGAATGTCATTACATTGTATTATTAATCTCCATGTTCTTGCGTAATTTCGATTCAAAGTTTAAATATGTACAGTGATATCCCATCTTATTGCATAAAGCGTGCCGGCGTATTCGTCATCCGTGACAGCGATTCTCATCTTTTTTATAGCAGTGGTGCTCATTATTTTTTTAATTCCTAGGCGTCAAGACGCTGCCGCGTCTCTTGATATATACCAAGAATTCAAGTATGTAGCCAGATAACCAAGCGTACTTGGTACGGCGTACCGAGATTGTGTCCTGCGGCACACTCCAATCAGCGGTACATGGTTATCTGGGTTTTATTGTTATGTATTTATATGGTGTATTATATATATATCCCAGATCGAACAGGAATGGGTAATATACATATACACTGCCGGCCAAAAGTATGGATACACCTAGAAAAATTTCGCGCCGCACTAAAAGTTTGATATCTCTGTGAAAAAAGAGATATCCGGATTTCCAAGGCGGTATTTTAACAGGTACAAATGAAGCTTCACTTGGCGTTTTGGAAAAAATAATTTCGATTCTTTTTTAGACTCGGGGCGTCATTTTGCAAATAGCCGTTTTTTGGCTGTTTAAAATCGGCTGCACGTCTTCAGGAATTTTTTTTTCAAAGAACCTTAAAAGATAGAGCAATAGCTATAGTTTCCTTGTTGAGAAAGTTTCGTACGATTTTTTTTCACCGAGTTATCGCATTTGTTGTCAAAAAGACAATTTTGAAAAGATGCTGCTGAAATCAGAAACTTTGAAGTTTAGAGAAAATTGCCAGAAGGAAAAAAAGTTCCGTTACATCGTATTGAATCGAGCAGAATTTTTTCAAACATTTTTTTATCTTATTTTTTTGCTCCAACATTGAATAAAAAAAAATTGATTTTTTTTCTCAATTTTTAGCCGCACTCAACATCCACCTCTTACCTCTTACCTCATCTGAACACAAGGAGCGAACATAAAGCTTCTTGTCTTTGTTTACATTTTACCTTTGTAGAGCGTAAAAAAGATTCTACTTCTCGCGAGTCGATATTCTATTTCTCTCGTGTTCTTTTTCTCGTTCTCTATTTTTCGCTCGTCGTTTTTGTTTAAATTTTTAATTCATTGGAATAATGTGACGAGTGTCGCGCTGACAAAGCCAGTTAGTTGTGCGAAAACTTCGAACGCAAACACGTGTGGTCTACAATCGACAAGTTTTTACGGAATTTTTTTTTTTCTTAACAGATCAAAATAGCATCAAAAAAAGAAATTCCACTGTGTAAAAGAGGGGCTATTGTCGCATTGCGCGATAAGGGATTGTCGTACAGAGAAATTTCTAGACAAACTCGTATGTTTTTGAAAGGAGTGCAGACGATCATCGGAAGATTTAAGAAGTCGGAGACGTATTTTAATCGCATTCGTCCGGGTCGACCCAAAGTGACAACGTCCTTAGACGATACAAATATCGTCGTTACCAGCAAAAAAAAATCGTCGATTAACAGCAACGGAAATCTGTGCCAAATTTAACGACCAAAGGGAAACCTCGATATCACTGACGACAGTGAAACGTCGTCTTAACAGTGCTGGCCTCAGAGGCTGTGTCGCCGTGAGAAAACCTTTGTTGCGTCCAGCGAACAAAAAAAAACGATACGCATGGGCCCTGGCACACAAAAAGTGGACAATTAATGAGTGGAGAAATGTACTCTGGACGGACGAGTCAAAAATTTTAATCTTCGGTAGTCGTCGACGCATTTTTGTTCGAAGAAATCCTTCGGAAAAAATGGCACCACAGTGTTTGATACCAACTGTCAGACATGACGGTGGCTCCGTTATGGTGTGGGGTTGCTTCTCCGGTCATGGTGTCGGAAACTTTGTGAAAATTGACGGCATAATGAGAAAAGAAGAATATAAAGAAATTCTCATTAATCATGCGATTCCATTGGGGCTAAGAACGATCGGGCGTGGTGTTACCATGCAACGAGACAATGATCCGAAACACAGTTCCCGTCTCTGTCGAGAATATTTGGAGAACGAGGCAAAGAAAAAAAAATCGTGAATGTGGTGTGGCCTCCACAATCACCCGACCCCATCGAACTTCTCTGGGAAGAGCTCGATCGAAAGATACGAATGACCTGCCCTACATCGGCCGAAGATCTGTGGCATAAACGGCAAGCTGCGTGGAGAACCCTCAGCTCAGCTCAGCTGAATTCTATAATCGATCGGATGCCACGAATCGTTGATGCAGTGCTGAAAGCCAGAGGCGGGTTTTTCGACGAAACGGGCGTTTAGATGAGGTGAGAGGTAAGAGGTGGATGTTTTGTGCGGCTACAAATTGAGAAGAACATTTTTTTTATTTAATGTTGGAGCAAAAAATTAAAAAAAAAAATTTGAAAAAAAATTTGCCATAATTCTGCTCGATTCAATACGATGTAACGCAACTTTTTTGTTCTTTTGGCAATTTTCTCTAAACCTCACAGTTTCTCATTTCAGCAGCATCTTTTCAAAATTGTCTTTTTGAGAAAAAAATGCGATAACTCGGTGAAAAAAAAATCGTACGAAACTTTCTAAAAAAGAAAACTATAGCTATTGCTCTATCTATTAAAGTTCTTTGAAAAAAAAATACCAAAAAAATGTCCTGAAGACGTGCTGCCGATTTTAAACAGCCAAAAAAAGCCACAAAACGGCCATTTTCTGAATGGCGCCCCGGGTCTAAAAAAAATCGAAATTGTTTTTTCAAAACGCAAAATGAAGCTTCATTTGTCCCTGTCAAAATTCTGCCTTGGAAATCTGGATATCTTTTTTTTCACAGAGATATCAAACTTTTAGTGCGGCGCCAATTTTTTCTAGGTGTATCCATACTTTTGGCCAGCAGTGTATAACATGTATATATGTATATGATATATATGTGTATACATCCATGATAGACCTGTATTATACGTATATTAAATGTGGATTGTGGATCTATTTAATTGAAAATAGTGAAAGAATTTCATATATGTATATTTTACGTACATTATACAATAAGCATTTGACATCGAGTTATATACATATTATATATATAAGGAACATCTACTCGACGATAAAAATGACTCCAACCGCATTGCTGTCAATATCAAGTAATATATACTGAGACGTATAGGTACGTCTCAGGTGCGAGTTTCTCCCGGAAAAGCGAAGGCCAAGATTGTTGACACGCTCGGTCAATGCCTCTAAACGCGGCTATTAGGAGGAAAATTGAAAACGGAGAAAGTGGGGGCTATCTCTCGGTGGGGATATTGAAATTCGAGAAGAGTCAAGTGGGGGGAGAAAAAGATTCTAGAAAAATCAAGGAACGGCCAAGACGCTTGAGAAGGGGAAGCAAAAAAAAACGGCAAAATAACAGTATAAAAGGGACGTCCTCGGACCGAAAAAGGTCTTCTCTTTCAAACTCTGACTGGCGCAAGTAGTGAAAAAGATACCAGTACAAGCTGAAAAAGCAAGGAAAGTATCGGAGTAAGGAAAGCGCCAGCATCAAGAATAAGAAAAGGAGCAAAACGTAGGGACTTCTCTCGATTATTGGGGACATTAGTAGTGAATGGGCGTAAGTACAAGCCACAAAGGCGAGGAAAACAACCACTAAGGAAACTGTCCAGAAATAGCGAGAGGAATTGGAGACAGTCTCCGGATCACTTTCTTTAATTATCGGAGCATAAGTAGTGAAAAGGACGCACTTGATTATTTCCCGATTAAGGAAAGCGTCGGTTGGCACAAGTAGTGAAAAGGAGCCGAGAAGGACTCCCGACTAAGGAAAGTGCCAGAGAACGCAAGTAGTGAAAAGGGAATGATCGGGTGCTCCCGAATAAGGAAAATGCTCAAGATAAAAAGACAAATGACAGTGGGCATCTCATAGAAATAGGATGAGGCAAAGAAAGTTTTGAATCAGGAGAAGTTAATCAAATAAAGAAACAGAAATTAATTTTAACAAAAGGTACGAGGACCGCCCAGCTGTGCGCACGTCTTCCTCGGTCTTTAAATTTTGACGGTAACCGTCACCGAGAGAGAGAACTAACAGACTCACTTGATGAGAGCAAGCGAGAGACAAACAAAACAAACGGAGCAGTGGCCGAGCAAAGCCAACGCGGAAAAATTGGAATTCGCAAACACACACAAAGTACCCATGAAAAGGTCCCCTAGCAACTCACGTACACACAAAGCCACACAAATATTCAAAAATTGTAAGGCGGAATAAAAGCAACACCACACATACACATAAGAAAACGCACGAATACAAGCACACATTTAAAAACACATGTAAACACTGCGGCACCCATACAACACAGACATTCAAACGTACACACACCTATATTTAAATACACGAGCGAAACTACACACATATAAACAATACTTACCTGCCACAATGCGATGACACACCCACACAGTCAAACATACGCGTACACAAAAACATTGCAGCGCAAGTTAAGCGAGACTCCACACACACACACCAACACAAACAAGTAAGAATCTCGGGCAAACGAAGCGACCAGCGACGAAATTGGAATGTACAGGCGGATTCAAAACAAACTGTATCGAGACTAAGGAGAAAAATTGCAATAAATTCACGACTTATTGTATGCGAAAAAGGTCTCTATTAATTTACTCCCTAATCGAGTCCCGAACCCAAATAAATTTAATGTAACAAGGGAAGAAACGTTACAATACGTACATTAGACGTGTTTTTTTCAACATTATCTCCGTGGAATTTTGTACATCTCATATACGTATAATAGTCGTTCATTATCCTACGATTGTGATTCCTGGATCTGAAGCTGGATTTAATGGACGTATAATATACGTATATTCAACATCAAAGATTCAACGAAAGAAGAACGAACAGAATCCAATAATGGAATCTGAGATATACATGAGATGCACAAAATTCCACGGAGATAATGTTGAAAAAAACACGTCCAATGTACGTATATAATACAGGTATATCAAGACGTATACATATCATATGCATATATACATATAATATAGGTATATTAGACCTTCCTGTTCTATCTGGGTTGTGTGTATATTATCGTGTTTGCTGGTACAGTAGAACCTCGTTTATCCGACCTTCGATTAACCGACGTTCCGCATTATCAGAGTCACCTAACTCATCCGAGTCCTCCGCATTATCCGAGGTGTATCCTCAGATGATACGCAAAATCGCGGATAGAACGGAAGAATCTGCCATGCCTAAGCTTGGAATAGTCCTATATTGCTACTGTTTTCCGTATTATCCGAGATTTCACTTGTCCGAGGTACCCTCTCCCCACATTACCTCGGATAAACGAGGTTCTACTGTATTTGCCATGGAGGCTAGGATGGGTATTTCATCCTTTTCCATCTCTCTTACACGACATCGATACTCAGCTTACTTCTCGAGGTTTTAGAGATAGTGGAACCATCCCGGTTTGATCACATTTTTGTAGCCACTTTGAAATGCACAGACCGGACTCCTCCCACTCTAGCCTCCATGACTGTCGCTATCGAGTTAGAACGAGTTATGGCCTCTGCGCACTGCGCGCTATTTGCGACGAGCGATGGGCGATATCCAATGGGAGTTTCACTTTCCCAGGGGGTTTCTGTAATACCAAAGCTCCCATTGGATATCGCTCATCGCTCATCGCATATCGCGCGCCGTATGTTGAGCACGGTCTTACATACAAGTCTGGAAACTCCAGCGGAGGGGGTAGGTAGCTCATTGACGAAAGTTGGTAGTTCACTAGTCGCCACTAGGTTCTTTGGGATCAGAATACCCGCTGCAGCGCGGCCGGCGGGGTCAGACAGAGACAGCACTAGTCGGCCATGCTTCTATCCCTCTATCTCTGTCCCACTTTTATGTTCGTTACACGGATATTTATTCTGAGTTCAAAACACTGTTAAAAGGCCTAGGAAAAGGCGTTAGTCAGTTTCGATTAAGATACACTGCCGGCGGAAAGTTTCCGGGCAAGAGTTGGAAAAAGTGCCCGAACGGTTCTTTATGCCATTTCGCCGGTAGTTGGGCTAGGCCAATTTGACTAACGGCATTTTAAAAAGGGGGGATTTACCTACATTTTGGCTTATCAAAAAAAAATTTACGATTTTTTTTACACTTGGCACCCAGTTTTGAAAACGACAATTTTTTTGTCGTTTTTTGTTGTTTTATGAGTGGACCCCGTTTACAGTAAGAATCTTTTTTATGCATTTCTCCTATTAAAATCATAAAAGGGGAAGCCTAAGCTTCAATTTCGTTTTGTAGAAAAATTTTTGCGATTTTTTTTTCCCAAAAATATTTCGTTTTTTCGATAAAAATATACAATATGAAAATTGCTCCGGAGTACGAAAACGACGAGGTTTACAACAAAACCTCAAGTTGGTAAAAAGTTGCGTTACTTTTTGTTGAGTTCATGAGAATTTTTTCAGATTTTTTTTGCGAAATTTTTTTAAAATTTATTTCCGGTCGGAACTGGATTGATCTCAACACCATGATAATAATATAATTAATTTTTTTATTTACATATTATACTTTGGTCTCGTCGAAAAAACCTCCTCTCGCTGACAGCACGCTCTTAATCGTCGTAATTGAAATGTTTTTTTCCACGACTTTCGACAAACTGCGCTTGGATGTTTGCCGCCGTGAGTTTTCGATTCCTTTTAGACATCACAATTATTGATTAGTCTTCCGCTTTGGAAGTAACAGGAGGCCTCCCGGAACGATTTTTATCGCGGTTCGATTGTGTCTCTCTGAAACGTTTTATAGCATCCCCAACGGTTGATTTGGGTATTTTCAACCGATTTGCAATGTAGCGAATTTTGAACCCTTCATTGCGAAGTGCAAGGATTGATGCACGCTTTTTTATGCTTATATTGGGTCGACGACCCATTTTCTGCTTCAAAAAAAAAACTCTAATGAAGTCAAAAATTTTATTTATTTAACCGTCAATAAATTAACAGTTAAATACACTTCAAATTCAATATATTATTCGACACGATACGACAGGAAAATCTAACGCGAACGTTTTTTCGATGCTTGCCGAAGAAGTACTGAGTCGAAATAATTTTTGAATATTTTTTCATTGTAACACGTAAAGAGTGCGTGAACGTTTCTCCCACTCTTTGTAGAGTAGTAAAAAAAATATATATCGCTCACCTATGCGACAAAGCGAACGCTCGACAATGCGAACCTCGCGAAAAAATAAACAAGGAACAAGGACAGACACTCCGTCGCGAGATCCGCTATGTTCGCTGACTACGCTACTTCGAAAACAAGAAGAAAACAAAGAGTGGGAGAAACGTCCACGCACTCTTTACGTGTTACAATGAAAAAATATTCAAAAATTATTACGACTCAGTACTTCTTCGGCAGGCATCGAAAAACCGTTCGCGTTAGATTTTCCTGTCGTATCGTGTCGAATAATATATTGAATTTGAAGTGTGTTTAACTATTAATTTATTGACGGTTAATTAAATAAAATTTTCGACTTCTTAGAGTAAATTTTATTTTTATTTTTAAGAAAAAAACGGGTCGTCGACCCAATTTAAGCATCGAAATGCGTGCATCAATCCTTGCTCTTTGCAATGAAGGGTTCAAAATTCGCTACATTGCAAATCGATTGAAAATACCCAAATCGACCGTTGGGGATGCTATAAAACGCTTCAGAGAGACACAATCGAACCGCGATAAAAATCGTTCCGGGAGGCCTCCTGTTACTTCCAAAGCGGAAGACCAATCAATAATTGTGATGTCTAAAAGGAATCGAAAACTTACGGCGGCAAACATCCAAGCGCAGTTTGTCGAAAGTCGTGGAAAAAACATTTCATTTACGACGATTGAACAACGCTTGCGCAGCGCACAATTATACGGAAGAGTCGCAACGAAAAAGCCACACTTGCGCCGTGGAAACAAAAAAAAAGCGATTGAATTGGGCACGCAAGCACAAGAATTGGACGATCGAAGATTGGAAACGGGTGTTATGGACCGACGAATCCAAATTTGAAATATTTGGAGGAAAATGTCGAGTTTTCGTTCGTCGCTCAGCTAACGAGAAAATGCATCCTGATTGCGTAATTCCAACCGTTAAACACGGCGGTGGTTCTGTAATGGTGTGGGCATCCTTTTCGTATGCTGGTGCGGGGGACCTCTACCGAGTCAAAGGAATCCTGGACCAAAAAGGATATCACGCGATTCTGAAAAACCACGCTGTTCCTTCTGGAAAGCGACTCATCGGAAGGGGGTTCGTTTTTCAACAAAACAACGACCCGAAACATACTTCAAAATTCTGCTCGAAGTATCTTGAAACGATGCCAAAAAGTGGGTAGCTTCAAATTATGCAATGGCCTCCTCAATCCCATAGAGCTGCTGTGGGATGAAATGGATCGGCAAGTGCGCAGGGTCACGTATTCATCCGCCGAAAAGCTATGGGAATCCCTACAAAAATCATGGAAAGAAACACCCCGAGAGACATTCGAAAAACTTGTGGAGAGGATGCCGCGTGTGGTAAAGAGCGTGCTGTCAGCGAGAGGAGGTTTTTTCGACGAGACCAAAGTATAATATGTAAATAAAAAAATTAATTATATTATTATCATGGTGTTCAGATCAATCGAGTTCCGACCGGAAATAAATTTTAAAAAAATTTCGCAAAAAAAATCTGAAAAAATTCTCATGAACTCAACAAAAAGTAACGCAACTTTTTACCAACTTGAGGTTTTGTTGTAAACCTCGTCGTTTTCGTACTCCGGAGCAATTTTCATATTGTATATTTATATAAAAAAAACGAAATATTTTTGGGAAAAAAAAATCGCAAAAATTTTTCTACAAAACGAAATTGAAGCTTCGGCTTCCCCTTTTATGATTTTAATAGGAGAAATGCATGAAAAAGATTTTTACTGTAAACGGGGTCCACTCACAAAACAACAAAAAACGACAAAAAATTGTCGTTTTCTAAACTGAGTGCCAAGTATAAAAAAAATCGTAAAATTTTTTTTGACAAGCCAAAATGTAGGTAAATCCCCCCTCTTTAAAATGCCGTAGGTCAAATTGGCCTAGCCCAACTACCGGCGAAATGGCATTAAGAACCGTTCGGGCACTTTTTCCAACTCTTGTCCGGAAACTTTCCGCCGGTAGTGTAGATCTGTAGGTACACGTATGAGTCAAAAGTTTCGCTCGAAGCATATAGTAACATCCAATGCCTATACGATGCTGTTGGTTGTAAATTTTTGACAGAGCTTGTACCCTCTATATGTCCCACGCATTCGCACCTCATGAGATAGGTCTCATACTCGTGTAGAGAGCGGCGCTGTAATCGTGCCAACAGCGCGATTTTCCTCCAGTCATAGCGTTGAGCTTCCTACGACCCCTTTCGCGAAATATTTTATATTAATGAAAAAAGCGTGAAAATGTCAACGCAAATGCGATACAAAGGAAACTTTACAAGAAAAAAGGCGCTTGCTAAAAGACTGAAAGCTGTGACAGCCATGTGGCAAGCAAATGCGGCTAAACGTGATGTGAATAACCATAACCTCAACTAACAGCAACAAAAATGCGGTGTCGAAGGACGTCGGATCGCGGATTTAGAACATCTTGCCGACAATTTAAATTGTATTCGCTGTAACAACTACAAATACATGCATAAATACATGGATAAATTGAAATTAAATTTGTTTGCTGAATAAATTTATTTCACATACGTCTCAGAATTACTAGAGCTCGGGAATAAAAACACGCTTCGAGTTCCCATACCACGCGCCGATCGGCTGGCTGTAGCGTACACTGTTGCCATTCCGTTACAGATGGTTGGGTCCGAGTTCGGCGTGGAATATAATTACCACCTTTCATAAGTGGATATCTCCGAAACTAAACAGTCAAAGTTTGTCATTAAAAAAAAAATCAATCCCACAACAGTACTGCGTACACGTGTGTTTTTATTTTGAAATCCTAAGATCGGTTTAGATCCTATATCGAGAAATGCGAGCAAACTCCTATCGGTTTACGTGTTACGCGATAGGAATCGCATACAAAAGTATCCATATTCAATTGCGATTACTTCATGAACGAAACGGTGACTCGAATTGACTTTTTGGGCTTCAGTTCATGAAGGTCATATCTAAACCATACTTAGATTTCAGCCAATTCCTAAGATTTGACCAAAACTGCAGAACTACATTAATACAATAAACAATGTATGACTCTAATCGTAATTAAACAAACAAACTTTCTGAAGCCAAGCAAGCCTGATAAGCATATACATACGATTTTAAAGCTGTCACATTGCATGTGAACTTTGACGAAGTGGTTCCGTCCTTACCTCACACTCGCGTTGTTGTCGGTTCAAGCCACTGTCTCAATTTTTTTCTTTCATCCCCTTCTGACGATGCGCAGAGAGCACAGAATTTCGCTCTCGAGTAATTTGACACCGTGGGTTGTCGGATGCTCGAGGGCGAGGGTGTGTGGGGACTTTTCCCGTTCCAAGTAAATCTCCAGTTCGGGATATTGCAATTTGAACAACTTATATTTTATTTAAAATTAGGCAACAATATTACAATTCTTTTTTATGTCTTGATACCAGGTTTGCAAATAATGCATTCTTTTTTGTAATGCGGATGGATGGATGGATGGATGGATGGATGGATGGATGGACGGACGGACCGACGGATGAATGGATGGATGGATGGATGGATGGATGGATGGATGCGGAATCATTTGTAGGTAACAAACACATCGATGAAAATGTTCATTTAATATAATCAAATATTGGTTTGGAAATAACCAAAGAGCAGATACACGTTTTTCTTGGACATCCTTGATATTACGAGGAAAATAAGAGTTGCACCTCATTGTCTGACAAAAGGAGTACAACTTAAATTTTCCTTTAAATATAAAGCCTCTCCGAACAAAACGTGCAGCCGGAGTTTTACTGACCGGGCAACTGATTGATCACCTTAAATGAAAAATAGAAAATTGAAGCTTGACCAATTTCTCAGCATTGTTCGGTCCAAAAAATTAATTCGCATCTATAACTTCGACTTTTTTCCATTTTAATCTTTTGGAATTCGTTTGAGAGAGAGATTGAGAGAGAGAGAACGAGAGGCGACGCTTACGTAGTCCGTGAAAGTCATCTGCGGATAGCTCAAATTTCCGACTTATGCCGCAATGTGGCACATAAACGTAAATAGGAAGAAAAAAATCGACTTCTATCAGCATTCTCGAGAAAAATTAAAGGAAAAAAGAAAAACCAGAAATGATTCAATACTTTCCTAGATTTTTTTACCGTCAAACTGTAAATTACATTACGATTAAACTTCGCTGTGATCGAAAATTAAAATTTTGCAGCTAACTTAGCGGTGCTTTCTAATAGATCATTTTTTTCGTTACGATTATGTTAAAAATATGCTTAAGGGGTCTTCTCACTTTAGACGCTGAAAAAGGCTACTTTCATGATTTTTTTCTGATAGGTTTATATTATAGATATTGATATAAAAGTTGTTACACTTAGTAAATACACTGTTGAAATACATTTGAAAAATATATATTTACTTAAGTCACTACTCATACACGAAAATGGTAATTAAAAAAATTTCCTAAAAAAATGTAGGTCTGTGCTGTTGATGAAATCTCGGAGATGGATTATCTGAAACAAAAGAATTAAACGGTTTTAGATTCAGTATGTTAATGGCTATAGCGCATATCATAAGATTTTTTAGATATGCAAAAATAACAAAATGGCGGACATTTTCCGAAAAAAGAAAAAAAACGGGTTTTTTCACCGTTTTTGGCCAAAAAAATAGTAAATATCAAAATTTGAAAAATCCTTCATATGCGCTATAGCTTTGTTGTAAAGAATATGTGCTTAAAATTTCATAAGGAGCGGTTCAGTAGTTTCGAAGATTTTATCAACAAGCCGTCGGAAAACGTCGTTTCGAGAAAAACGCGGTCAAAGTTTGTTTGAGTTACATAAATACATGACAATTTTTTATTTATTTATTTCGAAAGTGTATTCATTAAGTGTAACAACTTTGATATCAATAATTATAATATAAACCAATGAAAAAATTATTGAAAATAGTATTTTTTTAGCGCCTGAAGTGAGAAGACCCCTTAATCAAAGAATCACGGTCAAACGAATTCCAAAAGATTATAATGGAAAAAAGTCGAAGTTATATATGCGAATGATTTTTTTGGACCGAACAATGCTGAGAAATTGGTCAAACATCATTTTTCTATTTTTCATTTAAGGTAATCAATCAGTTGCCCGGTTAGTAGAACTCCGGCTGCACGTTTTGTTTGGAGAGGCTTTATATTGAAAGGAAAATTTAAGTTGGACTCCTTTCGTCAGAGAATAAGGTGCAACTCTTATTTTCCTCGAAATATCAAGAATGTCCAAGAAAAACGTGTATCTGCTTCTTGGTTATTTCCAAACCAATATTTGATTATATTGAATGAACATTTTAGTCGATGTGTTTGTTACCTACAAATGATTCCGCATCCATCTATCCATCTATGCATCCATCCATCCATCCATCCATCCATCTATACATACATCATCTATCCATCCATCGATCCATACATACATCATCTATCCATCTATACATACATCATCTATCCATCCATCGATCCATACATACATCATCTATCCATCTATCCATCCATCTATACATACACCATGTATGCATCCATATATACATACATCATCTATCCATCCATCTATTCATATATCCATCCATCTATCCATCTATCCGTCGAACCATCCATCCATCCATCCTTCCATCCATCCATCTATACATACATCATCTATCCATCCATCCATCTATCCATCTTTCCATCCATCTATGCATCCATCCATCCATCCCTCCCTCAATCCCTCCCTCCCTCCATCCATCCATCCGTCCGTCCATCCGTCCATCCATCCACCCATCCATCCATTTATCCATTGATCCACCTATCTATCCATTCATCTATCCATACATCCATCCATCCATCCATCCATCTATCCATCCATTCATCCATCCACCCATCCTTCTATCGATCCATCCATCTATTTATCGATGTTTACATTACATTTTGTAAGGTAAAAAATTACCCATTACATTAGACTTTGTAATGTAAAAAATGTGCATTGCCTATTACAAGGTAATGTGTAATGGAAATTTTTTACATTGCAAATTCGAATGTAATGAGTAATGGAATTTGTTTACATTACAAAATCCAATGGAATGCGTGACGTAAATTTTAAGTTAAAGACGTAACAAAATATTTTTTTTTACATTACTAAATGTAATGTAATGGGAAATGAAATATTTTTTCATTACCCATTAAAAAAGTAATGAATAATGCATTACATTTTCATTACAAATTTCGCAACCCTGCTTGAGACCGACCTCCCCGGCTTCTGGCCGAAGGCTGCCTTTTGGTTGAATCTTTCGGCTCATTGCTAACTCGGGTTTTCGCAACCAATCATTCGAGAACGTTCGAATCGTTCGATTGCGATTCGGCGTTTTTCCGGCTGAGTCGAGCGGAATATCGGTCTTGTGAAATATCGGGCCCGATACCGTCGCATGGGGTCTTTGAACTTTATGCGTTAGCAATCTGAAAATTCCTGACTTTTCAGGGCACAACATTCCTCCCGCTTGGGAAGACGAAATTCCCAATTTCGCCGATATAATTTTCATTCCATGGTGTAAATTGTTTATTGAGCGGCCTAATGTCTCTTCGTTTGCGGCGAGGCGGTTCGTTGTTGCGATTGAACATTTCCAGTGTAATTTGCTGGATTTGCAAATAGTCTTTTCACGCATCTTCTATTGTTTCTTGTTTTTTCGTTATCGCCGTGATTTGCCGTTCGATGTTCGCAGCGTCGTTCGCATCAAAGTTACCTGTTATCGATTTTATAATGGATCCTAATTCGTCTATTAATCCTCTATCATTTGTTCTACCCTTTGTGCCACTTATATCGTAAATGGACTGCATTTCGGAATTTATTTTTCCTTTCATGGTTTCGAGGGAACTCAATACGCGAGCACATAGCTTGTCCTCTGGCATCGTTTGACATAGTTCTTATAGTTTTTCTAGTTTTCCCCAATACTCTTTTCTCTATTTGCTATTGGCAGAAGATCCATGCGAATTGCCAGTTTCCACATTTCCTGAATCGTGTGCAGTTTTACGATTATCCGTAATAAATTCCTGGGGTGGCGGAAAATTGCGTTGCGTGGAATTCTGTATTTTCCTTTCTTTCGTTAGTTCCTTCTGTCGCCCTAACTGTTGAGATTAATAACCTGTAAAAAAAGGGTTGGCCATTTTATTTTTATATTTTATTTTGCTTGTTTCCCTTTTTTTACGTGCAATACTTTTCTTCCTTTTTTTTCTTGCTGACGGCTCCACGGTGACGGTGAGTCTACTGACACGTATTTCGTTTCGCTCCGTATTTTTCGACTGTGATACTGCTGTTTGGCTGCCTGCGGGCGTCTTTGTTGCTGTTACCTGTTACTTTGTATAAAAAGCGTGTCACTTATCGCTTTTCTTCAGTGCAACTGTGATCTTTGCTCTAGGATCCTGCCTTGCCTCTAGAAAGCGATTTTCTCATCGACGGCTCATTTCGATCGTTGATTCCGGATCTTATCATATCGCGTCCGTCTTGCTGATTAGTCACCCGCTCGGTCTTCTTCGGGGATTATCGCTGACGTTCGTATCACACACGCATTGCCTGTATTCCATTGTGTGCGTCAGCTACCTTGAGTTTGATGAGTCACGGCGCTCGGCTCGTGCGAACTACAACGACATTCTGACGTATCCCTCCTTCACCCGCCGCGGACCGACGATCGCTGTGCTGTCTCTCACTCTCTCTGCTCTACCTGTCGTCCATTATCCCATTGACCGGCGCAAAACGATAGAGCGAAATAATTTAATAACCCTTCGACATGTCTACAGAGCGGGTGTGCTCCAGGTGCAATAAGTCCATCGCGGGTGCAGCGAACCAATGCATTGGCTGAGGACAGTCTTATCATCCAGGATGTGCTAGAATTCACTTGCAGTCGAAAGCAGTACATGATTGCTGTTCACAAAATTTATTGCCTTCGCCAGTCCCGCCAAGTCAGCCGTTGACCGCGCGCAGCAGTTTAAACGTCGAAACCTTCGCCACACCGGGTGATCGTGAGTCCGCCTCGTCTTTACCTGTACCTGCTCATCTAAATATTGATAGTGCTCTAGCAAAGCTAGTCGAATTGAATGGGCGGACAAACGCGACTATTGCAGCTTTTAGTCAGCATCAAGAGCAGACGAATGAAGAATTTCGGGTCCTTCTTGAGCGAATACCGTCTATTGATGCAGCGCTCTCCCAACACGTACTTCGAATCTCTGAGCTTGAGACTGTTGTATCCGAATTGCGTGGTAGGAATGGTTCAGATTAAAATAGTTCTTCGGGCACTGCTAACAGCGATGTGATTGTCTCTGGAATGCCATCGCGAAATGACCCTAGTCCGATAGAGTCTATACTTCGTATTTTCGATGTGCTTGGCATTGCAAACCTAGCTCCGCGTGTTCTTAATGTGCAGAAACTGCCCCCCGTAACGAAAGGCGTCGTTGGGGAGC
The DNA here is from genome assembly GCA_963210295.1 of Ophion ellenae. Lineage (NCBI taxonomy): Eukaryota > Metazoa > Arthropoda > Insecta > Hymenoptera > Ichneumonidae > Ophion > Ophion ellenae. The sequence goes on along the minus strand of OY723389.1, from coordinate 9,630,111 downwards.
AACTTGCGAATGTAAGAGTGTCTTATACTATAGTCTCGTTGGTTGCGAACTCCGTCAGAAATGTTCTCCTGAATAAAAAGCGGGGAAAAAAAACCTTAAGTGGTCGGAAGTTCTTAACGATTGCACTGCGGCCACTAGCGACTTTAACATCTTCGTAAAGGAACTGCTCCCTGCGCATACTTATAAACTCTTGCGTCGCGTGAGAGCCAAGGCTGCCACCTCAGGTTACAAATTTATCTGGACTAGGAACGGTAATATCTATGCCAGGAAGACGGAGCGCGGACAGCGCATCACGATTCGATCTGAAAATGATTTAGTTCAATGGGATTAACTTGGTTTACCTCGCGACTCGGGATCCGCTTCGGTCCTCGGTCACTCAATCGTGGTGTCTGCCAGTCCCACACCTTGGTCTGCCTTAAAAGTCGCTCAATTCAACGCGAATTCCTTGCTCGCGCACATCGACCAAGTCAGATTATTTTTTCAGGCAAATAGCTATCATATCATTTCCATACGTGAGACTTGGCTGCATTTGCACATCAATGATGCGTTAATTCACATTGATGGGTTTTTTGTAGTTCGCAACGATAGAGAAGGTAAAGAGGGTGGGGGTGTTGCAGTTTATGTACATAAATCTCTGTAAGCCAACGTTCTTGCCAAATTCCCCAGTGTTTTTTCAAACTCGCCGGCGTTCATCATGCTGAATATTTTTCAAGAGGGCTTAGATTCGATTTTGTTTTCGTCTGTCTACAGAAGACCACACGGTCTACTCTTACAGGACTGCATCGAGACTTACTTTAGTTTCTCTCATGCTTACCGCGACATTATAATTGCAGGCGATTTCAACTGCAGTCTCCTGAGCGAAAGTTTTGAGTCGAAATATCTCAAGGACGTTGTGTTTGAATCTGCGTTGAGTCTGGTGGACTCGGGAGCTACTTTCCACACCGATTCGAGTCACTCATGGCTTGATGTCATCATAGTCGACTATCCGAAGAAGGTAATGTTGCAGCTTAAGTCTTCCATACACTTCATAAACGGTCATGACCTCTTGGGAGTTTCTTACTCATTCTCTCTCTCTCTCTCTCTCTCTCTCTCTCTCTCTCTGTCTGTCTCTGTCTCTGTCTCTGTCTCTGTATCTCTCTCTCTCTCTCTCTCTCTCTGTCTCTGTCTCTGTCTCTGTCTCTGTCTCTGTCTCTGTCTCTGTCTCTGTATCTCTCTCTCTCTCTCTCTCTCTCTCTCTCTCTCTCTCTCTTTTTCTCTCTCTATCGCCCTCGCACTCATCAGGACCCGACCGAGTATCTAAATTCGCCATTGTTGCGGCGTCCACCAGCTTAGCCCCCCATCTTGCCGATCTATTTAACTTAAGCCTAAGCAACGGACACTTTCCAAAGTCATGGAAGCAAGCGTACGTGCGTCCTCTGTTAAAATCCAACCCGCCTTCTTCTCCCCTGGATGCAAGGCCTATCGCAAACTTGTGTGAGACTTCTAAAATCCTAGAGAGAATTGTCCACGATCAAATCACCTGTTACTTACGCCAAAATAAAATACTTGATGACAGACAGTCTGGTTATAGGACGGGGTACAGCACCCAGACGGCACTATTGCGCTTATGCCACGATATTAGAAAGGCTGCAGATGATAAACAAATTACAATTCTTGTTTTGTTTGATTTTACTAAGGCATTTGACACGGTATTACACACGTTTTTATTATCGAAATTAAGAAATATCGGTTTTTCAAACAGCGTCATCGATTGGTTAAGCTCCTACTTAGCAAATAGATCGCAGGCGGTTCTTGACGAACAGTGACTTTGCTCAAATTGGCTGTTTACAAAGTCAGGCGTTCCGCGAGGTTCTGTGTTAGGCCCGTTGCTGTTCTCTATATTCATTAACGACATTAGCACTAACTTGAAATTCGCGCAGCACATAATATTCGCCGACGACACCCAGATTTATTTAAACTGCTCTCCTACCGAAATCATCTCAGGTATTTCAAAGATTTCTCATGATGTAGGGATTATAGCCAGATATGCCACAGAAAACGGGCTCAAACTCAACCTCTCCAAATCAAAAGTTTTACTTCTAGGCACCAGGAGGTATATCAGCCAGCTAGGAACCATGGCTCTGCCCCCTATTACGATAAACGGATTTATTTTACCATATGTGAGCGAGGTTCGAAATCTGGGTGTCATATTTAGAGCCGACCTGTCGTGGCGAGCTCAAGTCATCTCTATCTCGAGGAGAGTCAACTTTTCGTTGCACAAATTGAAGTTTCACAGGGCTGCCTTATCTCGCGATATTCGTACCTCCCTTGTCGTCTCACTCATTTTTCCCCTGGTCGACTATTGTTGCCTGATCCCATCGATATCGAGCGACTAATGAATAATTGCATTAGATTTATTTTTAATTTGAAGTTCACAGACCATATCACTCCCTGTCGGAGGACGTTGCGTTGGCTAACAATCTCATCTAGAAGGAAGTATTTTTTAGGAATCATGATTCATAAGATACTACAGGGTGATGCCCCTCAGTATCTCTGCGAGCTGTTTGTGCGACCAGCTCCCGCGTTGCGCCCAGTTCGCAGTGTGTGGATTTCATCCGAACTCCGTATTCCTTTTTGTAGGACGACGACATATCAAAAATCGTTCCAAGTCACTGGGTTTTATTTCTGGAATTCCTTGTCCCACAACATCACCTCTTTCAATTCTTTAGCGATGTTTAAAGAACGGCTCTTTGCGTACCTATTCGAGCGTGACTTGGCATAAGTATATGTAATTCGCCGGCAATGTTCGCAAAGTTAAGTTGTAACATTATCCTAGGCGCATCAAGTAATTAAGTAATATGTATTACGAAGTATGTGAGTCGCCCAAAGATATGTAAGGCAACGACAAGCTATACTTAGTTACGATTACACACCTAAGATTCAAGGTAGATTTAAGATGTAGTTGTAGTTTATTTTTAAGTTAATTACTTTTAAGTTAATTTGTCAAAAGCGTTTACACATTTGCCTTAAAGTCTAATGACTACGGCATAATGAACAAGCAATCAATCAATCAATCAATCTCTCTCTCTCTCTCGCCCCCCTCGCCCCCTCTCTCTCTCTCTCTCTCTCTCTCTCTCTCTCTTGGTAGGTACTTGGAACGTAACCATATACTAAAAATTTGGTTTATATTTGTTTTTCCTTTCATTTTCCTCTCTTTATTTGATAACCATGCGTATTATTATGAAATCGTAATTTCAGAAAACTGCATGTATATAAATTTCCGTTTTTTTCTTGTGATTGTAGATTCTTAATTTGATTATTATTTTTCTTTTTATTCGTCATTTTTTATTGTACTAACTCGAAAAATTTATATGCATATTATTCATTTTTTTAAAAAGATATACAGTTTTTCACTCTTGCTTTCATTGTACTTTTCATTTATATATGTATACGCCATTTATATAATTTTTTCATTTTTATTTTAGACTCGCTATCTTTAGCTTATTTATCTTCATTTATTATTCATTTTGTTTCCTTAGGCATCTGCAGCTCTTTCTATTTTTCTTTTCGTAAATTTTATTTACTTTATTTATTCTCCTTTTTCGACTATTCCATTCGCTTATTTTTGTTATGAATTCTTTCATTCATTTGAACGTTATTTTATTTTGTTTTTTATATTTTATCATATACATATCTAATTTTTTTTCCATTATTGTATTTTGTTTCACTTTAATTTATTTTATTTCCTTTTATTTTTATTTTTTTTTTGAACGGGCGGCAGCTCGCCACCCGTGCGCGAATCCGTCGCGTGACTATGGCCGCTCCTTTGAAAGGTTGGTGGCGCCTTTTTTTATTGCAAATGGCATTCGGTTGTACTCGTAATGTCCAAGAGGAGTCGAGAAAGCGGTTTTCTCTTTATCTTTTTCGGCCATTGGGATTTGATGAAATCCCGATGCCAAAGCGAGAGTCGTGAAGTATTTTACGCGTCCCAAATGGTCCAATATTTCGGAAATATTGGGCAATGGATACGAGTCTCATTTCGTTGCTTCGTTTAGTTTTCCGAAGTCTACTACCACCCTCTTGCGGATGTTTCCATCGGCGTCAGGCTTTTTTGGAACGACGAGTAGAGGAGCATTCCATGGGCTCTTGCTCGGTCGAATTATTTCGTTTTTAGCATCTCTTTTGTCTGCGCCATCACTTCTTGCTTATGAACTTCTGGTAATCGGTATGGACCAATTTTTATTGGCGTTGTCGTCGTACGCTTATGCGGTGCTCCACCATAGCGGTGCACCCAAGCGACTCTTCCTCGAAGTGGGAGACGTCAGCGAATTCGCGTAGGAATTTTTCTTCTTCTGGGTTTAAGTTCGAATCTACTTTGATTTCTTCCAATATTTTTTCGTTTCTTTTTAATTTTTCTTCGATCGATACAGCATTTATCTATTTTTCTTAGGTTGGCTTTTCTTCTTTAATTTATTGAATTTGCACGGTTGGCTTTTCTATATTTTTATTTCTTCATTGTTTGTGTTTCGCACTACTATGAGGCAGGAATATCCTTTTGGGTGGACGTAACATCCGCTTATCTTTACTCCTGGTCGCACTTCTTTTGCTGCGACACATCCTTTTTTTGCCGTCAATGTTTTTGCGTATAACATTTGCTCTGCCCTGGGAGGTAGTTTAATTTTATTCGTTCCGTCCAGTATGGGGATCAGGTGTCCGTATATTTTAATGTGTCTTCCGTTTAGGATATCGACGTTGTGCCCTCTCATGAGGTCCAAACCCATTATTCCGTCTACTTCCAGTGGTAGTGCGTCATCTATTACGTAGAATTCGTGTTCTACGTTTACTGCAGGTGTTTCGAGCACCAGCAAAATTTTACACATGCGTAGAATTTTTTTCTCCGATTCGTTTGAGTTCGATAGTTTCTTCTATTATTTCTGTGTCCTTCTTTTCTACACTCTTTTTATGAGACTACATTGAGCTCCGGAGTTTCCTTTCAACGTGAGGATTTTGTCTTTGGCCTGGGGAGACGCGATGCGGAAGTCGCTAGCGGCTCCTCCAGAATTGATCGTCGTTATCCAGTACGATTTTATTTTCTTCCTTGTATTTTTTCTTTTGTACGGACCTGGATTCGATACTTCGATTATTTTACTGACGTTGCATTTTTTGTCTTCGTTCGTTGCCATATCGAGCGAAATGACCGAATTATTTTTTTTATTTCGCTGTCGTTGCGGTTTTCTTCTTTTGGCCTATTTTTATTTGCGTTCCAGTGATACTGATTAGGGCGCCCTGGGGGCCCACTCTTGTTGTAGTAGCTGGTTTCTTGGCCCTGCTGATAATTCACTTGATGATTTTGATGATACCCGATTCCCGGAGCCTGTCGATATCAGTTTCCTTGTCCTTGTTGCCAATTCCTTTTTCGGCAATCCGTGTACGAGTGTCCCGGTTTCTTGAAATAATTGCAAGTGATGTTGAGTTGATGCACGCTTTTCGATGGAGCTGGTAGGCTGTATCTTCCGTAAGACGATGTGTTGGATCAGCAATCCTTTGCTAAGTGTCCCATTTTGTGACATTTATTGCACGTCACCGGCGTTCGTTTTTCCAGATGAGTTTGCTTGTTTATGGATTCGCCTCCTTGTAGCGATGTTTCCTCTCTCATTGCTCCTTTAAGGGCTGATCCGAAATCCTTGAATCCTAGAGCCTTTACGATAACTTGGTATTTCCTTCGAAGTCCTCTTTCGAAGTTGTATAGGGCTAATTGCCTTACATATGTCTCAATTGTTCTTTTTTTCCGCAGGCGATCATGCCTCGGTTGTGCTAGCTTCGATTAATTCCATCATTATGGCCTCGAGTCGTTGACCGTACGCTAACACGCTCTCGTTGTATTCTTGCTTACACGTATTGAAATCGACCTGTAACGCGGCTACTGTACGTAGCGTTCCATATAATGCTGTCATTTCTTCTTCAAAATGTTGGTACGATTCAATTTCTTTATATCGGATCTTTTCGCGCTTTTCCTATCACTGTTGTTGCTAACACGGATTGTAAAAGGGAATGTCTATCGGCCGCTGCAACGCACGCGTTTGCATAGCCGAATGCTTCAATTATATCGACGACTTCTTCAGGTTTTTCGCCATCAAATCGGGGAATGAGGCTTCGCGCCTCCTATAGGGTAATGAAATCATTTTCTTGCGCCATGTTATCTGAATTAAGTTGGAGTAGGGAAAATTCTTAAATTTCTGTTTCGCGACCACGCCTAGTATCTATATTCTCAGGAGATTCTTCAGAATATGTTGATTGATCAGAAAAATGAACAGTTCGATCTGCTGCGGATCGAATTTTGGTACGTTTGGCGGCTGTCGGCCTACTTGGGGAATTTTGTGAATTTGAATTTTCATCTGAACTTATTGCGGATCGATATCGCTTTTTCCTAGGTTCCTGTAGTTCTCGTTCGACTGTTTGATTTTCGGGACGATCTCTCGCAATGAGTTCATCGAAAATTGAAATTAATGTACGCGATAATTTGTTGTTACCCGGTAATCGGTATAATTTACGACGCTCGTCTTCGTTTGACATTAAAGTTCAATGGTTTGGCTTTGGAGGCCGTTTTTTGATAAATGTTCCGTCACTTACAGTACGATGATGCGCCTCATGTTGATCTATCCTTCGTAGTCGGTTGTTCACAAGATGTTGATCTCGTTCTCGTAGGTGTTTCGCAGGAAATCGCCAGTGTTGTTCCCTGTTGTCGTCTTGCTTGGGTTTGCTGTTCTCGTGCTCTGTTGTTCCATTGTAGAAAATGTTTGGTTAGTCTGCGGTATCCCCAATTGCGGGATCCCACCGCTGCCACCAATGTTGTGTCCCGGCGTCTGACGATGCGCGGAGAGCACATAATTTCGCTCTCGAGTAATTTGACACCGTGGGTTGTCGGATGCTCGAGGGCGAGGTTATGTGAGGACTTCCCGTTCCGAGTAAATCTCCAATTCGGGATATTGCAATTTAGACAACTTATACTTTATTCAAAATTAGGCAACAATATCACAATTCTTTTTTATGCCTTGAGACCGACCTCGGCTTCTGGCCGAAGACTGCCTTTTGGTTGAATCTTTCGGCTACTTGTTAACTCGGGTTTTCGAAACCAATCGATCGAGAACGTTCGAATCGTTCGATTGCGATTCGGCGTTTTTTCCGGCTGAGTCGAGCGGAATATCGGGCTTGTGAAATATTGGGCCCGATACCGTCGCATGGGGTCTTTGAACTTCATGCGTTAACAATCTGAAAATTCCTGACTTTTCAGAGCACAACAAATTTAACAAAAATGCAAATGCAGAAAATTCGGTGATATTTTTTTGTACTACGTGCATTTGTTTTCATATCGAGGTAAGCAGAATGAATCCTTTTGAATTTGTTTATGTAGCCCCTTCATGCGCCGTACGGTGCACCACATCATCATTATGAAAGAATATGCTTTTAATTTATCGAACATGTACTGTGTGCAAAACGCACAAAAAACAACAGTTATCACCGACTCAGCGTCACGTTTTCAACCGCTCACTCCGTTGCTCGCCATATCCAGGTCATGTATGTCTGGGTTTCGGAACCGCTACGACAACTAGTGGCCGCGCTGAGACCGAAATTTGTCACTCTAACTGATCCATCTGATCGCGGCTGCCAGCATAAGAGTTTGTTTGGATTGTATGTAAGACCGTCGTGTTGAGGCCATAATGGCCTCTGCACACTGCGCGCGATTTGCGAGGTGTGATGGGCGATATCCAGTGGAAGCATCACTTTTCCAGGGAGTTTCTAGATCACTCGAGCTGCCATTGGATATTGCTCATCGCTGATCGCAAATCGCGCGCATTGTGCAGAGGCCATTACAGAATCACGCTATGCATGTAAGACCGTGCCAGGGGGCTGGCACCTGCGATCCCTCACCGTATATAAATATGCTACGCTTTCAACCGCTTTATTTAGTTCGACCTCTCCCCGTGGCGCTAGTAGGTCACTGACAATATTGTTGCGCAGGCGCGAGGCCCTTCGCATTCGAAGCTATGGAAAGTCTTCGAATTATAAGTGTGCGTGTGTGTGTGTGTGTGTGTGTTTGTGTGTGTGTGTGTGTGTGTTTTTTTTAAGAGGTTTAGCGGGAAAATGCCTCCGCACCGTAGCAAATAATTGCCGTGTTTCGGGCTTGCACCGACTAAAAACCCCCATTCCTCTGTGGCCTTACAAATTCTCCCGCGGGACGACCGCTAGGTATTACATCGCGGGAGAGGCCTTAGCCGTAGCTCTTCCTGCAGTGTTGTCAGACGACCTTACATCCCCCGTTCCACTCTAGATGTTATGAGTGGTTTAGGGGTTCGTGTCGCTGATTTAATCTATGACTGCCTGGTCTTCCGGCGTCGTCTTCTTTCTCGCACGTTCTGCACGTCGCAACTCCTTCATCACTGCGGCAGCATAAGCCGATACCGCTGTCCATGCGTCTGCTGACTTCAGCATCAACTCAACCAGGTTGTCCGGGGTGATGCGTGTCTCCAACTGATCCTCGACTATCGCGCGGGAGGCACTAAAACGTGGGCATTGGAACAATGCATGTTCAGCGTTCTCCTCGACTGCTACAGTGGAGGAGCTAGGGCGGTTCTAAGCCACTTTTGGGGGAAGGGTCAAGTGGGGGAGGGTTAAGGGGAGAGGGTCGGGGGGGCGTCCAGTGGGCGATGTCGGGGGGGCGGGGCCCGAGTGACGTCACAGTGACCTGAAGGGGGGGCGGGATGTGGTCCTTGGAGCGACTGGCGGGGAAGCCGCCGTCTATAAGTGTTGTGTGTGTGTGTGTGTGTGTGTGTGTGTGTGTGTGTGTGTGTGTGTGTCCACTCCGTCTCAAAGCTCGCCGATAGACAGGTCCTGACAGGTTTCTTGAAAAAGCGTGCGCGCATGTGTGTGTGTGTTACAACCATATATGGGTCGGAAAATTTTCGGTCATATGGAAACGCTAGGCGCCACATGAAGGGCGATCTTTCAAAACCCATTATTTATGACATGCAGCTGGTTCCATTCCGAAAGACAATGTCAATTGCATCCATCTCGTCTCCAAGCTCGCCGACACTCGAGACAGGTCCTGACAGGTTTCTCGGGAAAAATCTTTAGGGATCAAAGGGACCGCGGATGGACCACTTGAGCGCAGCTCTTGAAAAGGCGAGATCTCCATTCTGAAATATAACGTCAAGATGTTCGCATGTGCGAGTATGTACGCAGTGCATCCAGCCAAGCACCCCCTGGACTTGACCAAAAACGAGCTCGAACAGGTTCCAAAGGTCTTGCTCCTAAAATATTGGGGTTAATATGTTGGCTTACTGTGGGATCGTTTACCAGAACATCATCGAAATGACAGTGAAGTGATATCATATCTTCCATGCTTGGAGCATTATAATACGCCACAGATGAAAGATCACATTGATGGCCCTCCACCTGAACGTCGGAAGTGTACAAAATGCTGTGAAAATTCTCCACGTACGAGGTTCTTCGAACGTGTTTGAACCTGTTTTTCGGGAGCATGAAAAAATGTTGGGGGGAGGGGGGGGGGGGGGGGATTCCCACGGTTCTTCGAACGTGTTCAAACCTGTTTTTCACGATTGGAAGGAGGGGGGGGGGATTTGAGTGGGAGGCTTACGAGGGAGCTTATAATTTCGTGGACCACGCTCAGACTGCACGATTCCACTGCACCATCAACATCTAAAAAGAACTTCGAAAGTGCGGGAAAATGGATCTCTCGAGTATTAACAAAGTCGGCCGGATGGCAGAATTCCTCCCAACGAAGAAACTGTCAGAACTCTCCGTTAAGTCGGAACTACTAATCTCCGACATAAGGGCCGTACAAACCAAATTTGGGAAACGCTACATCGCAGACATCGCGGATGAGTTCTCCGTCTTCTTACCAGCGCGACTTGTAAAGGCCTTCGACCAAGATCCGACAATGTTCGAGAGTATGCTGCAACTGGCGCGCAACGGTCAACTCTACATGAAGTACATTGGTGGAAAATACAACAGCGTCGAGTTCCATCGAGTCTGAGTATGGTGGAAAACAACGCTCGTGAAGGCCCGGTGGAAACAACGAGTTCAACAGCAGCCAGCATCATCACCATCGTAGAGTGCAAGGACTGTTTGCATCACAGTCATCATCATCGTAGAGTTTTCAACGCTCGAGTCCGAGTATAGTGGAAAATAACGCTCGTGAAGGCCCGGTGGAAACAACGAGTTCAGCGGCGGCTGGTATCGTCACCATTGTAGAGTGCAACGACTGTTTGCATCACAGTCATCGTCGTATATTTTTCAACGCCTAGTGCTATGTAAGAAATGTACAAAAAAAACGTTTTCATCGAATATAATGTAAAAAAAATGTCGTCAAACTGTATTCGCCGTAGATATAGGAAATAAATGGAGAACGATATTTGTTCAAAATGTTTTTATTCATTTAAAAAAATCCCGCGCTCACGCTTCATACACAGAGAGCCAGCTTTTTAACGACTTTACATTCGCTTTGGCGCAATTGTATTTTGTATTAAAGGAATGATGGGGACATTTAACGTTTGCGATTTTCGGCAACTTCTGCAGCGATGGACAGTCCAGAGTCTCCAGATCGATGACTTTTGTTGCTGAATGCGTGAATCTCGACAGCCATGAGCACTTCTCGAATCCCTTGGCATAGATCGTAGGAGCTCCTTCCAAGATTCCTCGAATTGTTGTTCTAGCTGCCTCGTATGGTATGCCGCTGTGATCCCATCGTATTCCATGATAATTGCGTTCCAGCCACTTGTTTGTCATTTTGTACTTGGCCGGTAAAGCGTCCCAGGCGAATGGTGCAACGAAGAAGAATGTCAGCGGTTCAGCGTTCTTCTCATGGAGTTTGACGATGGACATCTCCTTTAGGACAAATTCGTTGACGGGTCTCTTGAAGCCCTGCACATCAACGATAAGCTCCATGTTCACTGAAGTGGGCGCGGATCATTGGCATGATTTTATACCAATTTTTTAACCCCACCACTGATTGGATTGTACTCGACAATACGATCATGGAGGATCATACAGTACGCTGACGTTTGTGGCCGAATATTGTTTTTCAATTCAAACTCAAGGCGCACATCAACAGGACCGGACTTGAGCGAATCGTTTTGTTTTGAGCAGTCAATGACAACGAGGGGAGCTTTTTCTAAAAATTCCACCCTGCTCAGCCATGGTTCAGCCTCTTTGTTGTAATAGGTCGGTTGAAAATTCGCATACATCTCGTAGAGGAGAGCATATTGATTTTGATCAATGTTCAAATTCAAATTTCCATATGGATAACATTGCGAGTTGAGGTATAGCTTGACGTCGCTCAGGTTACAATGATCAAAGGGGCTCGCATTGTGTTGTTTCATATTATTCCGTTCCGTCTGCAGCGCGAGTATGACATATCGTGGCTTCTCCAGCTGATTCGAAGTTTTCATAGACCACACGTGCTTGGAGGTGGCAGGCAGCAATGGATATTCATACAGTTCACATTTTCGGAAACTCATGGAGATTGGTGCGTCTTTGGCGAGAAACTTTAACAGTTGAATTTTTCGCTGATCCGAGACTGTCACATACGGCACGAGTCATTCTATTTTATGCAATGCGAGTTTGTAGTCTTCGGGCGCTGTTCGTACAATGGCATTGTCGTCGGTCTTTGATCTCGTGAGAATCAACTCGTGCTTGGCATTTACGACAATTTTCCGATAATCTTCGGCAAATCCGAGGAGCATGCTGAGCGGTATACAGACATCAAAGTTTCCCGATACATCTACAATCTGCTTGGTCTCTTCGACATCGAGCCATCCAGTGTTCTCGAGCATAGACCTTTTTTTACACTCGTAATACCGACATTCTTATTACGATCGATTTCTATGGCGTTCAACTCATATCGCACTTCCTCAAACAAATGACAAACGGCATTGTTGACGAGACTTGTAGCAGCGGTTGGCGCCCCGTCACGCTTTGATAATTTCGCACATATGTGTAGGGAACTCTTGCTCGGCAGGATGGAGAGGTCTTGATGTTGGATGGCAATACGGACTGCATCGCTGTTATTGAAGGTTGAAGATGCATATGGTTGATGAGCATGAATCTCACAATGGACGATCGATTCATCAAAGACCACGGGTGCCTGAATGTTTACAATTTCTTCTTCCGTTGCACACAACAGATGCACAGAGCACATAGACGCCGGCCTAATGCAATCGCTTCAATTGTTCGATTATAACGCTTACTTTCATCCAATTCACGCTTAGCTGCTTGAGCAGCATTTACAGCTTTAACTATACTAGCCGCACCACCCGACAAAGCACCCGCAGCGCTAAGACCCGCAAAAACGGGCACGAGAAAGGGCAATAAACCACCAATTTTATGGGGTAGAGGTAGAACGCGAGGTGTGCGCACTTTACCACCTTGCAACTTTACCGCTGCACGAGCACCCCTTAGAGCTGATTTGATAATCTTATGCGGATCATTACTTTGAATCATTGTCTTCTTTGCAGCGCCAATTATCTTTTTCAAACGAACGCCACCCTTGCGGGCCTTCATTCCCATGCCAAATTTTCTCTTTGTCTTCATAATATTTGCCACACCCCAAGCACTGGCTTTTTCACCGATACTAGCGTCTCTCGCGGTAACACGTTGCCTAGCCTGTTCAGCCAACACTTTATCCGCCGAATGTCTCGCCTCAAGATTATCCGGATTTTTCGAATATGCAATATCGTGTTGTTTGCAAGCCGTATCCAATAGATTGATGCCCGGATCACCACGAGCAAGGCGCTTGGCCAACTTTGTGCCTGGTCTACAATACTGATACCCAGGCAAATGTAGTTCAACGGGGAGTTTGTTGATTAGGCGGTTGACCAAACCTTTACCACTCTTCCCATGCACAATCATGTCTAAAGACAATACGCGACTGACGGATAATCCCTATAAGAAGCCTATTTATATGATTTCGCCGTTAGTCGTGTGTGAGATGACGTCCATGAAGCAAACTATCAGAGGCGGACTTCCCGTGATAAATTTCGACGAGTTTGTCGAAGACCGCGGAGGGAAAAAGAAACGTCATGGGAATTTATTGGCGGATAGCATACGTGCACTGTTTTGCGGTCCATCAAATTGTGGGAAAACCAACGCTTTGCTCACTCTCATCATCCATCCGAATGGTTTGAGATTTGAGAACATTCACTTGTATTAAAAATTGCTCAAGCAGCCAAAGTATAAGTTGCTCGAACACCTACTCGAACCTGTGAGTGGAGTTGAATATCATCCATTATAGGTGCATGAACAAGTGATAGCACCAAGCGATGCACGATCCAACTCTATATTCATCTTTGATGACATAGCATGCGAAAAGCAGGATAATGTTCGGGCCTTCTTTTCCATGGGACGCCATGAGATTGTTGACAGTTTTTATCTTTGTCAGACGTACACTCGTATCCCCAAACATCTCGTGAGAGATAATGCAAATTTCGTGGTGCTTTTCAAGGAGGATGATATGAATCTCAAACACGTCTACAATGACCATGTTAATACGGATATGACTCACACGTGCTTTAAAAACATGTGCGTGAAATGCTGGAATTCTGACAAGTATGCATTTATCACAATTGATAAGTATAGCGATATTAACGAATGTCGATATAGGCAAGGTTTTGATTATTTTCTCACCATTGATAAATGACTCATCGCTGGTGGTTGGAGAAACAGTATTGCGCATGCCGTGGTAGTGACAACATGAAGAGCGAACAATTGTTGCGTGAAAAGGATGTGTTGCGTGAAATTGCCAAGGCGAGCGATGCAATCAAACGAAAGCATCGAATGATGAAACTTGGGAAAGATAGCGATCAGCAGAGAATGCAGGATGTCTTCAAGCCTATAGTGGGGCCATTGGAGAAATTGGTGTCGTATAAAAACAGTGAGGTGGTGGCGGTGAAGGAGGAAATTAAGGATGAAAAAGTGGGTGATAATGTTGAAGAAGAAAGAGATGATGCGTTAAATAGTGTGAAAAATCAAAATGCTGCACATGATTCCTTGAAGAGTGAAACACAAGATTCGTTTAAATTGATATATGACGATGACGATGACTCGCAAAATGTCGATGAGCTGATCAGCGAATATCTCCTGCTATTACAAACAAATAGAAAGGCAAGCTTGGATGTATTATACGGTGTGCGAAATCTCGCTAACAACAAATTAATGATTGGCAATTCTCCGATAATTTTCGACTCTCAACATATTCGTGTGGGAGATGCGAGTTATGCGAAAACTGTTGGATTAACTGTTGTTTAAAAAAGGGCCTAATGTTGAAACTCACACCGGATGATTTGAAAAACTACGAAAAGATTGTGATCTCGACGAATGCGCACAAAAAATTGTACAAGCCTAGTGAGGCTATACGACGTAACACCAGCCACAAATTTAACACATATATCGCAAATATAGTCGATCATCATGTGGGGCAGGGCATGCCAAAGTATAAGCTAGCTAGAAAAAACATCCAATTGGACTATATTTATTGGGATAATCCAAACGAGCTAGTGGATCGTCTTCGCTTACTTCTGGCATCCCAAGCAGCCGGAAATTCATCACATGCGAATTAAATTATATCGATTATTGAGGAATTGCGCGAAGCTGAAATCATTTATTAACTCGACATCGGAGAATTTACGCATTCGCATCATGAGGGTCGATGTGTTTGGACGTCATTCAAGTAGGAGTGTACTCCACAGTAAGCAAGGTCCTCCAGGTCGACCCGGGATTGGCTTGAGAATTACCACAGATGGTCATTATGACTTGGGGCAGAAACGATTGTGTAACATTGCAAATCCGGAAGGAGAAGATGACGCCATCAGTCTAAGTGCGTTACAAAGGAAATCCCGAACTATCATTAAGAACATACGCAAAGAAACGAGAGTAGTCAGTTGTTGGTTAACGGACTTGAAGCTACGATACGAGACATTGCGAGGACACTCGAGGCCGATGTCAAAACTCTACAAGATTTGGTGATTCGTAATTCAAACGTCATTGCTGAATTGGACGCACGACTGAGTGGACTGGAAAATGAACGAAAAAAGGGGCGCTCTCGTGCTGGAGCTACATAAGCCTGCTCGACGAAACTATCCGCGTCGACATGTGGACATCCGTCGCTTGAACGAGACCTGGCAAGCTGATCTCGTCGATATGTCATCATACGCGCCTCACAACTCCAAACACAAATTTCTCCTCACCGTCATCGATAACTTCTCAAAATTCGCCTGGGCCGTGCCAATACTTAGTAAGAATGGCAAAGATGCAGCAGCAGCAATGAAGTCGATCCTCGTTAAGGGACGCATACCGCAGAATTTACACGTTGATCGGGGAAAAGAATTCTACAATTGTGACTTTAAGGCCATCATGAAAAAGTACAATATTCACATGTATTCAACATATAGCAACTTGAAGGCATCCATTTGCGAGCGTTTCAATCGTACATTGAAGAACAAGATGTGGATACAATTTAGTCTTCGTGGTAATTATAAGTGGATCGATATTCTTGATAGTCTAGTAGCCGAGTACAACGATTCTGTACACCGCACCATTGAGATGAAGCCGAGAAATGTCAACGCGGAAAATGAGAAGCAATTGCAGCAAGTTTTCAAATATACTCCAATGAAAAGATCGCCGAAATTCGCCGTTGGTGATAAAGTGAGAATCAGCAAATTTAAGACTGTTTTTGAAAAGGGTTACACCCCAAACTGGACAACGGAAATATTTACAATATATCGTGTGAAAAGAACTCGTCCCGTCACGTACCACTTGAAGGACCATAAAGATGAACCGATCGCCGGTGCTTTCTACGAACAAGAGTTGTTTGTAAAGTTTGAACAACGAATGTTTGTAAAGTGGTTAGGTTTCGACAATAGCCACAATAGTTGGATAAGTAAATCCGATTTGTAGCCGACAATAAAGAAAATGGAAAAATATGTATGTTTTATGACTCTTGACCTGCTGGTCAAGCATCCCTCCAAGGCCTCTGACCGACTCCACAGCAGGCTTGCTTCTCCCCCGTTGCGCCGTCGCCCTTTCCCGTGGAACATGAGGAGATGGATAGAGTGAATAAACACATGTGATTATAAAAAGTCCGCTTCTTTATTTACGGAAAATAATAAATCCATTCTTGCACAATGTATACAACAAGCATAATTTTAACATCGAGTGAACAAAATATATACATAATTTTCACAAGTTTTATACATCAATATTCACAAAAATGTACACAATTTTACATCAAGGTTGTGGAAAAAAAATTTCAAAACTTTTCACGACAGTATTCTATAATGCCCCCATGGTAGGGTATCAGAGGTCCCAGGTATGATATACCGCTTATCGTCATGAGGACTTAGGGCAATTTTCGTTTCGCGAATGTTGTAGACTTGGTGAAACTTTGATCGAATGCACGTTTGACTACGCTCCATTTCAATATTTTCCTTCAAGCATTGAGCATAATCGTCAAACATGATTGTTCTCGCCACAACGCTACTCTTGACGCCTTTAACTTTTTTCGTGTCCTTCTTACCCTCAACACGTGTTGCGTACATTTTCGATCGAAGTCCAATAAATTCTGTCATAATTGCTCCATTACATTCGTCCTTCATGAGACCGGGCACCTTCTTGTTGATGAGCGGTTTACCATACCTATTGTCCGCTGAATAATCGCTCGTGTCAAATTTTGAAATGTCGCGCTTCATGTCAACATATATATCATCGCTCTCAATGGCATATATGAGACTATCCGTATCGGTATACATGACTTTACATCTATCTCGATACAGAGGTACCATATACTCGTGGTGAAATCCATACAAGCACGTTTTGGACATGTCGAGTATGCACATACCCACATATATCGGCTTGTTGAATTTCACCTCGAGATTGCGCAATTCCAGGGCCACGAGGTTTTCCGAAAAAACACTTCGGCTGTGGAAGTTTGGCTTCGCAATCATTGCCTCTGCGCCATATCTGCCCTCCCATTTTGTTAAAAGCTTTACATCTACATGATTGCGCACATTCTCCATCGTTTTGCCAAAGACCGCATTATTCATCAATTTGAATAAATTCTTTTCGAAATCGTTGTTGGCAAGCGTTCGAAACTGGGTATTCAACTCAATATACGAACGCAGCCATGGGGATTGTGTAAACTGTAGGACTCTATGGATTTTGGTGAGGCGAAGCCCATGGCGTAAGCACTATTGTAAATTTCGGTAGTGTATGATGTAGCGTTTTTTATCGCCGACAGTTGCTAACAGCTTTTCTTCCCGCTTACCCGGCGGTTTTTCATGTATTGGACAAAACGGCAGGTCTTTGTGCGCATCATGTAGAGTTTGGGGATATTCCAAGTCGACTTCAAGGATGTAGCCTATAGGCGAGTCTAGCGCGATGCATGATGGATCGAAATTGGACACATCGTTGACCCATCGAAAATCTGCATATGGCAAGGGCTGGCACATTGCCTATCCATACAAATTGTTGACATCAAAATACATCAAGTATGATGATGCTTTCGATGGATCAAACGACTCCATGTACTTGTTATTAGCGTGTGCATATCGGTTCGAGCATTGACTCAGACCACCGCGTGTACCCCGCTCAACGAATAAAACCATGTCGATGTCAGTTAGTAATTCAAACTTGACATTCGAGTGTTTTAACATTGCATCCCAGGTGTATCCGGGCAATGTGTAGTAATACGCGGGATCTAGGCCATAGCTCTCAACCCATGTATTTCGACAGTTTTCGAAAATATCGGCTAATAACAAGACATCTGTCTTCAGATACAAATCGCTATAGTCACCCAGCGTTCGAATGGAGAACCGCTCCCAAACTTTCTCAGCATGTGCGTACTCGCTCTCACATACTGTAGCATCTGTCAAGGAACTGTAAAATGCGTCACGTGGTGGTAGGCAAGTGTCGTCTAACTTGGTCACGTCATCAATATATTCATAAGGGAAGACCCCTTTCCGTGTCAACAAATTGAAATCGTCTGTCGAGAGAGTTGTGAATTGTGTGCGTAAAATTTTGACTTTGTCGTCGGTCAAGAATGATGCTAATTTGTCGAGACTGGTGTTGAGGAATTTGTATGAGTCGATGAAGCGCAATTGGATCTTGTGTTTTGAATCGTCTGTAATTTTAACATGCTTCGTGAAGGAGATGTATTTCTCCTTTGTGATTGGAAGCACATCGGTTCTCCCTTCGAACGCTGTGGCTACTTCCCTGATTATAAAATGTGCATCATAACCGGATAAATTGTGGAAAACTACTGGAATGAAAAATGACTGTTTATAATTAAGGTTGCAGTTGGAATGGGCAGGGCCTCTATAACGCCCAGTCAGATGGCAATGATCTCGAACGCGTACATCTTCTTGCGTAAATGGTTTCTCACATATGTGACATTGAGTCGCTGCGCGAAAACTAGCCCACTCACTCGGTGTTAAATACACCATTGGTACATTATCACAGAAAGTTTCTTTTATCCACAGTGCTAGATTTTTTAGTTATTCGACAAACCATGATACGCAATCAGCACTGCGGCGTGAATGATACGAAGATAATGAATGGTCATATGAACATCACACATAGTATCCGATACTAAATACTTCATGGTGTTGATACATATCTTTCTCCCCATCGGTCTTTGCCAGCACACACTCCAAATCAGCATACACAATGAAGGGATGTCGCTCTTGCCGGCTAAGGTTGCTGAACTGGAGCCACTTATTGGTGTCGTTTGGTAGTCGGATCGCGCACTCATTTATTGCTCCACAATCGACCGCGTGCGATTGCAATTTTTCCTCTGATCCGAAGTAGTGCAAACACCTGCAAAGATAAAAATATTGTTTTGTTCAATTCATCTAGCATATATAATTACATATATGTATATTATGTTAACTACATACCGATCACAGATATATTTTTTATGCTCCTTTTTGGTCAGTTGCGCCCTCACGAGTCTCGACAGGTTCTTGATCCATACGAAGTGCCTCACATTGTTGTCCTCAGTATCTTGCATGTACAGCAAATTGATGTGCTTTTCCTTCTTGTGTTGAGTTATGCTTATTGGAACAATGTCCTTTTTGGTGGTGGTAGTATACACGTTGATCGATACATTGTTATCAGCTTCAAATTTCTTTATTTGATGTATCGTCACCGGAAATTCGATATCCTTCAGATTCAGTACTGTCGAATAATGAGGGTAAGAAGATGGACGAGCATTGTATTGTTCAGCCGGGTATAGAGCAGCGACAACTGCCCATGCGAAACATGCGTTATCTTTGGATTTAACGTTAACCACAGCCCTCTTCATCATTATTTCCCGCGGTAATGATATGGAGCTCCCGGCACGCATCGGATTATACTCATTCACATTTATCGTGAGGTTAAGTATTTTCTGCAGAGCCCAGCCACTATCACGTTCTTGAAATTCATCGAGCAAGTTGAAAGTGGGCTCCACAACACGTTGTTCATACCACTCGTTCAAATCGCTTGTGCTAAATAGTTCGCAGTTTCGCGTGTTGACACTTTTATTCGCATGTTTGTCACCACTCGCGAATTCACCATTAAACACTGTATTGATTTTGATGCTGTTATGCTTGCTGATAATATTTTGCACATGACGCGAGCATCATTTAGAAAGTGTCTCGGCTCGATGTGGCTACGATTGATGATGGAACCGGTCAATATGCGACTCTCGAAGGATGTTTCAATCTCTCGCCAGATTAACTCATGATCACCGTGTCCTGCGCCCGTGTGTACGAAACGACTCCGCACACAATTCCTCAATCCTTCCAGACGCGCTATTTGGGCTATTAGCGACTGTTGATGTCCGATTAATAATCGCGGGCGCTTAATCCGGCTTTGCGTTTCCAGCCCTTCGATGAACTCGACACATCGTTGCTCCCACGTGGCAAAATCTTCGAACGAGTGTAAAAGCACGGCTTGGTCATGCAAAATTTGCTCCATGTTGATGAGTATGAAAAAACTTCCACGATGTTAACAGACTGACTGCTTGATGCAAAGTAGAGCCAGATTTGAGCGGAGCGGATCATTAAAAAGGCCTTCGGGGGAAAAATCGGCCCTCTCTCTCGAGCAAACAGAGTTTTCCGATAACGCGTAGATCGCTCGAGGAACATGAGACAAAAACAGGAAGTCGGAATGCATCGGGTTGAAAGATTTTATGGGTCCTGCAGCTCAAGTGGTCCATCGGCGGTCACCGCCTTTGATCCCTAAAGTTTATAGTTTTTCCAAGAAATCCTGACTTGTCGAGATCTGTCTAAATTGTTGGTGAGACTCGTGACAGGAGTGGACACGCATGCAAACATCTTGACGTTATATTTCGGAATGGAGACTTCACCTTTTCAAGAGCTGCGCTCAAGTGGTCCATCCGCGGTCCCTTTGATCCCTAAAGATTTTTCCCGAGAAACCTGTCAGGACCTGTCTCGAGTGTCGGCGAGCTTGGAGACGGGGCGGATGCAATTGACATTGTCTTTCGGAATGGAACCAGCTGCATGTCTTAAATAATGGGTTTTGAAAGGCCGCCCTTCATGTGGCGCCTAGCGTTTCCATATGACCGAAAATTTTCCGACCCATATATGGTTGTAACACACACACATGCGCGCACGCTTTTTCAAGAAACCTGTCAGGACCTGTCTATCGGCGAGCTTTGAGACGGAGTGGACACACACATACACACACACACAGCACTTATAGATGGCGGCTCCCTTCTGCTGGTACATCGATTTACGCTCCTCGGCAAGCACCTCAATGGGCAGGATTCCCGCGATAACGTTGATAGCGTCCTCGGAGACAGTGCGAAACGCACAGGCTACCCTCAAGGCACTGACGCGATACGTTGCTGCAGCCTTCCTGTGGTACTCCTGGATTTTCAGTGCATCAGCCCATATGGGCATGCCATAGGTGAGCACTGAGGTCGTCACTGATGACAGCAGTTTCCTCCTCTTCTGTCTGGGGCCACCAACATTAGGCATGAGTCGCGCCAGTGTGATAGCCACCCCAGCGGCCTTTCTGCTGATCTGCTCGGTTTGCTCTTTGAAGTTCAGCCTCGCGTCGAGAATCACACCCAGGTACCGAATGAATGGTTGGGATGTGATTTCGGAGTTTCCAACCCTGAGCGTCACCGTTTCCATCACCTTCCTGCTGCATACGAGGAGTACTTCTGTTTTGTGGGCTGCAAGATGCAGTCCAACAGAAGACATCCATTCCTTTATCTTGGCGAAAGCTTCGCCGAAGAGTGCGGTGATTTGCTCCAGGAATTTGGCGATGACAATCAGCGCCGCGTCATCTGCGAACGCTACGATGGACACTCCTTTCGGCAATTTTAATAGCAGCAGATCATTGTGCATGATGATCCACAGAAGCGGTCCAAGTACAGAGCCCTGAGGAACTCCTCCAGTCACCCTATACGTCTTAGGTCCATCCTCTGTGTCGTAGATGAGCCACCTATTACATAGGTAACTCGCCACTATTCTCCGTAGGTACCATGGTACACCTAATGTTTTCAAGGCATCCATGATACACTTCCATATCGCCGAGTTGAAAGCGTTTTTGACGTCGAGAGCGACAACTGCGCAGTACTTCTTGGACCCTCTTGCCCATCGTTTCCCCGCAGTCGACTCCTGCGCCTGCTTCACCACTGTACTAATGGCATCCAGAGTAGAGCGCTCCTTTCTGTGTGTGTGTGTGTGTGCGTGTGCGTGTGTGTGTGCGTGTGCGTGTGTGTGTGTGCGCGTGTGCGTGTGTGTGTGTGCGCGTGTGTGTGTGTGTGTGTACACACATAGCCCTGGCGCGCGCCTCAATATTGTCGAGGGCAACTAGCGCTGCGAGTGGCAGAGTAGGACACTACAATCAGAGGATATTTCGCGTAGCAAAAATTCTGAAAGATGCCAGCCCCTGGGCCACGGTCTTACACACAGGTCTGGAAACTCCGGTGCATGGAGACTAGAGTAAAGGAGTGGACACAGGATAGGGGAATACGTAGTACCAGCGTACTGATAATCCGTTCTTTCAATAGTTCTGTGTTCTGCCACAAGCGTCGCAAAGATTGGTAACATCCACCAATAGCAGTATAATATCGTTCAGCGCTTGCGCAGCACAAAGCTCTTTCCCATTTCCATCATGGCTTCCTGCCTCGTGTCATAATCGTGATTTATAAAGTGTCAATAATCTCTTGAGACTTGATGGATTTCTTAATTCAACGTTTGCTTCAATAAGCAAGGTAAATCCCGTATCCATAGTCACGAATACACCTTTGGAGCTTATATACGCGCATGCAAAATGTTTAGAAAAAAGTAAGGATTTATTGAACGAAGTAACATATAAAATTTGGGAAAAAAGAAAAAAATGAATTCAAGATGCTTTTGAAATATGCAGCACACGTCCGTTTGCGGCAATATATTGACGCATGTTTTTTTGACATTTTTTTCCCTAAGATATCACACGTAACTAGTTGTCTCGTAACTTGTATAATAGTTTCTTTCAATTGCTGTTTTTCTAGAATGCCGAGGACCTGCGGCGTGTCAGGATGCGACAGCGGCAGATCGAAAAATTATTCGAGGCGAAAGGCGTTGGGGCTGCGACCAATCTCCGTATTCGCAGTACCTAAGGTACAGAAAAGTTAATTTGACAAGGAGACGGCACGCCCGTGGGGTCGGGGATTTTGCCGAATTTTTTTGTCGTTAAAGAGGACCCCTAGCACCTCACGTGGTTAAAGTAGTAGGACGCACTACTCGGAAAATTCCGAGAAAAATCGATTCAAAGTTTCTTAGCCGCATTATGAGTTTAAAATGTTAGGCACTTGTCGAGCCGCCGTCTAATCTAGACGGTTAGGGCTCGGTCTTTTGCGCGGAGGTCTCGCGTTCGATTCCTCCTTTGGATCTTATTTTTTTTTTGTTATGCCAACAATTATTCAAAACGCTTCTCGTCCCTACATTATTTAAAAAAAAATATTTTAGCTCAAGAACGTAAAGTTTTTCATTCACTGAAAAATGTCGTGCTTGTTGTCCTATTTGGTTTTATGACCTTGTAAGGGTCTAAAGAATTTTGACCTGGGGTCCCCTTAGGATTATACCGGACATCTGCGCATAGGACTGTGCGTGAGTATGTGAGAATTGAACAGCAGTTCATTTTTCGATTTCGTCGTGAACAGACGTGCCTATTTCTTATTGTTAAATTTCAAAGTTCTCTTACAATTCGAAGTTAAAAATGTCGACTGAAGATGTTGCTGGCTCTTCTGGAATAGAAGAGGAAATTCCTGAATAATCCATGTACAGTGATAAATCAAAATCGCGATTGAAGGACGCAGTAGTTTTTTATGAAAAGCTGTTGACGGAAAATAATTTAATTGCATCGACACCTTAGGAAGAAATATCTCACGATGCTATGTTATTGGCCGGAGAACTTCATAATAATACATTGGAACTTTTGGGTGAAAAAGTCTCGCAATTGAAGAGAAATTAATTCACGTTCATGAGGATTGCGAAGAACTACAGTTCGAAGTCTCCAGACAATTACAAACGGGAACCGAAAAAAAATAAAAGTGAAATGATTCCCATCGCCTACAAAGTCAAAGTCGTGAACATTGCTAAAGCGCATCCCACGTGGTCTTTGGTGACATTGCAAAAAAAAGGATGCAGCCGCTTGAAGAGAAAATAATATCTTTCACAATGGGAGAATGATATTAAAAGTGGTGGAACGAGATTGGACAAATTTGAGGCGACAGATCCGTGGACCTACGACCGTTTTGTGGAAGCAAGACAGCAATATCAGCAAGTTACGACAACAAATTTACAACAATGGCCGTTGGCTGCTGCTGCACAATTCATCGATTTCAATTTCAATGCGTCTGATCGATGGGTCACGGCATTTAAACAGAAGCACAAAATTTCTCTTCGGAAAATCACGGAACTGGTTTCGAAAAAAGAGGCGGCATGAATGGAGAAAATCCGGGCGTCTGCAGAGACCTTTCGTCGACAGAAGTGCCGCTTAATACCTTAATACCATGAGGATTATGTTATAAATACTGACCAAACAGGTCAATACAAGTTTTTTGCGTACAAAATATTTTTACCGATGCAAAATGTATAAATTCAAAAATAATTATATAAAAAGTTTTCTACATGCATATTCGGATATTTTTTAATATTAAAACTACTATTTTTTTCAGGATGTCAATATCAATCTGTTTTCAACAGAACACTCACTCAAAAAGGGAGTAAAACAGTTTTCGTCAAAAAGTCGGATTTGAATAAAGTGACGCATTCGTACACCGCACAATATTCCATAACATTATCCGGAAAACTACTCCCACGTGTCTTCGTATGTTTGCAAGAGGCGACCTGTCATTTCGGACCTCGTACTCAAAAAGTAGTGGACGGCTATGCCAATACATATTCGAACGTCATTGCAACATCATCGAAGTCCGGAAAACTAACAACAGCCTTATACACAGATTTTCTCCAGAAATGTTTAAAAACTTACGTCGGGGAGAATAAATGTTTACTTCTCATCGACTCTTGGGGGGGTCAAACAAATCCAGAGATGTATGATGAAATCTTCCAAGATGACGAAAATATGCCAACTTGCTCTGTAAAAGTAATTCCTCCAATATTGCACTCCCCTGGTGCAACCTTGTGACGTTTACTTTTACAGACAAGTTAACAATTTCATAA
The DNA here is from genome assembly GCA_963210295.1 of Ophion ellenae. Lineage (NCBI taxonomy): Eukaryota > Metazoa > Arthropoda > Insecta > Hymenoptera > Ichneumonidae > Ophion > Ophion ellenae. The sequence continues at coordinate 9,605,380 of OY723389.1, read as the reverse complement.
AGCGCTTGTAAAATTGCAGCGAATTGTTAGAGCATAATCGTGAAAGTAATTCCCGGGAAGGTTGTATAAAAATCCATTCAATAATTCACCATCAATTATCGTCACCAATATTTGAAGACATGATTCAATACGCCTGGTTTGCCTAAAAATTATCAGTTAGTAGAAACATTTTCATGAATGTTAATGGGACATGTTTATGTATAGATGTGTTGCAAACCCCCTGCGATTGTAAAAAATCCGCTTTTATATGTTGCGCAAGATGTCGCAAAAATTATTGCTTTGTTTGTTTCCACGATAATTACCACTGCGGTTTTTGTATATAATTATTATATGAATAAAAATTGAATGTTTCCTAATTGACTTTGTTATTCTTATTAAAAACCCAATGTTCCTCCTCATATACTTTACAATGAAAAATAAAAAACCCACCGTTATGAATTGTTTTGTTGGAAAAAAAAGAAAATAACTTTAAAAAAATGAAAATAAATATAAAAAAATAATGTAAACAAATTTTTAAAAATAATTTAGGGATGAGAAACGTTTTGAATCATTGTTGGGATAACAAAAAAAAAAGAAAAGAAAATAAGATCCGAAGAAGGAATCGAACTCGAGACCTCCGGCGCAAAAGACCGAGCCCTAATCATTTAGACTAGGCGGCGGCTCGATAAGTGCCTGACATTTGAAGCTCACAAGACGCCTAAGAAACTTTGAATCGATTTTTTTCGGAATTTTCCGGGAAGTGCGTCCTACTACTTTAGCTACATGAGGTGCTAGGGTCCTCTTTCACCACAAAAAAATGCGGCCAAATCCCCTACCCCACGGTCGTGCCGTCTCCTTGTGAGAGCACTTTTTAACTATAACTATTTGAATTTACATTATTTTCCAGTTGGAATGATACATTTCTTTGCATATGCCTTCTTTTCCATTTAGAATGACGAACGGCTGAAGGAATGGAGAAATGTTTTGAAATGTAACATTACGAAAACTCAAATTATTTGTGAATTACATTGCGCCGAACAGCATATAAAGAAGAGCGACACGTTCAAATTACGTGACGGGACTACCATCCGCATACCCCGTGATCATTGGGTTCTGGAAAAGGACGCTGTACCCGTGATACATGATGCACGTGCGGAGCATTGTGAGGTAAGTACCCAACATTTTTTATCCCCATCAAGCCCACAGAAGCCCAAAATCGTCTTTGACGTCATTTATTAGATTTTTATTGCAGACCGCGTCATTTCATTTTCTCTATTTTCGTTGCGCTGTTGGTATTTTTATAATTATTCATTGTCTTCTCTTTCTTTTTGATGTTTTTATTTTTAACCTTCAATGTTGCCTTTCTGGAACTCAACATCTTTGAAGTTTTTTTGTCGCGTTTCCTTTGTATTCTTTGATTTTTCTGGCTTTTCGTTCTATTATTTTAATTCATCAAGAGTTTTTTGATCGCCTCTGTTTTTGTGTTAACATTTTTTTTTTCAATTTCGATTTTCCTTTTTCTATGTACAACATTTCCGTGCCGGATAATCAGCCGGAAAACGTTGTAATTGACAACGTTTCCGATTAAATCCTCACTATGGAATGTAAGAACATTGAGGAAGTAATGCCTCACGGTGACGATTTTCAACTGCACGAAAATGTTGCAGTAGACGCTTCACATTTCTCCATTCTCGATTTGAAGCGGGAATTGAGCTCGACACTGCTACCAGCGTCCTGGGCTCGGAGTCAGCAAGGTTCAGAGATCTTCTTCACAAACTTCGATCGGTTAGACTCTTCGGTCCGATTGCATCTCGTCGTCAAAGAAGATCTCTCTATAAGTGTAATTTCGCCACTGCATTCACAGACTCGACCTTTTCCCGATTTCATGTTCAATCATTGCATTTTTCAAATAATTTGATTCCATCATTACAGATTCAAACTATTTCCGACAAGATGATCGATCTCGAGAATATCATCAAGTCAATGGCCGATATAATCAATAAAATGCGTATCACGAGGAAGTTCACCGTATGCAAGGGAACGGACATCGAGAACGAAAGGTATTGTTATATTTTGCTTGAACAAATCGTTTGCATTCTCATCAGAAATACGTAAAAGAATCTTATGCTAAGGCGCGCACCTTATTGCACGGGTATTCTCGATGACACCGAAGAATATGCACGTAAGTCTGGCCGTTTCCGTTGCATGCGTTGTCGGCACCTTCGCAAAATGCTACTGCGAAAACAAACTATTGTTCATTGGCCGCAACAAAAAAGTCCGCGCAGTTAGAGCGAAGGAAGTTTCTTCGTTTGCGACAGAACGTAGTACAATCGTCATTACATCTTCATATAAGAAAAATAATAAACAAAATTATGTATACAGATAACTGAAGTAATGTTATTTTAATGTATTTACAGATTGCAATCACGAAGGAGAATGTAGCTCGACTATAAGCAAAGTGTGCGGCAGTAGAGGCTAGTGTCTTGGAAAACGCTATTGCTGATCTTCCAGATGCGCAGTAACAACTCATCATATCCTGTTTCGAGGCCTCGAAAGTGAAGTGTCGAAATAAACGTAGATACGCAATTAAGTGGATCTACGAATGTTTACTGATGAGGATAAAAAACTTGTCCTTATATGAACAAATCAGGGATCGAGGAATTTTACCGCTGCCTTGTCGCAAAACGTTGAGCCGATACATCCAGAAAATTAGCTCTTCAACGTACGGGTTTCAGGAGTCGATATTTCAATGCCTGTGGGTTAAAGGCTCACGGATGGACAAATCTTCTAAAAGAGTTATCTGTATTGTCAACACAAATAAAAAATGACTGTTTGCCCGTACATTGTTTTAATTTTACTTCATTATTCTGTTTAATCGTCCAAACATCTTTAACATTTATATCGAATTGTCTCATCCTCAAGTATGGATTTCCAATTGCAGTATCTGAAAAAAATAATGAACATAATACAATAACGAATATAAACATCATCTTAAAAGTGAGATGAAAAAATTGGGGAAAAAAAATGATAAAAATAACGTTCATATTACTTGCGGGATCCTTACCTTTTCCCATGAACAGTGGCTCATACTAACTTGGTTTTTCTGAATATGTTGCGGTCTGATTCCACTTGTCCGGGTTGTATCTTATTTGTATTTCGGTTTTCAGTACCCTTGGATGATGCAATACGCTAGCGCTGAGATTTATTTCCTTTCGTTACTTCCTTTTCCACTCTATTTGTACTCGCACTCTCGATTGTATTGTTACTGAACTGGTTTTTGTGGTTATAAGAAACATATTACATACATTATTGAACATGGGCTGATTAACATTTAGGTGTTCTCCTAGTCGACGAAATGAAATTTCGCGAGGCGATTTCATTTAACCGACAAACACTGAAGTTTGGAGGTTTCGTCGATCTGGGAAAATATACACCACAAGACAACAAAGGAAGAAGAGCAGACCACGCGCTCGTCTTTATGTTCCAACCGTTCAAAGGGAAATGGGTACATGGGTCTTGGGCTGGTTCCTCACCGAAGATTCCGTCTCCAGTGCGGTTCTACATAAGTTGATTTTGGAGTGCGTGGTTCTGCTAAGTAATTTTGGATTCCATGTTGATGCCGTAACTACCGACGGAGCTCAATGGAACCGCGGCGTTCGGAGTATTTTCGGCATCGATGAAAACAACTTAAGTTGTTTACATCCTTGCGACGAAAAGAAAAGATTGTGGGTGATTTCGGATTTCCCACATTTGATCAAATGCCTCCGGACCGGTCTCGTGAATCGTCATTCCTTCAAGGTAAACAAGTTAAATCCAGATGATCACTGTATTATTCATTTCAATAACTTCTTTGAAGACCTTGGCCTGATGATTGACATTTTTTCTCCTTTCAGACACCGGACGGACCCATGAAAAAGGAGCATTGGGAAGCGCTACTGCGGAGCGAGAATTTTTCTAAGCCCAATCTAAAATTGGGCATACAAATTGTCGCCTGCACATCGTAATCCTGTGGGATATCAGAAAATGAATGTGCCAGTAGCTTTCGAGGTAGGCTACATTACTCCGCATTTTTCAAAGCGTAAATCTTTTAATTAAAGCAAAATATCAGTTTATCAAATTGTTCCAGTTGTTCTCGCTACAAATCCGTGCCGCCATGGAAATCCATGAGAAGACTTGTCCGCAATTGAGAGACTCAAAACCGACGCGAGTTTTTTGCGAACGCGTAAATGATGTGATCACAGCGATGATGTCGCGCACGCCTGAAACTGCACTTCGTCCATCCGAATTTTGTTTGCAAAAAAGGTACGCCATTCGAAGACCATCATCGCTATGTCTCAAATATATTATTCGAAAATTGTACAATAATTTCCTTCCATCAGCATTTAAAGGTAGTTTTGAATACGCTTTGCCGAACTTAATGGTTCCTTGAAGATCATTCCATGTATTGAAGAATGGTCGTAATTGATAAAATCGATTTCGCTGTATTCAGGTGTTCGAACATTCAATGTGGAAGGACATACTGCGTTGTAGGTATGGAATTCAAGGAAGTGCTGAAAATATAACGAATTGCCAATGTTTTCGAACATCGTGTCCAATACCGGATACTTAATCACAACTGTTATCGTCGCTGTATTACGGGGCCCGAATTCGTTTTACGTCTGCTTAAAGCGGTTTCTTTCAAGCAATGATCTCTTCAGATAACAAAATTCATTTCCCATTACTTGCGACGTGATAAATATTTACGAAAAATCCTTTTCGTTAGTGGCACAGTATTATTAATACCGAGTAACATTTAACTATTTTCAGCTTTTAGCATATTCACCTATCAACCCCAAGGATAATTAGGATGATCAACGTTGGATTTATCATCATCGCAATTTGTCCAGTTGCAGAGGAATACTTCAACAAACTGTCGTTCGGATCAACTTTTTTTTCGAGGTTCACTGCTCACTCCAGTGAATCTTTCAGGCTGGCAATAATTTCTTGATAGGGTCGGTGTTGGATACTTCAACTTGTCATTATGATCATGATCGTGGTGACTTGGTGCCTTCATTTTGAGACGGGATTATTTTCCTCCATCTGGACATCTCCATCTCCATTGAACAATAAAGAGCCTCTTTCTCAAGGGGGGCGTTGGGGACCCAAAACCATGGAAGAGACGAAGGAAACCGTACGAGAATATTCCGAGACGAAAAGGCTTACTTACACGTGTTTTATTTCCAATTTATCCACACAAATCTCCATTGATCCACAGATCTTCGTTCACAAATTAGTGCCAACTCGGGGCTTGCGATTGTTCGGGGTACAATTTGTTCTTAATTCTACGGAGGCTTCTACGCGTCTCATCCAAAATTTCGACGATTCGCTTTTCTTGCCTATCCCTTCTGCATGTCGTGAGCCGTCGGCTGCTGCCCTCTTGGTCACGCGTATACGCAAAAGAAAATTTTCAATTCACCTATTATTGACGTCGGGAGTTCTAAATACCTCCTGTTACAATTTCAAACTTTCTCTTGCATAATCTGTTTACTCTGAGATTTTGATTGAAGTTATTCTACGTGGTGGTTGTGATTTTTTATGTGCTTATGTGGGCCTAACATCGATTTTTATTTTGGAGGTTGTCTTGTTCATCTTTTTGCAAAATTATATTCATTTTTTTCATGCATCTGTGTATATTGATCTCCCATTTTTATTTCCAAAACCCTCACCTCATGACATTATTATAATCCTTTTTTCAACTTTCATAACAATCATCTTCCCATTCATTCCTGCTATAAATACTAGGCCATTTCAAGATTCCTCTCGTACTTGAACGAATGGGGGTCTTCAGTAACACCGAAAGAATTACCCATATTGTCCAGTACTCTAAAGGGCTTGAAAGTGACTCTAGGAGGAACCCTTGAAATCCTGAATGCCTTGCGATCGGAGTCCAATTTTGAGTTTTTCATGACAGCACGTTTGAACAAGATGCTTTAGCAGTAGATTACACGTTTTATTTATTTATTTAAAACATTTGTTATACTTCATTTGAACCCAGTATTCCATTACTGCAATTTAAATATCACAGATGCACGTGTTGCTGCGTTTTTTTTGCAATTCATGAGAAGTATCTCACGATTCACTAGTATATTGTTCTCTGTTCAACACTATCCAATGAAATTTATAAAACTACGATTATTTCAGAGGTTCTTTGGCATAATGCGCAGTGCTAGTGGTAGCAACGACCATCCCCACCCTCAGTTCTTCGCTCAACTCTTACGATTGTGGTGCTGTTACTCTTTAGTAAAGCCTCCAAAAGGAATAAATGTTGAAAGATCTGAGCTGCTGGAAACGTTAATGCAGACCACAGATTCATTGGCTACTGCATCGACACCCCGCACTGAGTGGCGGCAATTCATTGACAACGTACTCGAACAAATGCATGCTAAGGAAGTCCCGACGCAAAGTCACGAGCAAGATCAGAGCTACGAGGCTACACTGTTGATGGATTTCAGTACGTGGAAAGACGGTACGCACGACCACACTTACGACGTCGCCCGTACCAGTCCAGAGGTGCAATGCTACATCGCTGGTTTCGTTGTCCGATCGATCATGAAGAAGTTGAAGTGCCAAGTCTGCCTCCCGCCTTTGAAGTCTAGTGATGGAGGCATCAGTGATCCTACCCACGCAGCAATCGATCTCTTGGAAAAGTTCGGAGGGTTGATTCGGCCCAGTGAGCCTTTGTTCCGGCTAACTGAGTGCCTGGAATTAGCTGTATTGGACGTTACCGCCAAATTCGGTGTACGAGTCGATACGATCCAAACGATTCTCCAGAGAGTTTCGTCAATTATCAATCTCCTCATGCTTGGTTGTACCGATCATTACATGAGTTGCACTCAGAAGATTGTTGATTTCTACATAACTATGAGAGCTTTCTTTTTGACCAACTCTTGTAATGCCAATCAAAACGAGAGTCGTATCAAAACGAAACCGCTTCGCAAAAACACCAAGTTATAGTAGTTTAGCTGTGACAGTTCTAACTCAGGTCCTCTGAGCTGGGCTCACGCCGGGCGGGGTATGACGTCACGCGGGGAGGGGGAAGTCGTTGGAGCGGTGAAGGGGGTATATATCGATTATCGATTAATTGATTATTGATCTTTATGTATTTAAAATTTATTGTTGATTTATTTTTGTCTTATATTGTTAATTTCATGGATTTTATTATTCAGCGACTCTCGTCTGAGAGCCAAGTTGGTTGACCCGAGTCGCTGAGAGAAGCGATCGGATTACACGTATGCATGAGAGAGAGAGCGAGAATGAGAGATGGAGCGACCGCATCGCATGCATGTGAGATAGAGCGACTCATCTGCATATATAAAGACATATACACTTTAGACATTCAACGATTAAAGCCATTGGGTTTGTTTGGGTGAAATCCCAAACGAACCGCCCCGCACGTCTTCGAATATCTATTGCATCTCAAGGCCAACATGCCTGGGACATTCGCAAAATAATGAAATTATGCGAATGATATTGCAAGCGCATCGCGGATCTCATAAAAAAGTTGATGTCAGCAAAAATCTAAAAGTCTGTGGAAAAATATAAAATGAACAAATGCACACGGCACCAAGGATGCAGTTGTTATAGAAATGGAATATAAATCGTGATTGAGAGGTACACACCTTCAGCGTACATAGGAAAAAAGCACCGTTAAAATGTCGATTCAGCATCACGGGTCATCTCAAGATCACAATGCCTGACACATTCACGAAAGAATAAAATTGTGCGATTGATATTGCAAGCGCTTCGTGGATCCCGTCGAAGAAGTTCATGTCAGCAAAATCGTAAAGTCTGCAGAAAAATATATAACGAAAAAATGCACACGGCGCCAAGGATGCAGTTGTTAGAGAAATGGATATAAATCGTGATGAGAGGTACACACTTTCAGTCAATGTTTGAATTTCCGAGATCGCGGAGTGCCTCGCACAGAGACATGACGGATAATACTGAAAAAAATCTTTGCGAGCAAGGGGCTCGAATTAGTTCGGTAGAAGAGTGCATTGTGTAGGAACAACGATGTGACGAGTATATCGAGACGTCAGAAGAACAAAGTCGAATTAAACGACCGTGATTGTCGATCGGAAATCGTCAATCGTTGGTAACTCAAATTGCGCGACTTAAAGGCTTCAAGAATTCGGTGCGTCAGCGTTTGATACACACACACGGGTGCTGGACATGACAATCATGGATTCGTATGGCGAGAAATTGATACGGCGTTCGCGGGTCGTATCTTGACTGGTGTAGTCATAAATCACAACCACATCGAACCTCAACAATTTCTCAAAGACGCTAGTGATGTCGTGCCTTCACGCGTTCTAACCATTATCAACAATCATAGTAGTGTGAAAATGAATACCGTTTTTAACGGCGAATTAGTGGCGGGTGACAAGCGTGCAAATAAAAGCATTAATACTAAAAACTATGAACTTTTCAATACGTCTAATTTACGCGAGTGGTATGATGAAAGAGTTGTTGAGCCCATTTCGACATCACTCGAAGAGTTTCAGGAACGCGACAGCGAGTAAGCATTGTCACGAATATATAACTTGACTATGAATATAAATAAATATAACCCAATGAGTGCCGGATGCCACATAATGTTATCGCGGTCGATAATGCTGAAAAGAGCAGTCGTTAATGTGAAATCGAGTGGTCAAGCATGTTTCGCATGGTCCGTAGTTGCTGCTTTTCATCCAGCCCAACGTAACAGTGCGCGTGAAACTTCATATACACACTACTCGACAGTGCTAAATGGTCAAGACATTTAGTTTCCAATGACTCTGAATCAAATTTAAAAATTTGAAATTTGTAATGACATTTCAATCAATGTATACACCATTGAGAACGATAGTACTCTTCCAATTCGCGTGAGTGAGCAAAGGAGAGAAAAGCATGTAAATTTGCTCGACGTAGAAGGCCCGCAGCAAAACATCGTTGGACATTTCGCGTGGATCAAGAATGTATCAAGGCTCGTCAGCTCACAGTTGACTAGACACGATGGACAGAAATATATCTGTGATAGGTATGCAGATTTGATATAATTTAATGTATGAAAATAATTAGTTCAAAACTGATTTTTTGTTTGTTTTCGCAGATGTCTACACTACTTTCATTCGGAGCAAAAATTGCAAATGCACACTGTGGACTGTGCCGTCCGTCTACCGAACGATGGGAACAAGAGGCTCACTTTTGAAAACTTTAATCATAAGGAGTGACTTCCATTCGTAATATACGCCGATCTTGAGTGCGTTCTTGCGAAAACGAATGAACAAAACATGTACCAACACCACGAGGTTACTAGTATCGCATACTACGTACATTGTTCATACGATCAATGGTTATGCAGATATGAATCGCACCGTAGTAGCGATTGCATTGCATGGTTCGTCGAAGAACTAAAAAGTGCAGCTTTGCATGTAAAAGATATTTTATCTTCAAATATCCCCACGGTACAGTTAACATCCGACGAGGAGCTTGAATTTCGAAGCGCGATTAAGTGTCACATATGTGAAGAAGATGTTGCACAAACCGATACACGAGTTCGCGATCATTGTCATTTAACTGGGCGTTACAGAGGCCCCGCCCATTCGAATTGCAATCTAAATTTCAAACAATCATTTTTCATCCCGGTAGTTTTTAACAATTTGTCTGGCTATGATGCGCATTTTATAATCAAGGAAGTGGCCACCGCCTTCAAAGGGAAAACTTACGTGCTTCCAATAACAAAAGAAAAATATATTTCGTTCACGAAAACTGTTCAAACTACTACCGAAGAAACAAAAAACCAAATTAAATTACGCTTCATCGATTCATATAAATTTATAACCACAAGTCTTGAGAAATTGGCATCATTTTTAACGACGGGCAAACTGAAAATTTTACGCTCATAATTTGATGGCCTACCGATGCATGGTTTACATTATTAATACGGAAAGGTGTCTTCCCGTACGAATACATTGACCATGTCAGCAGATTGGAAGACACGTGTTTGCCGCCGCGCGACTCATTTTACAGTTCCTTGACCGGGGAAACGATCAGCGCGAGCGAGTACATTCACGCTGAGAATGCCTGGGAGCGGTTTTCCATTCAAACGCTTGGTGAATATAGCGACTTGTATTTGACGGATGTCTTGTTATTAGCAGATATTTTCGAAAATTTCCGTGATACGTGTATTGAAAGTTATGGGCTTGATCCGGCGTATTATTACACTCTTCCCGGATATCCTTGGGACGCCATGTTGAAATATACGCACATTACGTTCGAATTATTGATCGACATCGACATGATTTTATTCATCGAGCGAGGTATACGCGGAGGTTTAAACCAATATTCAAACAGATATGCACATGCTAATAACAAGTACACGCAATCGTAAGATCCATTAAAATCATCATCATACCTGATGTACTTCTATGTGCACAACTTGTATGGATGGGCAATGTGTCAACCTTTGCCTTATGCTGATTTTCAATGGATCGATGACACATCGAATTTCGAGTATTATCCATAGCGCTAGATTCGCCTATAGGCTACGTTCTTGAAGTCGATCTCGAATATCTGCAACGTTTGCATGATTTGCACAGTGACCTTCCGTTTTGTCCGACACGCGACAAACCACCTGGCAAGCGCCAAGAGAAATTGCTCGCAACCGTATGGGATAAGAAGCGTTTCGTGATAGACTATCGTAATTCGCAGCAGTGTATGCGTCATGGACTTGAAGTAGCGAAAATACACAGAATTTTGAAAGTCATCTGGAGGTAAAATTTAACAAGCCGATTTATGTAGGTATGTGTATACTCGACATTTCGAAAACATGTTTGTATGAGTTTCACCACGAATTCATGATTCCGCTGTATCAGCAAAACTGCAAGATCGTGTATACCGACGCCGTTAGTCTCATATACCACATCAAGTCTGACGACGTTTACAACGAGATGAAGCGTAACATTGACAAATTTGATACGAGCGATTACCCGATGGAAAACGTGTACGGTTTACCGTTAGTCAACAAGAAAGTGCCCGGTCTCATGAAAGATGAAAATAATGGTATGCTAATGACGGAATTTGTGGGTTTGAGAGCAAAAATGTACGCGTTGCGATTCGATGGTAAAAAAGACAGGAAAAAGGTGAAAAGTGTGAATAGTAATGTCGTCGCGCGAACAATATATTTCAATGACTACACTCGCTGTTTACGGGAAGAAATTGAGATGACTCGTCAGCAGATCGGAGCTGCACGAAGTTTACACTATTTTAGAGTCAAAAATTGCTCTAAGCTCACACGATGACAAGCGGTATATCTTGCCGAAAAGTACGGACCCTCTACCATGGGGTCATTATAAAATAGCATTGTAAATGTATTTGTTAGGCTCCATTGTATGTATTGTTATAAAATAAAAGAGGAGAGATATAATGAATGTAGTAATGTAAATTTGATATATATTGGAAAATATTCATGTTATATATAATGCGAGTATGTTGATGTTTACAGGATATAATTATTTATTTTTATAAGGAATGGTAAATGTATACATAAAGAAAATGGTGTGCCTATTGTAACTAAATTTTATTGAATTTTTCATATACTTTATAAAAGTTATTACAATATGCTATTTTTGTGTAGCCACGAGTTTTGAGATTTATCCATTCCCAACCATTTAACATAAACATCATTGCCCTTTCTGCGTATTATCTTCTCCACGAGATATATGTTTGGATTGGCAACACGTTGCAGTTCGTATTCGTAGAATCCTCCGGCTATCGGATTCCCACTTGAATCCTCGACTAGGTACGTTACAGGATAAGTTTTGTTGCACCTTGACGATTTTAAACACTTCGGTGGTCCAATTTGGTGTGAAACCTTTTTCAAATATTGTCTTGAATTTGCTTACGCGCACAAAATCATTGACTTTGAATCTTGCAGGAGCCGCAATTTCTACGGTGCTGTATACGGTGGTTAAGAGTTTATCCGCGATCGCAGGAGTAACGTCGATGGGCCTCATGCCAATCGTACGATGCTTTCGAGCATTGTACTTCATAAAGAGTTGCGGTATCGCATCGATCCACTTGTAATTACCACTGAGTGTAAACTTTTTCCACATATTATTTTTGAGGGTGCGATTGAATCGTTCGACGACCGAGGCCTTCAGAATAGAATACGTCGAATAATGATTGATGTTGTATTTCTCCGTGAGTCGTTGCACGTTTACATTGTAAAATTCTCTTCCTTTGTCGGTTTGAAGAATTTTCGGATATCTGCTATGATCTTGTATGATTTTCGCAATCGTTGTACCCATTTCGTTGCCAGTTTTACTTTTCAAGGATACGGCCCATGCATACTTGCTCAACACATCAATGACAGTGAGGATGTAATTATAGCCTTTGTTGAAACGCGAATACGGCCGCATTTCGACTACGTCAGCCTGCCACAAATCATCATACCCACATACGATGACACGTCTTCGCAGAAAGTTTTTCCTTGCTGGTGCATGTAATTCCTCCACGAGCTGCTTTTCTTCAAACTTTTTTTCTTCTCCGAGCATATCGTGTGTTTGACTAGTCGATTTTTACAAATCTTCCTGCGTTATGTGAGCTACAGCGTCGGTTACATACTGAATCGCTTTAGATGTATCGTTCATAGTTATTCGAAGCGTATCCTGTAGTGCGATGGATTTCTTCTCAAATTCATCCAGGCGTTCTGTTAACAGCTCGATTTTCATTTCCACGTAACGTTAGCGGCATCGTAATCCCCCTCAGGTAGGGCTATACCTCGAATTCTACGTGATCTTGCATCGAAGCCACTAAAGGTAAGCCAAAGAGCATTATCACGTGTATAATTTCTTATTAGCCCAGTCCACTGATAGTATGAATTACCCTGCGCCCCAAGCGATGATCCGAATTTATTGATCGATATCTCGGTATCAATAGTGACGAAGGAATGATCATTATCATCGATGCATAGGTTAATTTATAATGAGACCCGCTTCGCGAAGTTCCTCAATAATCGACATTATCTCATTGTCGTGAGCGTTGTGCCCCACGTGTCGCGAAGCTTCCAACAAGCGCAAGCGATCGACCAACTCATTGGGATCATTTCAATGCACGTAATCGATTTTGTTGTTATTTAACATCATGGTGAGCGGTATTTCTATACTTCTTCCAGTTTTTCGGTCGAAAGTTAATGGTCCAATTATATATTTATACTTGAAGCCTTTGTTACCCAATACAGGATTGAGTATATTGTTACCACGTCGATGTGCATTTGTTGCCAACAATATACTTTTATATTTGTTTTTGTCTTCCTTGGTGTATATTGCATCGTCAGGAATTCTCTTGAAGATTAGCTCATAAAGTCCAGGGGTTCCCAAGTATTGCATGCCATCGATGAATATATTATCATCATTATCCCCATCGAAACGCTTATCGCGTAACATCATTCTTTCATTGGTTCATTTGACGCCATACACGTAATCCATGCTGGGATTTTTGTCTTGTGAAAGAATAGATGAAATATATTGTTGACGGAGTGGACCGAAATGTTCGCGCAATGTATTTTGACCTTCAGCGGTTTGTAATTGACGTTGAACTGTAGACACGAATGATTCGGGCGTACTCTCAAAAACGTCTTCTTCAACAATAGTGGCTGGTTGCAAGGGTACAGCAGACATCGACGTATCATCCAGAGATTCCTTTCGTCGCTTGCGTTTCAACTGATTAGGTGTAGAAGTTACCAGCGAATCTTGAAATAATGATCGTGCGCGCTTTGTTCCTTGTTTCACATCCTTCTCTAGGTCCTTTGCTTCCGACATACTCAACGATTCAATTTCCGGCCTAAGAGATTCAACAGCAGATGATTTTTCAACAATCTGCTTGAGAGGTTCGGTGATTGACTTGAAGTGTCTCTCCAATGCAATTCTTCCATTTTTCCAGTCTTCAAAGCTTGATATTTTTTGCGTATTGAGTCGCTTGTTTTCGCAATTTCCCTGGCAATCTTTTCATCAGTATCAATTGTCGTCATCATGCCCAAATGAAATTATTTGTCGGTCGTTGCACAGCTGATGTCTCAATGCCGACTGACTACATCACGGTATTGCAAACTCGTTGAATCCATTATATATCGACCACCGGACAATGAGCTATCTTTGTCAATCACCATGAAGCCATATTTGTGTTGCCAACATTTTTGACATAACACGAGAAAATCTTCATACAGCATGTCCGTTTTTACATGTTCATTATACGCATGTTTCAAGTTTGTACGATCTTGTTTAAATAAAATCAGCAGATTCACATTGTCGCGTATAAGATGCTTGGGAACTTTGGCATATGTTTGGCAAAGGTAGAAACAATCAACGCTTGAGAGTCTGCCCATTGCAAAGTACTTTCGCACTGTATCATGCTTGTGACATGCTACGTCATCGAAAATAAAAACGGAGTTCGGAAGCGCTTCGTGCGGTGGGATAACATCACTATGATTTGAGAATTTAAAATAGCCAATTTCGTTAATCGATATCAGCAGATTTTCCAAATATTGTTATTTTGGCTGGTGAAGCGATTTCGAGTATACATATAGGTTTTCAAAACGTATGCCATTTGGACTTTCTATCAAACTCAACAGAACATTGGTTTTCCCAAAATTTAAAGGACCGCAAATAATGCTGCGTATCGTAAGTGGCAGCATGTCTCCATGCTTGCGTACTTGTTGGCCCTCCATTACTATATCGTCGAAATTGATCACTTGAATCGCCGTCGCTTGTTGCACGAAACGCATATTTTCTCTCTCGAATCCAAGCACACATTCGCCCGAAATGCGTCGTGTGAGGAGTATTTATAGGAGTGCACCAGGCCGAATCCGCTCAGTATTGAGAATGTTTTTGTACCTGTCGTACGACTGCAGTATTCTCCGCTTAACGGCTCATCGCTTACAGTTTATTCCAAAAAAATTTTTGTTACACAATTTTCATCACTTCGTTGACATTTTGTGGGAGAGGCTTCCCGAACACATAAAGACTGATTTGGAAGTACAGCAATATCGCCGATGCACGAAACATTGGAATTTACCGGGACAGCTAATACACATTGACGGTCCGGCACCGTTTATAAATAATTGTGCCGAATGTCAAAGAGAGAAGGCAACGGTTTGTTAAATCGTGCAATAAATGCACTTCCGATCGAGTTACATATTCCCGGTTACCAATTTTGTGGAGCAGGCACTCAGTTACAGCAGAGATTAGCACGGGGTGATCGTGGTATAAATCCATTGGATGCCGCTTGTCGCAACCACGATATAGCCTATTTACGAAGCAATCATTTAGGCGAAAGACACGTTGCGGATAATATACTTGCAACAACGGCAAGAAAACGTATTACTGCGAGAGATTCGACTTTTGGCGAGAAAACAGCAACGAGCGCTGTTTGGGCGGCTATGAAAGCAAAAACCTAATTCGGCATGGGAATGAAGACAAAGACCTCATCGACAAAGAAAGAAAACCGTTAAGACGAGAATACTGCCGATAGCAAAGCGTGGCGGAATTTTGCCAATGTTACCATTGCTGGGAGTTCTCAGTTCACTGGCTGGTGGGGCAGCTGGAATAGCAAAGGCTGTGAATGATAGCAATGCGGCGCAACGTCAACTTGAAGAAATACAACGTCATAATCGAGCTATAGAAGGCTATGGGCTCTGTCTTATTCCCTACAAGCGTGGACAAGGATGTTCAACTAAGAAAAAAAAAAGTAAGAAAAAACACGGTGAAAATGCCCATTGGTGTAACAACGAACGTACAATTGGGATGCTTAGCCAGGCGCATGCGCATACCATTCTTTAGAGGGGTCTTCATGCGCAATAATTTACCAGTTTATGGTGGCGTGAACTAGATGATAGCGGTATAGTAAATTTGGACGATGCTGATGGCCCCGGGACGCATTGGGTAGCCTATGCCAAGAGGGGGAGTCATATAATATATTTTGATAGTTTTGTAAATCTTCAACCGCCCAAGGAGTCGGTGCGATATTTTGGACCAAATACCACAAAAATACAATGCAATCGAACATCTTATCAGAATTATAATCAGAGTATTTGCGGGAAATTGTGCTTGCAATTTCTTCAAAACGTCGATGATCAATATGTATTTAAGCCGTAACAATGTGTCAATCAACTCAGTATTCGAGGGAAATATCTCACTGACGCTTACGTTGATCGCCAACAGTAGCCTTCTAACCGCAAATTATTTTCCCGCTATAGATTTCAATGATGGCTGTTATGAGCTCGGTTTGACGGATTTCGAAACTTATCACACAATACCAAATGTGAATTCATCAAACAACAAATTTTACTTTGACCATGATAACAAGGAAATTATAATCCCTGGAGGATCCTATGAACTGAGAGCCATAAATGTGTATCTGAATCGTGCAATTTTACTCAAAGGCATTGATAGCGGTGATGATGCTGAAAATTAAATTGTTGCTCGAAAGGTTGATAACGATGACCTCGATGAAAATGGGGAATACCCAAGCGTGCTACGCGCTAAACATAATACACTAAAGAGCGAAATCAAATGTGCGTACAGAATAAATTTCAGTAAACCCGACGACGTAGGATCCCTGTTGGGATTTTCATCAAATCGAATACTGCGTCCCTGGAAATGGCAGGAATCTGATGTACCGATAAACATAATGAATGTCAACATTATTCGCATAGAATGTAGTGTCACCACTGGTGCGTACTGCAGTGGCGATCGTGTAGACACGATACATGAACTTTCGCCGAGCGTTGCACCAGGATATAAGATATTGGAAACGCCTGCGCAAATCATTTATCTTCCGATCGTTGTGCGGAGCATAACGGATCCAACGATACGTATCGTGGATCAAAAGGGAAAACTACTCGATTTTCGAGGAGAAGAAATTACGGTGAGATTGCACATACGAAAGCGACGCTTGTGATGCTCGTTCTGTACGACACGGAATGCGCCAGAGGCAATATTTCTACGCGAGATAATTCGATCGCAAACGATAATACTCTTGCAAGACAAGCGGCATTGAGCGTTAAATTACCCGCAAAGAAGAAACTCAGTGCAGCGATTCGTGAATTTTTAGAATCCCTGGGATTTATTGTACGACATACTTGAGGCAAAAGAATGACTGACGTTTTGAATATCAGTGGGCAGCCAATCTTTGACGATCGTATCATCAAAATTGAGACTCATACGTACAATCCGATGGACACAGCGATGAAATACGAATTCCTTTACAACACCAAGACTTGTACACTCTGCCATCTGAAAGTTTTCTCTACGTTGAGGCAAAGTTCACGGTGCTTCAAAAACCTAATGATCAAGCGATAGTAGTATTGGGAAACAATTGCGTTGCATTCATGTTTGATGAAGTTCGTTATGAGCTCGATGGTTTGGAGATTGATCGCAATCGAAACGTTGGAATAACAACCACGATTAAAAACTACATCTCTCTATGCCCTGAGAGGAGTCATACTTTGAAAAATGCTGCGTGGAATACTAATGGGGGACACACAATAATGGGGGAACATACTTCAATTTTTGTGTACCTCTCAACATATTGCTAGGATTCTGCGAAGATTACAAGCGCGTTGTTATCAATGCTCGTCATGAGCTAATTCTGATACGTTCGCGCAATGATAACAATTGCGTATTCGGTCAGCATCCATTAGTAGAGGTAGAAGTTGAATTGCTCGAGATACAATGGCGTATGCCCCACGTAATATTAAATGAGATACCTAAATTGCCATTACTTCGAACATTGGAAAGTGGGCGATACTTGAATATGAGCTCTTGGGATCTATACTTAAATATTAGCTCTTGGGATCTATACGAGTGTCCACTGCTTTAAAGGACAACGAAACATTGATGGACTGTAAAAGCTGCATCCCAGCTAGAGAAACCAAGATATTTAATATTTGCGTTGCAGACTGGCTAAAAAAAATCTATGGAAAGGGCATTACATTATGCGACGACTGCAAACTCGCCAATGTTAAACTTTATCTCAACTCGAAATCTTATCCTTACGATGATTTGAACTTGGACTTTGACAAAAACAGATTCGCCATTTTGTAAATCTCTCGATTTTGTAAATCTTATTATGGCTGTAATAGTGATAATTCTTTGCTCGCTATCGCAAAGTTTC
Source organism: Ophion ellenae (assembly GCA_963210295.1). NCBI lineage: Eukaryota > Metazoa > Arthropoda > Insecta > Hymenoptera > Ichneumonidae > Ophion > Ophion ellenae. The sequence continues at coordinate 9,587,209 of OY723389.1, read as the reverse complement.
AATATAACTTTCATTCTCGCTCTCTCTCTCATGAATACATGTAATCCGGTCGCTTCTCTCAGCGACACGGGTCAACCAACTTGGCTCTCAGGCGAGAGCCGCTAAATAATAAAATCCATGAAATAAACAACATAAGACAAAAACAAATCAACAATAAATTCCAAATATATAAAGATCAATAATCAATTATCAATTAATCGACAATCGATATATCCCCCTCCACCGCTCCAACGACTTCCCTCCCCCGCGTAACGTCAGCCACTCCGCCGAGTCCCCCTCCCCGCGTGACGTCAGCCTCTCCGCCGAGTCCCCCTCACCGCGTGACGTCACACACCGCCCCGCGTGAACCCCCCTCGCACCCTCGCACCCTCCCTCAGAGGACCGGAGTCAGAACTGTCACAGCTATACTACTAGTTATTTACGTTGCAAATATTTGAAGGTAAACCGATTTTTTCTGCATCAGATTAACTGATTTGGTAGTTAAGAGTTGTAGTTGTCATCATTTTTTAAAGTTGTCTGCCACTGATAATGTTGTGAGACAAAATTGTGGGAATAATTACAGAATAAAGGCTGTGTAATTTCTCTATTGTGCCCAGGTTATTCCCAGGTGATCGTGTACAAAACTTGCAACAGCTGTCTCCACAACTCGACAATAATGAATCCGAGATCCTCGTTGCAGCGAACACTCCGGTATTTTCGGTCGTCGGGTGACGAGTGCAAATATTACGAACGTCTGGTGGCCTTAAATTAGCGGATGCGTTTTTCGCGAGGCGTCAATCTGCAGTTTCAGGGTCTGAGCGAGCGTATCAACGAGAGGAACGAGGCTAAGACGAGTTTCTGCTCGGATAGTTTTTTACAGCAGCGAGTTTGTGGTGAGCTGGTTGAGACCAACAAAAGAAATCTGAACATTTGCAACCTTTGAGAAATACGTTAAATTTATTTTCGTCATATATTCAGACAAACTATTCTCTACAGGACGAAAAAATATATGCAATTGAGAACTCGGAATTGAAAATGTGAGATCGTTGAACTTTTTTGCAGTTATGGAGGTTTCCGGTCGTCAAGGATCCGAGAATTCTTCAGCCCTGTACATGACGAGGTTTCCGAGGGAAGGGTGTTTCCAGCGTTCATCGGGTCTCAGGGGTGAGACATCGAGGTGAGAGTGCCGAGAATACGACGAGCCTCCGCCGCGAAAGTATCTCCGACCGCTCAAGCAGCCTCCCACGCGAGAGATAATTTGCAGTAATGTGCCACCTCTGTCTGACGGATGAGCCGATCGTTTGGTTGCTTTGAGAGGTTTGGACTCAGCGAGGGACGGAAAATGGAGAACATCGCTCGTCAGGGCGCCTGGGAAGCCTGAAAATCCAAGTGGGCGATTAAGTGTCTGAGTTCCGACACTGACGGCGATGACGATCAATGATGGGTAAGAAAATTTGGCAGATCGCTCAAAATAGTCTTAAAATCCACAATATTGAATTGCGTATTAAAATTCACAGAATTTTTCAATACTCCGACGAGGCTGGCTCGAGAGAAGGTACAACGCGAGATCGATCACTAGTCAGCATCATGACGCAGCTAAAAAATCTTCTCCAAGAGATCGAGGCCAGCTAGGATACCAATCTGGACGTTTCGGCTTCTTGTACAGCCGGGATTTCGGACCGACATTCTGGGGCAAGAAGTCACCAGGTTTTGTCCTCGAGCAAGTCGCTTGAGAATTTCGCGATTGCTAAAACCTTGAGCCGCTTGTAGAGTGCCGACGGGCATGTATTTATTCGTGTTTATAAGCATTTATGTGTGTGCACCTCCTAGTTAAGATTTATAGTGTCGCGTAAATAAAATATCTATTTTCGGAGTATCCGTTGCCTCCCTCGCTAAACAATAAAAAGTACTTACCTTATACTTACCGTGGACCTTCCTCTGATACTTACCCTTCTGCGGAATAAAGAAAAAAAAAGAAAAGGACTCCTATGAAAGAAGAAAAATGATTAACGTTTAATTATTAACAAAAATTAATGAGAATAGCGCGGTTGGTAAATAAAATCAACAATTGCTCGTTATTTCGTGGTATCAATGACGATACATCAGCGATAGACGAGTTTATACCACTGGCAATCTATCCGAACAGCGGTAAAACGTACACAATTCTCGATGGTTGGAAAAACGTCGGTAACGTTTGTCCATTCGAAAATTGTATACATGAATGGGGTTGGACATGGGTGTGAGATACGTGGGTGGCTATTGCAGAACCAATGATATTATAAAGATACGCGATAATTGACGAATGGAAAAAAACACGAGAGGCGAAAAATCTATCACTGTGTAATCACAGCTTACGTAATTGTATATCCTATTGTTAGGATGTTTAATCAATAAACGGACTTACTCGGGCGTTCGTACGATAAGAGATAACGAAGAGAAGAAATTTTAAACAAAAATGCAACGAAATTTCGATAGTCCCCGATCATTTGATTCCGATGCGCACAGATGCAATTGAAAGAGTTCAAACTTCATGAGACTTCCAACGTGGATATAAAAAAGACGAAAAAAAAAATATAGTGATCTATTTTGAATATATTTGAGTAAGGAAACTATATTATACGTGTAGAATTTTAAGGTCATTTCGAGCTCGTTTTTATAAAAATATCGCACCGCGAAGTGTCTCGAGAATGTTGTTTTTACATCATATATCGATCCTCCATCAGCTGAACGATTTTTTTATCCCCCATGGTTCACCGCTTAAGTGCTAGAAAATAATAACGATAGTTCTTTTTCCGCTGTCCCCGTCGTCTGATTAAATCACGTACAATTCACGGCAAATTAGTTCTAAGGCTGTTAATTTTTTTTAATTCAATTTATATATTATTCAATTCAATAGTGTAAAAACAAATAAACAAACCGAAATTATGATTTTTTGCAAGCCTCGTTCACCGAGATCGGCTAGGACCCTGTTGAGGCCGTTCTGTTTCTTTTGTATATTTTATTGTACAGTATTGCATTATACTACTTATATTACGTTAAATTGTCTTCCTGCGCATAACGATAAACAATAAATGTTCAAATCACAGTAATAAAATCGAATAGTTCATTTTTTCACAATGGGATGTTCAATTTATTGATACCTCCTTCCGTACAACATTTTTATTTTCATTTGTATATATATATACATATGCGCGCGCGTGCGAGTGTGTGTGTGTGTGTGTGTGTGTGTGTGTGTGTGTGTGTGTGTGTGTGTGTGTGTACGTATATACGTACTAAAACAATGCAATGCATATGAATAATTAATACATTACCACATAACTGCAAATGCAAAAAAATACTGTAATTACCGAGGATTGAACTCAGGACCTCTAAACGGGTAGTCCAGCACCGTATCAATTTCGCCACGAAACCGTTCCACAATATAGATAGTTTTCTTATATTTCAGTTGTAGCCGCGTTTGGGGTTGACTTACTTCGGCTTGCCAGCTTGTTACGTTGGTTCACTGCTTAATTTCATTCGTTATAACTAGCGGTATTGGTCATTATGGAGCCTGCACACCAATATTATTTCATGCTTTAAGCGCTATGTGTGCAAATGCCTTCTAAGCGAGTACGTCGAGATAGGAGAGGCAGCGAAATAGGAGAGGTAGACTCAACAGCTGGATTCCCAACTGCGACGCATTGTCGACGGCAGTCGAGAGGTTAGCAGTTTCTTTGATCTACATATATATATGTCTTGGATGTTTTCGACCGCAGCGCCGCCACAAGAGGTAGCGATTTCGTGTCCACGTCTAAAGCACGCTGTGCCTACTCCTTTACTCCAGTCTCCATGCTCCAGTGGAAGGGGTAGGTAGCTTGTTGAAGAGAGTTAGTAGTTCACTAGTCGCCACTAGGTTCGTTGCGATCAGAATACCCGTCTCGGCGCGGCCGAGGGGTCAGACAGAGACAGCACTAGTCGGCCATGCTTCTATCCCTCTATCTCTGTCCCATCTTCATGTCCGTTACACGGATATTTTTTAAGAGTTCGAAACACTTTCAAAAGGGCCAGAAAATGGCGATAGTCCTGTCAGTTTCGATTAATACAATAAAAAAATATGTGATCCTAATCGTAATCAAACAAACTTTCGAAAGCTAAGCGAGCGTGATAAGCATATACATACGATTTTGAAGCTGTCACATTGCATGTGAACTTCGACGGAGTGGTTCCATACTCGCCTCATACTCGCGTTGTTGTAGGTTTAAAGCCACTTGCCTCAATTTTTTTCTTCCATCCCTCATTCCCGTGTTTTTTATGTAATTTAATATAAATACAAATGCAGAAAATTCTCTGATCCTTTTTATTTTTGTACATGCATTTGTTTTCACATCGAGGTAAGCAGGATGAAAACTTTTCGTTTCCGCAGGCTGAAAACAAAAAAAAACAAGAAATGTGCATCATGAAAATATCCAGAAATTACTGAAGTATGTACTATTTATATATAAAATGAATTAATACTCTCCTTGATGCAAAAGTGACAGATCCAGATTCGCAGACATGATGAGACTCGACCGTTGGTACTCCAAACTGCATTCGATTGAAAAATGCAAACGTTTTTTTAAACATAATGTCACACCTATTCGTTATTAATTAATCTATTACAATATTACGTGTAAATATTAGATTAAACCTTTCTTGTCTTTTCCAACGTCACGAAATGTCCACCGAAGAACAGTAAGCCTTCAAAGCTTCGCGTTCTTCCGCATCCTCTTCGTTTTGATACACGCTTCGTCATTGTTTGCATTGAACGACTTGGCCAAAAAATCACCTCGCATGACGATATAGAAATCGACAATCCTGCGGGTTGTGTCCTGCCGGTGATCCTCACATCCAACCATCGGTAAACCTTTGTGCTCGGACAATCTCTCTACCGCCGTATGGAGCGTATTGATGGTCCGAATTTGCCAACGACGTCAAGAATCGTTGACTCTAGTGTCCCCGTGAGTTGGAATAGGTCGTCACTGGGATGCAGTTAGCCTCCGTACTGATTCATAAGATTAATCACCGCATCTCTCGACTCGTCTGGTTCGTTGTTACCAGATTGCAATGTTTCAATGCAATCTTGACACTTGATCTGCTTGAGCATTTTTAGCACTACGTATCCAGCGATGTAAGCCTGTACCTCTGAACTCGTGCGGCATACGCCGTAGGTATGATCCTGTACGCCATCGTTCCATATGCTCATGAAGCAGGATAACGAGTAATCGCGATCGTGGTGCTCGTTGGTTTCGGCAGGTTCATCCTCAGCAGAACCTTCCTCAAGCAATCAGTTAAGTTTTTCCACCCATTCAGTGCGAAGCTTTCTTGAGTCAGCCAAGGAATCTTTCGTTTGCATCATCAACACTTACAGAAGTTCCGTGCCGCTGACGATGGAATTTTTTGGTGGCTTGATAAACGAGTAGCACAGTAGACGGTACAGTTAAGCAAATAATTTAGAGTCCGGATGATCGTTGTCCCCTAACGCTCCACGCATCATTCCGAAGAATCTCTGAAACAACATTGTTCAGAATAGTGCCAAATAGTTACTACAGTCTATCGAGCATGGTAACAAGCATAGTATGCATTGCCTCAAGGAACAAGAAGAATAAAAGTTTTACATACCTCCAATGCGTCTTGATTCAAGCGAGCAGCCATGCGGTACTCAAAATTTTCTTCCTTTTAAAGAGTTTCGAGAATTTCCGATGTAGCGCCCAACGTGACTAAAGCCGTTAATCGTACTTGAAGATATGGGCATCTCTGACCTCGGTGTAGTGCACTCTCATTCTCTCAAAAACGCGTCGAATTCAATTATTGCCTAATTTTGATAGTAAACGCATATGGAAGTTAGTTGCCATGCAATAGATGAAAAGTTAAATGCAGTCAGACAATGTTAAAAATCAAGCAAGATGTTTCTCCGTACACGAAGTAAATTAGTGATAACCTAACCTCTGTAAATCAAAAGTGAAAAAAAAGAAGAGTTGCCATGCAATAGATGAAAAGTTAAATGCAGTCAGACAATGTTAAAAATCAAGCAAGATGTTTCTCCGTACACGAAGTAAATTAGTGATAACCTAACCTCTGTAAATCAAAAGTGAAAAAAAAAGAAGAAAACAAGAAACGAATATTACATTATAAAAATGAGCGTAAGAGTGTAGCAATACAATTAAGAGGTGCTGTGCTGCTCACCGCTATCTCCGTAATGCGGAAACGAAATATTCATGCAAACCAAGCCGTGAACGAGAGAAAAAATAAAATTGAAATACCCTAACACTTACTGTGGAAACCGATTTCTATTATTTGCTTATGAAATTAGTGTATTAACGAAGAACATAAATGTTCATACTTAAATGTTCCAAGATTACAGTTACCAAGAAGCTGCCACAATGCAGACTCAACAATTCCTTTCTAGAAACACTTATTGAGTCTGAATTGCACAAAATTGTAAAATGGGTCGATCCAGAGCGACGACGAATGAAATTCCAACGTTGATAGGCTCAGCAGTTCGTGAAATGTAACAGCTGTCACGCTAAATGGTAAAAATAACAGGATATTAGTACGCGTCCATTTCAATGTACCTACTATATTATTAGCATCGTAAGTGATTTATCGAATGAGCAATATCTTTTGGAGCAGTAGGGGTCCTATACTGAGTCCAAATGCATCGATTCATCGATTTTACCCTACTTTCATCTCAAGAATAGCTCAAAACACAATTCGTCAAGATTTTCGAATAAATAAAACAAATACAAGAAAATACATAAAGCATTCAGATCGTTTGATATGCTATGCTATCCTGCTTTCATTTCCTCGAACGAATTGAAATTCTATTGTGGAACAAAAACTCAATATTCAATTGTCATTATCGGAAAATTTGCGTGTTCATCTTTGAGTCCAATATGACCTAAAGCATCAACATTTTTGTTTATTTCTCATTAATCGGCTTTTTAAACGTACCTTTTTCCGAGGGCAGTTTTCTGAACCACGCAGAGCATTTTGAGGCGTACGTGACATCATAGTCGTTATGAGATTGTCCATTCTTTCGCAAAGCTTTCGCGTTGGCTGCGAATCCACCAACTCGAGACACTCGGGCTTGTTCCAATAAACCTTCATGGCGACGCGGACTGGGAGCGAAAACAACTGGAATCATTCGAAAAATTAATAATGGAATGTATCTCCGGATATTAACAATTAACTTTAATCGGCTGTTGAACGACAAAACATAGTTTATGTTCAACTTTGGAACTGGGATAAGTAGCAACGAATATCAATTGTATAAACGCACGTTCATTTTTTGATATCCCACGGGATTCAAATGAGCCGGCGTTAGGCGGTAGGCAATACATATGTTGGATTTCATGAACTGCTCATATTTAATCAATGCCTCCCAGTGATTCGTTTCTACCGTACCGTCGGGTGTCTGAAACTATATATAATATTCAAGTACAGCGCTATACAATTCATTATTTTTTTCCTTTTTTAGGTACAGCTCAAATTACTGTTCAAGAGCACAACGACTTTCATTATCATAAGTTTGTTTCGTTGCTTACAATTACGCGATATGTATACTATTACAATGCGTAATGAATAGTAATTAATTACCTCAATAAACCTGCGTCTGATCAAGGCGTTTCGGAAACATTTTCCCAAGTGTGGGAAATCGGATATCATACACAGACGTTCATTACGATTACCCGGATGGTCGCAGCTGAATCTTCCGTCCTCAATCTCGAAGATAAACCACACTGCTCTATTTCATTGAGCTCCATCAGTGGTGACGACGTCAACGTGGAATCCGCTGTCGATAGCAGTATAATGTAGTCCAAATAAGCTTGTGCAATCTAGCACTTGCCACCGAGTCTTTAGTTAGGAAGCATCCGAAAACCTGCACCCAACGTCCTTGGAATGGTTGAAACATAAAAACTAAAGCGTGGTCTGCACGAGTGTTCTTTTTTCCTTCAGGAGTGTACTGCCCGAGATCAACAAAACCATTAAACTCCAGAGTCTGCTTGTTAAACGAAATTGACTCTCTCAATTTTATGTTATCGACGAACCTGAAGTATAAAATTACAAAAAGCTGATTTATAAATATCATCAAGAAATAGTAATACGTCAAAAAAATCAATTGGATTGCAGTACCTCGTTTTTCAGAGGACTTCATTTGTGAGCCCTTCGTTTTCATGCACTCAAAAATGGCAGTTTGAAAACCATATGCTGATGAGCTTATCTTCTGAATATATCGATTCAGTGTTTCTCTACAGGGAAGTGGGAGAATTTTACGATATCGAGTATGATCGTATAGACCACTGTTTTTGATGCGCATCAAAAGGCACTCGTATATCCAATCAATGGGATATCGGCGGCCTTTGCTGCACTCAGGCCTCAGCTGTGCGGCTTCAAAACAAGTTCGCAACGGCTTGTTTTTGAGTCTCGGGTACAGTAGATATACTCTTCTCGAGTGTTTCTCTCTCGATTCTTAAACACTCGCGTCTCAGATCATCCAGATCTGAGCGCAATTTCTTATTCTAAAAATTACATTAACCTAAATAATCGACATTTCCATTTAATGGATGCTAATAACACAACTTCTGAATGGAGCATATACTATAAACAGTCATTATTGAGGGATCATTCCAGTGGTTTCGTAATACAATATCCACGACAAAATAACCAAACAACAAAATATCCAAACGACACAATATCTAAATATCCACCACATCAACGGGGACGCGTGCAAAACACCTTTATGGGGTGTGTTGGATCGTTGGGGGGGGGGGGGATTCAAGAGACAAAATAATACAAAAAAAAATTTAATCAATAAAGGAACATTCAACACAGAATGAAGATTTATATTATTTATTTATTATTACATATATATATATATATATATATATATATATATATATATATATATATATCTCGTACCATATATATTACCAGTTTTGCTAGACTTATCCATTTTCATTAATTTTTTTATTCCATTTCATTTCATTTTTTTTTTTTTTATTCATTCATGTATCATATCTTTTCGCGTTGATACACGAAGTCACGCCCACTACATTATCATACGATTTTACCGACCACCTCTCAATTTCTTTTGCCCGTACTACGTGTTACGAGTTTTGCTGTATTTATCCATGTTCAACACCAGAGTGCCACCCAATCAAGTGGTGCTAAATTGAAAATAAAATTAAAGATGGAAATATAAATATACATAATTATGTATTTTATTGTGGACATTTTTTCGTTCGGTTATTTTGCTGTATGGTTATTTTGTCGTTCGGTTATTTTGTGGTTTGGTTATTTGGTCACTCGGTTATTTTGTCACGGTCCCACAGGACTCCTATTCCTAAACCCAGTCTCACGCCCTCATGTCAATCGTTTCCCACAGCTCTGACCTAAACCTAATCTTCCTTTCTAGAAACCCTCAGCAGAAACCAAATCTTCCTTCGTAGAAATCCTCATCAGCAATCCTCTCTCTCTCTCCTCTCTCATCTGAGTCCCATTGTTCCTGAGCCCATGCGCTTCATCACACTTGCGCGTGACATCCCCTCCACCTTCCTTAGGCCCCTCCGCTCAATCACCCTTCCTCCTGTTGGACCGAGAGCCAGCAGTCCATCTCCGAATCTCCTAGCCGTCGCAACGTGCACTCTCTCGACAGTTAGTACTCGCCAATAAATATCATAATTACAATCGTCCCCGTCTCGCTCAATAACACCTCGCGCATCCCTTAATCATCCGCTCGGACCGTCACAACTGGTGTCAGAAGTGAGATTCGCGAAACGCCCCTCCCGTGACTCAAAAGTTTACGAAATAAAAAAAAGTAAAAAACAAAAACTCAGTGGGCCTGATCAACCCGCTCAAAGTTTTATAAAAAAAACATCTTAGACGCTCGCACACGCAATCTACACGCTCAACGTTCAAACGAGACACACGGACGAGACGAAAAACAAAAGGCACTCACTCAGGGAAAACAAAAGGAACTCACTCACGGAATATAAAAACGAACTTACTTAATCACACGGACAACATAGAAGGAAGGAAGGGAATAACTGGACTCAAGGCGTTTTTATGAAATTATTCCTTCTCATCACGGCACTGTAAGTCATTTTCAAACTCACTTTTTTTTCTCTCTATTATTCTCAATCCCTCCCCTAAGAGTGGAAATGGAATACGTTTTTCTCCACACATTAAAGTGTGTAAGCATCCGACATCGCCAGAACCCATGTGATACATAAACGTATATCGCTAGATTGTCACATCGATAAAACTCAATATGTGCGTATTGAAAACGCAATACGCTATTCATTATTTTTTTTTCGCTTCCTACCGCTATCGCACTCACTCATGCACATAATTAGCGCTCAAACACACGCGTAGCGAAGCTTCGTCGTCTCTGCGTCCCCTTCGCCTTTTAATTTGCATAGGAAACAATTTGTAAAATTCGAAAAATAAAATTTTACAAACTTAAAATATTTTGAAGAAAGAAAACTTGTCATACATTATAAAGTTTGAGAATTAAAAAAAAAACAAGAAAATTGAAATCTCTTCAAACGCTCAACGTTCGAAAAATAAAGTTTTGCAACCTCGAAATATTTTAAGGAGAACAAAATGTTGACATGTTATAAATATGTGAAAAAAGAGAAGCACGAAAACTGAAAACATCTTAAATCTATAAAAATCGAAAAACAAATTTTATTTACACATTATAAACATTTGAAAAAAAAACGAAAATTGAGAACTTTTCAAACTTGTAAAACCCGGAAACTGCAATTTTGCAAACTTCAAATATTTCAAGAGAAACAAAATTTTATAAATTTTAAATACCTCGAAGGAAACAATATTTTTATACATTATGAGTATATGAAAAAAAAAAGAAAATTGAAAATGTCTTAAACCGTACAACCCGAAAAATGAAATGTTACGAACTCTAAAATAAAAACGAGAAAAGAAATTCTTTGAAGAAAACAAAACTGTCCACACATAATAAATATTTGAGGAAAAACGGAGGAAAAACAGAAACTGAAAACCTTTGAAACTCGCAATATTCGAAAAAATTTTAAAGCTTTAGATATTTGGAAATTGACATTTGTTTTTACACACTATAAATATTCATAAACAGAAGGAAATCGAAAACTTTCAATATTCGGAAAATAACATTTTACAAACCTTCAATATTTAAAATAAAAATCAAAATTTTTACGTATTATAAATATTCGAACGGAAACTGATAAATTGAAAAGTTTCCAAGCTTCTAGGATCTAAAAATAAAATTTTCGCAAACGTCTCAAGCTTTTCATATTCGAATAATAATAACTTTGCGGACTACAATGCAAATATTGGGAGAAAATGGCAAAAAAACAATTCTCTTTCCCCTTCTTTAAAACATATATGGATAGGACAAAACAAAATTTAATCTGATAGGCCACCCCGGCGCTAAAAATTTAGGCCCCTCATTTTTGAATTTAGAACCCGAAAGCGAAAACAAAGTCGTTAACGATATGGCGTACGGAGGTTTAACATTCTGCGATATATACCAACCAATCGCTGCGTTCGACGGCAAGAATATTCCCGTCGAAAATATCATAAGCGCATGCAACAATACAACAAAAATAACTCCACTGAATAAACATACTCGACTTCTTGTCATGATACAGTATAAATTAATAGGAACCGCAAACGATTTGGCAGAAAAAAAGTATACAACCCTCGAAGAACTTCTTACGGACGTGTGACACAATTTCAGTACTCTAATAGAATTATTAGATCTCGAATCAGAACTTAAAGAAATAGCGCAACGGTATAATAAACCGATAGCAGAGTACGTAACTCGCACGCGCACAATTATGAAACGAATTATGGATAGGGTCGATGAATGTTATATGCGTAATTAGGATTAACAATACCTCGAAAATCGGAATTAAGAAGTAAATAAATCGGTAACTAGAGAATCTACTCGCGATCTTTTCGATAAAGTCAGTGCTATTTTAATGCGACGAGCAGTTCAACATTTTGACGAAGCGATACAAGAAACCACTAACATGGAATAAGAATTAAAAACGCGTCAAACGATTAATCAAATCCGAATAAGCTACGTTACTAAAACGAACAGAAACAGCGAATGTTCATTTTTCTAAACACAAAATTTATCTCTGTCAACATATTGCGAATATTATCAATCAAGTAGCCCCTCCACCGGCAATTGCCACACATTTAAGCATTTAAGAGAACAACGGAACGGAAAATTTAACAATCGGAGATTTTGGAATACGTCACAATATGGATACAGTAGTTACGGAAATCACTCACACAACAGATAGCGAAGTAAACAACAAAATTCACGAAACGATTACCAACGGAGATGATACTCCCCGAGTCAGTGTCGAGACAACAATCGTTATTACACACATCCTGACAGTTCGCACGATGGCTACCGCAGCAATTCACGAAACAGATCTCGCGACAACTCTCGCGACCGAAAATATGACACAAGGATCGCGAGGTACGAGTAACATAACTGACGAAAACCCCCGCAAATTAACGAAGATAGTAACAGAATACATTTCTTTTTTTAATTGAGCATGACTTCACGGACAGCGCGACACGAAATAAATCGCAGGAGCGTTCGACATCAAGCCATTGAATAATAATAAAACATCAATAATAAGAAAAACCACCATTTCGCTGGGAATTACAAAAACGAAAACCTTCAAGAGTAATAATAAATTCGGTTGATCTTAGAGAAAATACACGAAATGTTTCGTTGAGACTGGAGCCCAAATGAATTCAATTTTGTTTGTTAAACACGACATTTTTACAACCGACGAAAAACCAACAAATTCAAACCAATATTGCGTTCCACAAGCGCACAAACAGGAAATCTACAACCATCCACCAGGAAAAGGAATAATACAACCATCGTTATTGCCATACAAGTCTCCCGTTTGGATAGTTCCGAGAAAGGAAAGAACGATTGCGTATGTTAATTGATTTTAGGAAACTAAACCACTCTCGATGCATACTAACTACCAAATATTACGAACAGTCTAGATTAGCTAGGTAGGTATCAATACTGGACTCAGCATCCGATTTCGACCAAACCGAGATGTATCCCACGCGACAAACCGAAAACAGCATTTCCAACACCGAACGGTGATTATGAATTTAATCGAAAGCCGTTCGGAGTTTAACAGAATGCACCAGCAACCTCCCAAAGGTTGATGGATGTTGCGCTATCGGGATCACTGGGTACCGACCTTTTTCGTATATTTGGTTGACATCGTCATTTACACCACCAACCTGAAGGAACACGCGCATGAATCCCACCTACTAGCAAAAAGACTATATTATGCTGGATTTGCGCTGCAAACAGCTAAATGTCTGTTCCTCCAGAACAATGTCGAATATCTGGGTCACGTCAACAACGAAAACGGTTCGCAAACCAGACCCGAGTCAACACGAGCAGTACAAGTTTCCAATACAAAAAAAGAACATTATCATACAATTCTACGCATTAGTCAATCCCCATAGACGCATCGTAAAGAACTTCGCAACAATCGCTATCCCGCTAACGAGACAATTGAAGGCTTCACAACAATTCGAATGAACTGAGGAATGTCAACAAGCGTTCGATTACTTGAAAGGAAAATGACAAGTAAACCAATCGTGCGTTATCAGGACTACGAGGAGTCCCAATTAATAATTGACACATTGAATGACGCTATCGGCACCGTTCTCAGCCAACAACACGAAAAATTTGATCATCCTGTTGCCTTCTATTCTCGCACTCTCACGAAATCGGAACATGTATAAGTAGAATAGCTGTAGCGGTTCTAACCCAAGGGGAGGTGGTGTGTCAAAAGTGGTGAAGCCAAGGTGGCGCCACCGTCGTGGGGAGGTCGCCGGGCGCGACCACAGAGGGGCCTCTGCGGCGGGGGGTGGGGGGCATGTGGTCCGTGAAGCTTCTGGCGGAGGGGGGGGGGGGGGTCGATGAGTGTTTTGTGTATGTGCGTGCCTGCGTGCGTGCGTGTAGGGAAGCCAAGGTGGCGCTACGGTCGTGGGGAGGTCGGCGTGCGTGCGTGCGTGCGTGCGTGCGTGTAGCGAAGCCAAGGTGGCGCTACGGTCCTGGGGAGGTCGCCGGGGCGCGTGTGACGTCACAGAGGAGCCTATGTGGAGTGGGGGGGGGGTAAAAGAATGCATCGAATGGTCAATATTAGGATAATTAAACAATAGTTTATTCACAATAAAATTAAACAACGGATTTACATAGTATTGTTAAATCGTATTTGTGTGTGTGTGTGTGTGTGTGTGTGTATGTGTGTGTGTGCGTGCGTGCGTGCGTGCGTGCGCGCGCGTTTGTGTGTGTGTGCGTGCGTGTGCGTGTGTGTGTGCGTGCGTGCGTGCGTGTGTGTGTGTGTGTGTGTGTGTGTGTGTGTGTGTGTGTGTGTGTGTGTGCGCGTGCGTGCGTGCGTGTGTGTGTGTGTGTGTGTGTGTGTGTGTGTGTGTGTGTGTGTGTGTGTGTGTGTGTTTTAATACAGGCAGCAGCAATGCAGTCATTCTGAAACAAAAACAAAAACAGACACGTATTTTTCTTATTAATCAATTCAACACAATGATATTTAGAATGATGAATGAAATAATACTTACAATAGGCATGGTATATGTTCAAACACGTTGGACACATGTCGGGTGGATAGATTTGTTGAAGTGGTTCTCGACAACCGTTGCAGAACATTCCAATCATCGCCACGTAACGTTCGCGATAGTGACCACATGTTTTAATGGCTCCTTCAAACATGTCTCGCACATCGAAGTAGCATGAAGCACAGAACTTCGTTCGACCATTCGGCGTGAAGTACATATAATTTATGCAATATAAGGCCTCCGGATTGAGTCGATTGAGATCACGCATTCCCAATCCAATTTCACGCACTTCATGCTGTTGTCCATCAACATCACTTTCATATGCTGAGTCTACGGATTCATTATCCAGTTCGTCCAATTCGTCTATATCCATCTGATCGATGTTGTCATGTGCGACCACCACTTCATCATCATCAGCATCATCGTCATCATCGGCGATGTCGATAACTTCCACTTCATCGTCGTCACCATCGATGATATTGGCAATCGCAGCTTCACCGTCATCGGCGATATCAGCAACTTCGCCTTGATCATCTGCGATGTCGATAATCTCTACTTCATCATCGGCGATATCCACTACTTCCACTTCATGATCATCACCGAAGATATTGATTCTTTCACGACTTTCGTTGACCATTATTATGCACTTTATATTACGACTATTTTCGTTAGCAGAACGACACCTCGGAGGTTGGAGACGGAAATAACGAAAATCACTGTCTCGATCCTTCTTAAGATTTCAATTTTGGATCCTCATAGGGTTGTAGTAGGGTGGGGATAGTAGGATGTGTGAATGGTTTTCCTTTTCAACATCAGTCGGAGCGTGTAGAAAAAAATTAAACCTTCCATGATGTTGCATCTTGGTCAGAGAACGAGAAGTTTTTTTCTTAAATATCTCTATGGGGTAGGCATCTGTTGTCCAGAAAAGTGTGCACTCGCGGATGAGAAAGCTGACCCGGCTCTCCAAGCATTGGCTTTTACGATCTCTACAGAACAGCGTAAGGTCATGGAGACTGAACTGGCGAGTTTTCAGATTACCGTCTAGACGCAACTTGATGTCATTTTAAATATTCGGTCCAGATATCGGGTGGTGATGCATTTCACTCAAG
This sequence comes from Ophion ellenae, assembly GCA_963210295.1. Lineage (NCBI taxonomy): Eukaryota > Metazoa > Arthropoda > Insecta > Hymenoptera > Ichneumonidae > Ophion > Ophion ellenae. Next base: position 9,571,466 of record OY723389.1, on the reverse strand, counting down.
AACACATAAAATCCCACACAAAAATATCAAGATGTTCACATGCGCTCTGTCACGAGTCACACCGACACTTGAGACATGTCTCAACAAGATTTTAGGGATCTATCGCTGAAAGGCCTTCGGCGCCAATGGACCATTTAGATGTCGTATTAGAAAACTCGGGCGTTTTTCTCGAGATAAAGAGGCGAAAAAATATATATTTTTTTTGTCTCACCAGCACTTTAGACAGGTCTCGACAAGTCAGGATTTCTTGGAAAAACTATAAACTTTAGGGATCCATCGTCAAGGACCGTTGACACCGATGGACCACGTGAGCTGCAGGATCCGGAAAATATTTTGACCAGATGCATCCTGACGTCCTGTTATTTTTTTTTGTCTCATGTTTCTCGAGCAATCAAGGCGCCGATGGACCACTTGGATATCATATTAGAAAACTTGGGTGTTTTTTCCGAGATAAAGAATCGGTAAATATATATTTTTTTGTCTCGTCAACACTTTAGACAGGTCTCGACAAGTCAGGATTTTCTTGGAAAAAAACTATAAACTTCAGGAATCCCTCGTCAAGGGCCGCTGGCGCCGATGGACCACTTGAGCTGCAGGACCCATAAAATCTTTCAACCCGTTGCAACCCGACTTCCTGTTCTTTGGCTCATGTTCCTCGAGCAATCTACACGTTATCGGATAACTCTGTTTTCCCGAGACAGAGGGTCGATTTTTTTCCCCGAAGGTCTTTTTAATGATCCGCTCCGCTCAAATTTGGCTCCACTTTGCATCAAGCAGTCAGGCTGTTAACATCGTAGAAGTTTTTTCGTACTCATCAACATGGAACAAATCTTGCACGACCAAGCCGTGCTTTTACACTCGTTCGAAGATTTTGCCGCGTAGGAGCAACGATGTGTCGAGTTCATCGAAGGGCTGGAAACGCAAAGCCGGATTAAGCGCCCGCGATTATTAATTGGACATCAACAGTCCCTAATAGCCCAAATAGCCCGTCTGGAAGGATTGAGGAATTGTGTGCGGAGTCGTTTCATACACACGGACGCAGGACATGGTGATCATGAGTTAATCTGGCGAGAGATTGAAACATCCTTCGAGAGTCGGATATTGACCGGTTCCATCATCAATCGCAGTCACATCGAGCCGAGACACTTCCTGAATGATGCTCGCGTCCTAGTGCTTCAACATGTACAACATATTATCAGCAAGCATAACAGCATCAAAATCAATACAGTGATTAATGGTGAATTCGCAAGCGGTGACAAACATGCGAATAAAAGTATCAACACGCGAAACTGCGAACTATTTAGCACAAGCGATTTGGGTGAGTGGTATGAACAGCGTGTTATGGAGCCCACTTTAACATTACTCGATGAATTTCAAGAACGTGATAGTGGCTGGGCTCCGCAGAAAATACTCAACCTCACGATAAATGTGAATAAATATAATCCGATGCGTGCCGGGTGCTCCATATCACTACCGCGGGAAATAATGATGAAGAGAGCTGTGGTTAACGTTAAATCCGACGATAACGCATGTTATCTATACCCAGCTGAACGACACAGCGCCCGTCCAATTTCTTACCCTCATTATTCGACAGTACTGAATCTCCAGGATATCGAATTCCCGGTGACGATACATCAAATAAAGAAATTTGAAGCTCATAACAATGTATCGATCAACGTGTATACCGCCACTACCAAAAAAGACATTGTTCCAATACGCGTGACTCAAAATAAGAAGGATAAGCACATCAATTTGCTGTACATGCAAGATACTGAGGACAACAATGTGGGGCACTTCGTTTGGATCAAGAACCTGTCGAGACTCGTGAGGGCACAACTAACCAAAATGGAGCATAAAAAATATATCTGTGATCGGTATGTAGTCACCATAATATATATAGGTAATTATATATGCTAGATGCATTAAACAAAAAACAATCTTTTTTTTTCAGATGTTTGCACTACTTTGGTTTCGAGGAAAAATTGCAATCGCACGAGGTCGATTGTGGGGCGATAAACGACTGCGCGATCCGACTACCGAATGACACCAATAAGTGGCTCCAGTTCAGCAACTTTAGCCGGAAAGAGCGACATCCTTTCATCGTGTATGCTGATTTGGAGTGTGTGCTGGCAAAGACCGATGAGAAGACTCAAGCGAAAGATATGTATCAACACCATGAAGTGTTTAGTATTGGATATTACGTGCGTTGTTCGTATGACGACTCATTATCTTCCTATCATTCACGCTGCAGTGCTGATTGCGTATCATGGTTTGTCGAAGAACTGAAAAATCTAGCATTGCGCATAAAAGAAACTTTCTGTGATAATGTACCAATGGTGCATTTAACACCGAGTGAGCGGGCTAGTTTTCGCGCAGCGACTCAATGTCACATATGTGAGAAACCATTTGCACAAGAAGATGTACGCGTTCGAGATCATTGCCATCTGGCTGGGCGCTATAGAGGCCCTGCTTATTCCAACTGCAACCTTAATTATAAACAGTCATTTTTCATTCCAGTAGTTTTCCACAATTTATCCGGTTATGATGCACATTTTATAATCAAGGAAGTAGCCACACCGTTCGAAGGGAGAACCGATGTGCTTCCAATCACAAAGGAGAAATACATCTCCTGCACGAAGCATGTTGACATTACAGACGATTCAAAACACAAGATCCAATTGCGCTTTATCGTCTCATACAAATTTCTCAACACGAGTCTCGACAAATTAGCATCATTCTTGACCGACGACAAACTCAAAATTTTACGCACCCAATTCACAACTCTCTCGACAGACAATTTCAGTTTGCTGACGCGAAAAGGGGTCTTCCCTTATGAATATATTGACGACGTGCCCAGTTAGACGACACTTGCCTACCACCACGTGACGCATTTTACAGTTCCCTGACTGATGGTACAGTATGTGAGAGCGAGTACGCACATGCTGAGAAAGTTTGGGAGCGGTTCTCCATTCGAACGCTGGGTGACTATAGCGATTTGTACTTGAAGACAGATGTCTTGTTATTAGCTGATATTTTCGAAAACTTTCGGAATACGTGCATTGAGAGCTATGGCCTAGATCCCGCGTATTACTACACATTGCCGGGGTATACCTGGGATGCAATGTTAAAACACTCGAATGTCAAGTTTGAATTACTAACTGACATCGACATGGTTTTATTCGTTGAGCGGGGTATACGCGGTGGTCTCAGTCAATGCTCAAACCGATATGCACACGCTAGAAATAAGTACATGGAGTCGTTTGATCCATCGAAAGCATCATCATACTTGATGTATTTTGATGTCAACAATTTGTATGGATGGGCAATGTGCCAGGCCTTGCCATATGCAGATTTTCGATGGGTCAACGACGTGTCCAAGTTTGATCCATTGTCCATCGCACTAGGTTCACCTACAAGCTACATCCTTGAGGTCGACATGGAATATCCCCAATCTCTACATGATGCGCACAAAGACCTACCGTTTTGCCCAATACACGAAAAGCCACCGGGTAAGCAGCAGGAACAGCTACTAGCAACCATCTGCGATAAAAAAAACGCTACATCATACACTACAGAAATTTACAACAATGTTTACGTCATGGACTTTGCCTCACGAAAATCCATAGGGTATTACAATTCACGCAATCCCCATGGCTACGTTCATATATTGAGTTAAATACTCAGTTTCGAACGCTGGCCAAAAACGATTTAGAAAAGAATTTATTCAAATTAATGAATAATGCGGTCTTTGGGAAAACGATGGAGAATGTGCGCAATCATGTAGATGTAAAGCTTTTGACACAATGGGACGGCAGGTATGGCGCGGAGGCAATGATTGCGAAGCCAAACTTCCACAGCCGAAGCGTTGTTTCCGAAAACCTCGTTGCCGTAGAATTGCGCAATCTCGAGGTGAAGTTCAACAAGCCGATATATGTGGGTATGTGCATACTCGACATATCCAAAACGTGCTTGTATGGATTTCACCACGAGTATATGGTACTTCTGTATCAAGACAGATGTAAAGTCATGTATACCGATACGGATAGTCTCATATATACCATTGAGAGCGAAGATGTATATGCAGACATGAAGTGTGACATTGAAAAATTTGATACGAGCGACTATTCAGCGGACAATAGGTATGATATGCCACTTGTCAACAAGAAGGTACCCGGTCTCATGAAAGACGAATGCAATGGTGCAATTATGACCGAGTTCATTGGACTTCGATCGAAAATGTATGCGACACGTGTCGAGGGTAAGAAGGACACGAAAAAAGTTAAAGGTGTCAAGAGCAGTGTTGTGGCTAGGACAATCACGTTTGACGATTATGCCCGATGCTTGAAGGAAGACATTGAAATGATGCGTAGTCAAACATGTATTCGATCGAAGTTGCACAAGGTCTACACCATTCGTGAGACGAAAATCGCTCTAAGTCCTCATGATGATAAGCGGTATATCATACCGGGGACCTCTGATACCCTACCATGGGGGCATTATAGAATCCCGTCGTGAAAAGTTTTGTAATTTTTTTTTCTACAACCTCCATGTAAAACTGTGTACATTTTTGTGAATATCGATGTATAAAACTTGTGAAAATTATGTATATATTTTGTTCACTCGAAGTTAAAATTATGTTTGTTGTATATATTTAATTGTGCAAGAATGGATTTATTATTTTCCGTAAATAAAGAAGCGGACTTTTTATAATCCCATGTATTTGTTCACTCTATCCATCTCCTTACGTTCCACGAAAAAAGGCGACGGCGAGAAGGGGGGAAGCAAGCCTGCTGTGGAGTCGGTCGGAGGCCTTGGAGGGATGCGGGGACGACCAGCAGGTCAAGAGTCATAAAACACACATATTTTTCAACTTTCTTTATTATCGACTACAAATCGGATTTACTTATCCAACTATTGTGGCTATTGTCGAAACCTAACCACTTTACAAACATTCGATTACCGCGCTTCTTCAATACCGCTTCGATGAGATAGATATCGGGGTGCTTGACACTAAGAAGCTCCTGTTCGTAGAAACCACCGGCGATCGGTTCATCGTTATGGTCCTTCAAGTGGTACGTCACGGGATGAGTTTTTTTCACACGATAGATTGTAAATATTTCCGTTGTCCAGTTTGGGGTGTAACCCTTTTCGAAAACAGTCTTAAATTTGCCGATTCGCACTTTATCACCAACGGTGAATTTTGGTGATCTTTTCATTGGAGGCTTATTGAAAATCTGCTGCAATTGCTTTTCATTTTCCGCGTTGACATTTCTCGGCTTCATCTTAATGGTGTGGTCTACAGAATCGTTGTACTCGGCAATTAGATTATCAAGAATATCGATCCACTTATAATTACCACGAAGACTAAATTGCATCCACATCTTGGTCTTCAATGTACGATTGAAACGCTCGCAAATGGATGCCTTCAAGTTGCTATATGTCGAATACATGTGAATATTGTACTTTTTCATGACGGCCTTAAAGTCACAATTGTAGAATTCTTTTCCCCCATCAACGTGTAAGTTCTGCGGTATGCGCCCCTCAACGAGGATCGACTTCATTGCTGCTGCTGCATCTTTGCCATTCTTACTCAGCAATGGCACGGCCCAGGCGAATTTCGAGAAGGTATCGATGACAGTGAGGAGAAATTTGTGGTTGGAGTTTTGACGAGCGTATGGTGACATATCGACGATGTCGGCTTGCCAGGTCTCGTCCAAGCCACGGATGTCCACATGTCGACGCGGATAGTTTCGTCGAGCAGGTTTATGTAGCTCCAGCACGAGAGCGCCCCTTTTTTCGTTCATTTTCCAGTCCACTCCGTCGTGCGACCAATTCAGCAATGACGTGTGAATTACGAATCACCAAATCTTGTAGAGCTTTAACATCGGCCTCGAGTGTCTTTGCAATGTCTCGTATCGTAGCTTCAAGTCCATTAACCAACAACTGAATACCTTCATTCATTTCTTTGCGTATGTTCTTAATGATAGTTCGAGATTTCTTTTGTAACGCACTTAGAGTGATGGCGTCATCTTCTCCTTCCGGATTTGCAATGGTACACAATCGTTTCTGCCCCAAGTCATAATGACCATCTGCGGTAATTCTAAAGCCTATCCCTGGTCGACCTGGAGGACCTTGCTTACTGTGGAGTACACTCCTACTTGAATGACGTCCAAACACATCGACACTCATGATGAGAAGGCGTAAATTCTCCGATGTCGAGTTAATACATTATTTCCGCTTCACGCAATTCCTCGATAATCGATATCATTTCATTCGCATGGGCCGAATTTCCGGCTGCTTGTGATGCCAGAAGTAAGCGAAGATGGTCTACTAGCTCGTTTGGATTATCCCAATAAATATAGTCCAATTGGGTGTTTTTTCTAGCTAGTTTATACTTTGGCATACCCTGTCCCACATGATGATTGACTATATTTGCGATATATGTGTTACATTTGTGGCTGGTATTACGTCGTATAGCCTCACTAGGCTTATATAATTTTTTGTGCGCATTCGTTGAGATTACAATCTTTTCATAGTTTTTCAAATCATCCGGTATGAGAGTTTCAACATTGGGCACTTTTTTAAACAACAGCTCCGTTAATCCGACAGTTTTCACATAACTCGCATCTCCCACACGAATGTGTTGAGAGTCGAAAATTATCGGAGAATAGCCAATCATTAATTTGTTGTTAGCGAGATTTCGTACACCGTATAATACATCCAAGGTTGCCTTTCTATTTGTTTGTAATAGCAGGAGGTATTCGCTGATCAGCTCATCGACATTTTGCGAGTCATCATCATCCTCATATATCAATTTAAACGAATCTTGTGTTTCACTCTTCAAGGAATCATGTGCCTCATTTTGATGTTTCACACTATTTAACACATCTCCTTCTTCAACATCATCACCCACTTTTTCTTCCTTAATTTCCTCCTTCACCGCCACACCATTCTTATATGACACCAATTTCTCCCATGGCCCCACTATAGGCTTAAAGACATCCTGCATTCTCTGCTGATCACTATCTTTTCCAATTTTCATCATTCGAGGCTTTCGTCTGATTGCATCGCTCGCCTTGGCAATTTCACGCAGTACATCCTTTTCACGTAACAATTGTTCGCTCTTCATGTTGTCGCTATCAAGGCGTGCACAATACTGTCTCTTCAACCACCACCGATGAGTCATTTATCAATGGTGAGAAAATAATCAAAACCTTGTCTATATCGACCATCATTAATACCGCTATCGTTGTCAATTGTGATAAATGCATATTTGTCGGAATTCCAGCATTTCATGCACATGTTTTTAAAGCATGTATAAGTCATATCCGTATTAACATGGTCATTGTACACGTGTTTAAGATGTTTGGGGATACGAGTGTACGTCTGACAAAGATAAAAACTGTCAACAATCTCATGGCGTCCCATGGAAAAGAAGGCCCGAACATTATCCTGCTTTTCGCATGCTATATCATCAAAGATGAATATAGAGTTGGATCGTGCATCACTTGGTGCTATCACTTGTTCATGTGCCTCGCATGGATGATGTTCAACTCCACTCACAGGTTCGAGTAATTGTTCGAGCAACTTATACTTTGGCTGCTTTAACGATTTGGAATACAAGTAAATGTTCTCAAATCTCAAACCATTCAGATGGATGATGAGAGTGAGTAAAGCGATGGTTTTCCCACAATTCGATGGACCGCAAAACAGTGCACGTATGCTGTCCGGCAATAAATTCCCATGACGTTTCTTTTTCCCTCCGCGGTCTTCGACAAACTCGTCGAAATTTATCACGGGAAGTCCACCTCCGATAGTTTGCTTCCTGGACGTCATCTCACACGACTCACACACGACTAATGGCGAAATCATATAAATAGGCGTCTTATAGGGATTATCCGTCAGTCGCGTATTGTCTTTAGACATGATTGTGCATGGGAAGAGTGGTAAAGGTTTGGTCAACCGCCTAATCAACAAACTCCCCGTTGAACTACATTTGCCTGGATATCAGTATTGTGGACCAGGCACAAAGTTGGCCAAGCGCCTTGCTCGTGGTGATCCGGGCATTAATCCATTGGATACGGCTTGCAAACAACACGATATTGCGTATTCGAAAAATCCGGATAATCTTGAGGCGAGACATTTGGCGGATAAAGTGTTGGCTGAACAGGCTAGACAACGTGTTACCGCGAGTGACGCTAGTATCGGTGAAAAAGCCAGTGCTTGCGGTGTGACAAATATTATGAAGACAAAGAGAAAATTTGGCATGGGAATGAAGGCCCGCAAGGGTGGCGTTTGTTTTAAAAAGATAATTGGCGCTGCAAAGAAGACAATGATTGAAAGTAATGATCCGCATAAGATTATCAAATCAGCTCTAAAGGGTGCTCGTGCAGCGGTAAAGTTGCAAGGTGGTAAAGTGCGCACACCTCGCATTCTACCTGTACCCCATAAAATTGGTGGTTTATTACCCTTCCTCGTGCCTATTTTTGCGGGTCTTAGCGCTGCGGGTGCTTTGTCGGGTGGTGCGGCTAGTATAGTTAAAGCTATAAATGCTGCTCAAGCAGCTAAGCGTGAATTGGATGAAAGTAAGCGTCATAATAGAACAATTGAAGCAATTGCATTAGGTCGGGGTCTACATCTGAAACCATATAAGCAGGGATTGGGCCTTCATATTAAGCCAAAAAACTAGAAGTAACGCTACCACACCAACCCCTCACCGACCGCGGTCTACTCAAATATGCAAAAATCCTAAAGATTCCACATTTTCGTGGAGTTTACATGCGCGATACATTGCCAGCGAGCGGACCTCTCAAATGTGAAACAGCAATTGTAAATTTGGATGAAAATGTCGGTCCTGGAACACACTGGGTCGCATACAAAAAGACGGGATCGAAAGTCATGTACTTTGATAGTTCCGGCAATCTTCCGCCACCATCCGAGCTCATGAGATATTTCCGTGTCGGTAGCGTTCATTATAATTATACTAGATATCAGGAATATGATACGATTGAATGTGGACATTTGTGCCTCAAGTTTCTTTGTCGGCAGCTGCAGCACAAAGGCAAATATACACTATATATAGGAGGGAAATGATGTGAAGAATTCAGTTGTCAATTTACCAGCATCATGGATGATAGTTTAACATTGACCATATCTGGCTCATCGTCCATACTTGAGGCGCAATACTTTTCCCCCGTCGAACTCTCGCCACACAAAAATTATGCCCTCGGCCTCGTGGAATTGTTAACCTTCAACTCTATTCCCAATATCGACGTTGACCACGATAAACTTTACGTGGGAGATGAGGTGTTAACGATACCTACGGGCAGTTATGAAATAGAGGATATTGAGACGTTTGTACAAGCAGAGCTCGCGCGTAAAAACATCAACATCAGCATTAAACCCAACAATAACACGCTGCGCAGTGAGATCGAGTGTGATCGTGATGTAAATTTTGAGCCAAAAGATTCTATTGGGCATCTACTAGGCTTCACCGCACGCAAATTGGAAGCCAATAAAAGGCACGAGTCGGACCTTCCGGTGGCCATTCTCAAAGTGAACGCCTTACGCGTTGAGTGCAACATTACCGCTGGCGCCTATATTAATGGACAAAAAGTACACACAATTCACGATTTTTTTCCATCTGTGCCACCGGGCTATAAGATCATTGAAGTTCCCTCCCACGTAATTTATCTGCCAATCACGAGCCGAACGATTGACGCGATACAGCTTCGCATAGTGGATCAGGACGGTGATTTGGTAAATTTCCGCGGTGAAGTGATCACCATACGCCTGCATATAAAGTCGTGATGGGTATAGTTTTCAATAGATCTTCCAATAACAATAAACGGCCATGGATAAAAACAATCAGTCGTCGGCCAGCGCACAAAGTGCTAACACCTCAAAACGTGCTACTCTTGAAGAGTTTGGGTCTCAAAGTGCGTGGCGAAAGCGTGTAAAAAATAATTTAGTCTGTGCTTTGTGCATCTGTTGCGTGAAATGGAAGAAGAAATCGTAAACATTCAGACACCCGTGGTCTTTGATGAATCCATCATCCATTGTGAGATTCACGCTCATCAGCCATATGCATCTTCAACCTTCAATAACAGCGATGACATCCGTATTGCCATCCAACATCAAGACCTCTCCATTCTGCCGAGCAAGAGTTCCCTACACATATGTGGAAAATTATCCAAGCGTGATGGGGCGCCAACCACCGCTACAAGTCTCGTCAACAATGCCATTTGTCATTTGTTTGAGGAAGTGCGATATGAGCTGAATGCCATAGAAATCGATCGTAATAAGAATGTCGGCATTACGAGTGGAATTAAGGGATATTCATCTCTCTCATCGGCCAAGAGTTCTATGCTCGAGAACACTGGATGGCTCGATGTCGAAGAGACCAAGCAGATTGTTGATGTATCGGGAAACTTTGATGTGTGCATTCCGCTCAGCATGCTCCTCGGATATGCCGAAGATTATCGGAAAATTGTCGTAAATGCCAAGCACGAGTTGATTCTCACGAGATCAAAGACCGACGACAATGCCATTGTACAAACAGCGCCTGAAGACTACAAACTCGTATTGCATAAAATAGAATGGCTCGTGCCGTATGTGACAGTCTCGGATCAGCGAAAAATTCAACTGTTAAAGTTTCTCGCCAAAGACGCACCAATCTCCATGAGTTTCCGAACATGGGAACTGTATGAATATCCATTGCTGCCTGCCACCTCCAAGCACGTGTGGTCTGTGAAAACTTCGAATCAGCTGGAGAAGCCGCGATGCGTCATACTCTCGTTGCAGACGGAACGGAAAAATAAGAAACAACACAATGCGAGCCACTTTGATCATTGTAACCTGAGCGACGTCAAACTATACCTCAACTCGCAATGTTATCCGTATGGAAATTTGAATTTGAACATTGATCAAAGTCAATATGCTATTCTCTACGAGATGTATGCAAACTTTCAACCGACCTATTACAACAAAGAGGCTGAACCATGGCTGAGTAGGATGGAATTTTTAGAAAAAGCCCCCCTCGTTGTCATTGACTGCTCAAAACAAAACGATTCGCTCAAGTCCGGCCCTGTTGATGTGCGCCTTGAGTTTGAATTGAAAAACAATATTCCACCGCAAACTTCAGCGTACTGCATGATCCTCCATGATCGTATTGTCGAGTACAATCCAATCAGTGGTGGGGTTAAAAAATTGGTATAAAATCATGCCAATGATCCGCGCCCACTTCAGTGAACATGGAGCTTATCGTCGACGTGCAAGGGTTCAAGAGACCCGTCAACGAATTTGTCCTGAAGGAGATGTCCATCGTCACACTCCGCGAGAAGAATGCTGAACCGCTGACGCTCGCCTTCGACGCACCATTTGGATGGGACTCTTTACCGGCCAAATACAAAATGACGAACAAGTGGCTGGAACGCAATTTCCATGGAATACGATGGAATGACAGCGGCATACCATATGAGGCAGCTAGAAAGACAATTCGGGAACTCTTGCATGGAGCTCCGACCATCTATGCGAAGGGATTCGAGAAATGTGCATGGCTATCAAGATTCACGGATCCCGCAACAAACGTTATCGACTTGGAGACTCTGGACTGTCCATCACTACAGAAGTTGCCGAAAATCATAAACTTCAAATGTCCCCATCATCCCTTCAACACGCAATATAACTGCGCCCATGAGAATGTAAAATCAGTGAAAAGCTGGTTGAGCGTATACAAAGCGTGAGCGAGGGATTTTTTTTATGAATAAAAAAAGACCTTTTGATGAAAATATATGTCATTTGTATTCTTTATTCTACGGCGAAAATACCCATCATTTACAATTCGACCAAACATATACATTTTTACATAGTCAGCACTTTGAAAAAAAAAACATAAAACAGCCGCTCAACGATGGTGCTCAATTTTGTCTCCACGCTTGGGGACGATGCAGCTCGACGCGGTTGTAGTTCCCATCACTGAGCTGACCAGTTGCAGCATACTCTCGATGATGCGGACAGCCGTTTGGCGATGGTGTTCCAACGAATTTTTTCCCGTCCACCATGTTCAGAGACGACGGAACTCGACACTGTTGTATTTTCCACCAATATACTGCATGCAGAGTTGACCATCGCGTGTCACTTGCAGCATTCTCTCGAACATTTCTGGATCCTGATCGAAGGCCTTCACAAGTCGCGCCGGTAAGAAGACAGAGAACTCATCCGCGATGTCCACGATGTAGCGTTTCCCAAATTTGGTTTGTATGGCCCTCATGTCGGAGATTAGTCGCTCCGACTTAACGGGGAGTTCTGACAGCTTCTTCGTTGGGAGGAATTCCGCCATCCGGCCGACTTTGTTGATACTCGAGAGATCCATTTTCCTCGCACTTTCAAAGTTCTTTTTAGATGTTCATGGTGCAGTGGAGTAGTACAGTCTGAGCTTGGCCCACGTAATTATAGCCCCCCCCCCCCAATCGTGGAAAACAGGTTTGAACACGTTCGAAGAACCATGGAGAGCGCAAGAGTGCAGCTGTGCTCAAGTGGCCCATCCGCGGTCCCTTTGATCCCTAAAGATTATAGTTTTTCCAAGAAACATGTCAGAACCTGTCTCGAGTGTCGGCAAGCTTTGAGATGGGGTGGATGCAGACATCTTGACATTATCTTTCGGAATTGGAGCAGATGCATATCATAAATAATGGGCTTTGAAAGGCCGCTCTTCACACACACACACACACGCACGCACGCACGCACGCACGCACGCACACACACACACACGCCGACCTCCCCACGACCGTAGCGCAACCTTGGCTTCCCTACACGCACGCACGCACACACACACGCCGACCTCCCCACGACCGTAGCGCCACCTTGGCTTCCCTACACGCACGCACGCACGCACACACGCCGACCTCCCTACGACCGTAGCGCCATCTTGGCTTCCCTACACGCACGCACGCACGCACGCACATACACAAAACACTCATCGACCCCCCCCCCCCTTCACGGACCACATGCCCCCCGCCGCAGAGGCCCCTCTGTGACGTCACACGCGCCCGGCGACCTCCCCACGACGGTGGCGCCACCTTGGCTTCACCACTTTTGACACACCACCTCCCCTTGGGTTAGAACCGCTACAGCTATTCTACTTGTATACGACGCAATGTACAATATTGGCGATCGTAAACGCAATGAAACACTTCAGGCCCTATGGTTACGGGCACCACTTTATAGTCGTAACAGATAATCGAGCACTCACGCATACAAGTATGTTAAAAAAAAAAAAGCTAACCCACCGTGACACGAAATATAGTCGACACTTTATAGTCGTAACAAATAATCGAGCACTCACGCATACAAGTATGTTGAAAAAAAAGTTAACCCACCGCGACACGGAATATAATGGCAAGCGACTCTTAACGATTATGGTTATGAAATTCACCACAAGCCCGGAAAACTCAATGCCGCCGTAGACGCGTTATCACGGAACCTGATCGACATTCTTCCGGTCAGGCCAAGGGAACCATCATCAGACGAAAAACTATGGAGCTCTCAACAGAGTGACAAACGAAACTTGTCAACATCGGATGAATTCTCCGGAAACCCAGCACCGGACAAAGTGATAATTTTGTCAGAAGGAGAACTTCGAGAACTTAAGAATACAAACATAGAAATAAGCAATGCCGTAGATAAAGATGAAATTGGAGGGAGTGTACGCCCAAAAATCAACAAGACGATCGACGACAACAATTACGACTCAGAAACGTCAACAGAGGAGATGGAACTCATTGGATTCGAACAAGGACGACCACAGCTTACCAAAAGGAACAATTTTCACGACAAACTAATGTATAGGAAAACGCGCCGCAAACGTGATCGCGACACGTCCGAGGAGGACGTAGTAGGGTACGAAACAGCCGTGCCGACGAAAAGAGGGAAAACGACAACGATATTTAACGAAGAAATAAGCGCAAACAAAGAAGAAAGAAAGTAAATAAGCGCAAATCAAGAAGAAAAGGAATAAGCGCAAATGAAGAAGTAAAAGGCCAAAAAGTAGCCGGACGCGGCAAAGTAAAAATAAGAAAAAAGAAGCAAGCTCCGCGCTGCCACCTAGGATCCCCATCAACGCGGGTAGACACTTCGGCGGGCCGAAGTCTACCAGCAACGATACAACATACGACGAACAGGCGATAACCATTGGCAATGAAAAGGAAACTACAATGAGATGAAAGAGAATCCGACTCCCAGCTCAACTACAACCAACACGGAAGATGAAAAATCAGATTTCGCACAACAATCTAACGCGCATACCGAGCCTAACCTACGATCACCATCCCCAAAATGCTCAAAAAAAATGAAAAATAAACATCAAGCGGTACTTAACACAATCATGGTAGTCCACGAAAAGATCAGGCCAACTAACAACCCACATTTACTGTTTTAAGCGTGGACGTGTCAGACCACGAAAGAACCCGATTGACTAACAGTCGATGCTCACCGCTATAGTGCCTCTGAAAGGCCCCAAAAACAAAAAAATTTAGTCAATTTACTACGAACATCAACAACTGCCAAATGTGGACCTGGCAGGCCACGTAAAAAAAAAGCTGGAGATCATCCACGAACATCAACTGCCAAACACAGGCGCGGTAGACCTCGTAAAACCGCATTAGAAGAATTAGAGATACTTTAGAATTCAACACATAAAAAGAAGTCGTTGTCAATAAATAATAGTCACAGCACAAAGCTTCTTTACCATGAACATTTATACCACTTAAGAAAAAAAAACTATTAACATTCGACGACTTTATTACAATATAGAACCGAAATTGTAACGACGTTCGACAATTGATACTCTGAAAATAATTTTGAGTAAAATGAACAGAAAAACGATATTATGCTAGGCGAACGAAAGTACCAAAATGTCAAACTCGACAACTCGTATTGTTAAAAATGATTTAATTTAAAGAACTAAAAAATCGATCGTGATAGTAGCTATACGAGTCCATTCGAAATTCTAGAAGTAACCGATCAGAATAATTTTCAAAATCTAGGTAGACACAAACAAAACCAAATGGGTTTACGAAGACTAAATTGAACCCGAATATGTTGTCACGCACACATTTTTATATAATTATGACGTTACAAAAATGCTCTAAGAAACAACGACATATGTACTTTAATCTAACGCTACACATAAGTATCATAAATAGAATCATTCCTCCTTACTATTTTCCTATTCCCTTGATAATTCATTTTATTTTCCCTTCTACATTTATACATCTTCTTCCACCTTCTACATTTACTTTCTCTCTACATTTCCCCATATAAATCGTATTAACATTAAACAAGTACATGCACAACATTGTATGCACGACAGCTTCACAAAATATATTATAACTTCCATTCCTTATTATGTGCTCAGCCTATGCTTATTTTCAAACCATCAAGACAGACACTACACTATTAACCCATGTCTGCGATAAAGCTAAATTATCATTTTTAATCAAGATTGAATAGGTATCGTTCACCCATCACATTGGTCAACTGAAAAACAACCTTACTGGATCCTGGATAACACACCTATGCCCACTAACACTCAAACTAATCAGAATTAAGACTGTTTCAGATCCAATTAAAAGAAGGAAAATGATAAAATATATATAAATCGACATTTCGGCATACAATAAAATATAGCAAAAGATAGAACTATACACCGAAAAGTAAAATTACGACAAACCATAAAAGGAACAAATGCAAAAGGCTTTCCGAAAATGAATAGACGATCGTCAACGAAAGAGCAAAAACTTGGTTTCTCTTCTCTTTTTACATATATACATGAAATTACCAACCACACACACACACCCGTCCTTTTCATAACCAAAACAGCACCTACTAACTCGAATAAACCAATCTTATAGTCAATTTCAGATCCACGGCCATAACTCCAACATAGCAAATTATAGATGAAACATTAAAACATTACTTTAGCAGGAATAAAATTATTACACGGACCAAAATTACTACACGGAACAAAAATTACTACATGGAACAAAAAAATACTACACGGAACAAAATTACTACATGGAACAAAAAAATACTACACGGAACAAAATTACTACACGCAACACATCTCATCCCGACTACTTTCTTACTTCACGAAGCACATTCGAAGTGTTCCGGCCGACTAAACTGCGGCCCGAATTGCTTCGGCTTACAGCGCAATTGAACCACACCCCTAACAAATGCACATTTTTGGGACACCCACGTTACACTACATAGGCACACACATACACACCACGCACACACTTTTATTTTTATTATATAGAATCAATTAAAAAAAAATAAAAGCTTTGTAACCCACGATGCGGAGCATCGTTCTTGTAAGAGGGGGAGTGTCACGGTCCCACACGACTCCTATTCCTAAACCCAGTCTCACGCCCTCACATCAACCGGTTCCCACAGCTCTGACCTAAATCTAATCTTCCTTTCTAGAAACCCTCAGCAGAAACCAAATCTTCATTCCTAGAAATCCTCATCAGCAATCCTCTCTCTCTCTCTCTCCTCTCTCATCTGAGTCCCATTGTTCCTGAGCCCACGCGCTTCGTCACACTCGTGCGTGGCATCCCCTCCACCTTCCTTAGGCCCCTCCGCTCAATCACCCTTTCTCCTGCTGGACCGAGAGCCAGCAGTCCATCTCCGAATCTCCTAGCCGTCGCAACGTGCACTCCCTCGACAGTTAGTACTCGCCAATAAATATCTTAATTACAATCGTCCCCATCTCGCTCAATAACACCCCACGCATCCCTTAATCATCCGCTCGGACCGTCACAATTTTGTCGTTGGATATTTTAGCATGTCACCCATTCCAGTGTGATGGGTCGAAAAATAGCTTTTTCTGTAATTTCTTTGTAATAGTTAAAATCCGCTGATTAGACTGATTTTTTTGTGCCTCATTTAAACAGTTTTGAAGTGCAGGAAATGAAGTTGTAAACGTTTATTTTTTTTGTTTGAATTGTTGTTGTATCATTGAAAATGTCTTGTGAAGACAAAAAGGACTTGACGGTGAGCACGATTCCAGCCGTAATTATTATCTACAACGAAATTCTAAAAAATATGATTAATTGGCATGCGTGTCAGTATATTGGTATGGAAGTTTTTTATTTTTATTTTCATTTCTTCACTTTTTATTAATAAAAAACTGTTGAAAAATGGGTTGAATTCGATACTTTTTGTTCGGACCGCAGCCATTTTGCCAATTTAAAATAGGAAATCAAACCCTCCATAGCGACACTCATGCCAAGTAATATTATTATTTAGAATTTCATTTTAGATAATAATTACGACTGGAATCGTGCACACCGTCAGGACCTGTTTTACTTTAGAAGACATTTTTAATTATACAAAACCGATTAAACAAGATGAAAATGAACGTTCAATAATTTATTTCCTGTTCTTTAAAACTGTTTAAATGAGACATAGAAAAAAACAGGGTGTTTAGGGTGTTATAGCTATTGAAAAAAAATCGCGTTAAAACAGGCACTTTTCGGCTTGTCACACTGCAATTATGCATTACAGCGAACTCGCGAAAACCTCTTTAACGCTTACAATTGTATTTAGTTCACAACTTAGTTTACATACTGCAATAAAACAAGTTGTTCTCAAAGTACCTTTCGTTTAGACGTACCAATTTATTTCGAGCCAAATCAGCCTTCCTCAGTTTTCGATTCCGTTTGCGCGCCAATTTCGTACGTCGTTCCTCCCTTTTCTGAAGTGTTCTGTGAAGGTGGTGGTACAACATGCATTGCAAGTTTCGTCTCCGAAAATTTCCAGTTTCATTGTCATCCAGAATACCCATGCAACGGGGATAACGACTGTAAAAAAAAGATAAACCTGTAGAACCAAGAATTGATTTCAATATTAGTGTTGAAAGATATTAACCTTTCACTTTCGATGCTCGTCCCGCTGCAGATGTCGACTTTATTCAAAATCTTGACGTACTGACGAATATCCTCCATGGATTCCACCTGGTCGTTCAACGATATAACGTTATCCGTGCCTGTCCGAATCTATAATAATAATAAAGTATTAAACAGCAATGTTTACTGCAGGAAAATTTTTAAAACTTCATTATGGAGTTGCATGTAGTTGGCGGCCAAAAAAAGGCGTATTTTATGATTTCTTTTTGGAAAGATGGTTGCAGATATCGAATTTTTTTTCATAGTAAAGGGTGTCATAGTAAATTTTTCATAGTAAAAACTTTTAAAAAGTAAAAAAAGAACGCCAAGTAACAAAATGCCCCCGAAAACATTATTGCTTGTTTGACCATATATAAAATTCTGATTTATCTTGAAATATTTTTTAATTGTATTTAACGAATCCTTTTATTATATTTTTTCATTTGAAATGTACAAAAAAAAGTGAAATAACTTTTTATAAAATAGCCAAGCAAGTTTACTAAAAACGTAAACAAAATTTTTAAACCTTAGAACTAATATTTTCCTAAAAATGTCATTTTTATTTTAAAAATCACATTACTATTATAACAAGAAATTGGTATTACCATTATATAAAAATACAGCGTATTTACCACATAAGTACACTGGAAATGCTGTGAAACGACTTGGCGTGCATGGTTAAAAGAAAAAGCTCGGGAAGATATACAATACACACACACACGCACACGCACACACACACACACTCACACACACACACACACACACACACACACACACACACACACACATATATATATATATATATATATATATATATATATATATATATATATATATATATTGTAACGGGTCGGAATCCGTTACAATAAATTTTATTTGTTCGGGACTCGATCAGGGAAGAAATTAATTTAAACTCTTTGTTTTGGAGGTATTTGTTAATAAAATGGCATTCATTCAATATCTTTGACTCGATATAATGTTAAAAGCTTTCTGTGTACAGGTGTAATGTGTTGTTTGTGTTTCTAAAGTATATTTTGTGTATCGCGCCTCGGTCGGTACAATCCTCAAATAGCGGACTCGCTCGGATGGTAAGTGTGTTGGAACGCGATTGCTTTACCGTGGGTAGATGATTTTCTCCCCCTTCTCCTACATGTATTGGCGCTCGCGGCGTGCGTGAGTTGCGGCGCGCTCTCGCCTACGGCGCGCGGAGTCTGCTGAGCGCCTTTCCCTAGGTTGCGCGCGGCGCTGTCTGTCGCAGTCCACTCTCCCTAGCGGTGTCGATCGTAGTGTGCTCGATCTCAATACGGCGCGTTCCTCCCTCTCTTCCTACTGTCGCTCGTTGCGCGCGGTGCCGAACGGGCTCTCGTGCTAACCGCTCTCCCTCAGTCCCCCCACTCCATCGAGTCACGACGCGGTGGATCGCGGCGCGCTTTCGACTGACGCGCTACGGCGCGCTTTCTTGTAATTACTCTCCGTGAGCGTAATCGATTATCGCGCGTCGGTAATCGATCACTCTAACCGTGGCTGACGCCGTCGGATGGCGCCACGTGCCCGCCTATGATGGTATTACCGCTTGTTACGTGTATTGTGTCGGTGTGGTGTTTGAATTTCGTGATGCCTCCTTGACCTTCAGGTTCTCCTACTATTTTCGAGAGCCCTTGCCGATATTTCGCGTTTTACAGTTGTATATGTGTGTGTGTGTATTGCCGCCTGGTATTTCTGATACCTCCTCGCAGTTTCTATTTGCCTGATCCTAATTTTCTATCTCTCCTTTTGTAATTGATTCCTCCTTCGATTAATTTTAATGTTTTTTAGTACTTTCTTTTTTTTTATTCCTCTCCCGATTCTGATTTCCGTTTTTATGTAAAAAAAAAGTATCCTAACTTTTTTAAGTTTCTTAAAGGTCCCCTCTTTCAGCTTTTCCCTCCTAGAAGGTGGTACGCTGCTGAGCGGTCCTGTTTAATCCACATAAAAAATCTAACTCTATGCTAGTGACTTCTTTCTTTTTAAGTTTTTCAAGGCTCCCCTCATTCAGCTTTTCCCCTCCTTGAAGGTGGTACTCTGCTGAGCGGTACTGTTTGATCCATTCAAAAAAGTAGACAAAGAAGAAGTGACGTTCCTCCAACTTTCTTCCCCTTTTATACCCCCATTTTATTGTTTATTGTTCCCCTTCCCTTACCAATTACCCATCATTCCCTTCATTGTTAACCTTTTTTCATGTTTTAAATAAATTTATTCTTCCTTCGTTTTTTGTTACTTTCTCTGTTTTCTTTCCAACGACTTTTCCCCTTCCCTTACTTTTTACCTGTCGTTACCTTTCTCTACTGTTTTTGTTTATTTTCTGTTTTTCTTTTTCTCTCTAACTTTTTCTACCTTAGACTGTTTTTATTCTTTTCTGTTTTTTCTTCTCTCACTCGTCTTTCCTTCCGTTTATTGTTTTGTGACCTTGAAGGTCGTACCTGCCCACTTGACTTTTTATGATTTATTATTCCCCCTCCCCTACTCTTATGATGGGTTGGTTTATTTCAATTTGAGGTGGGGGGTATCGCCCTGAGACGGACCTGTACGTCTCAATATATATATATATATATATATATATATATATATATATATATATATATATATATATATATATATATATATATATATATATATATATATATATATATATATATATACATACACATATATATAACCTGTAACAACGCATCAACTGGCAGTGTTATTAGCAATGCGATTTCCTGCACCTTACGCTAGTGTGATTCGGACAAGATAACATTGATATATAGTGTTATCGGTGTATATATCGGTCCACACAATTCACGTGACCGTGTCAGAGCTTCGTTATATCCACTATCGACAAATATTCGACTGTACTCAGAAAAACCATCGAATATAGCGCAATGAGTATCAGGAGAGATATTCAGATATTTCATTTTTCACCAGCAAGACGACGGCATCGTAATTCGACCTTTAAACTTGCCGATGCTGTGGCTTAGAGACGGATACAATACACAAAAAGACGGATTAATACACAAAAGTATATACGAAATATATTTCATGTAATGTATAAAGTTGTCTGATAGAGGAGAAAGTATATACTTTTATATATCGTATTAAATGATGCATTAAAAAAAGGTTTAACGTATCGTGTCGTCTAGGGGAACATCACTGATTTCATCCATACTTTGCGGCATAACAAAATTTGATTTCCAGTTGCATAACAAATTGCAGCAGTCTATGTTTTTCCAACCTGAGAGTTAAGTAGTTGGAAAGACGATATCCTTCGCCAAGCTTTTTTTCTTAACCATGCACGCCAAGTCGTTGCACAGCATTTCCAGTGTACTTATGCGGTAAATACGTTGTATTTTTATATAATGGTAATACCAATTTCTTGTTATAATAGTAATGTGATTTTTAAAATAAAAATGACATATTTAGGAAAATATTAGTTCTAAGGTTTAAAAATTTTGTTTACGTTTTTAGTAAACTTGCTTGGCTATTTTATAAAAAGTTATTTTACTTTTTTTTCTACATTTCAAATGAAAAAATATAATAAAAGGATTCGTTAAACAAAATTAAAAAATATTTCAAGATAAATCAGAATTTTATATATGGTCAAACAAGCAATAATGTTTTCGGGGGCATTTTGTTACTTGGCGTTCTTTTTTTACTTTTTAAAAGTTTTTAAAGGGGATTTCATATCTTTTGTAAAGGGGGGAAATCTTTTTTTCGTTCTGCGCCAGTTCGAAGAGGAGTGAATTCAAATATGTTTTCATTGCTTGGCATTCTTTTTTTTTGCTTTTTCAAAGATTCTAAAAGGGTAAGATTTAAACAGATAGTTAAAAAAACAGGACACGCCGTTTCTGAAACCTTGTATATTACCAAATGCTATAAATATATTTTTTTAAGTCTTCACTCCCCTCCACTATTAAATCGACGTATTTGCAGGGTGACCTATTAGTGAAATATTTAATCATACTTCGCTTATTTGTATTCACATGCATGCATACAAATACAATTGTATTCACAAATATTCTGAACATACAAATAAATTCACAGAAAAAAATTGTGAATATTCACAAAAATGTGAATATTTACAAGAAATCCTGTGAATAAAAAAAAATTCACATCAAAATCTGTGAATGCTCACAAAAAAATGTAAATACAAAAAAATTCACGAAATAAGTTGAGAATTTTCTCGTATTTAAGACACATTAAAATCAAATTCACAATGATTAGATTAAAATATACACCAAACGTGAGTTCTTACGTATTTTGAGAGAAAACATTGCGTCGAGGCAAAGAAATTTTTGCAAAAAAAGTTGTGAGTTTCAATTATTACATCATAAATATGAAAAAATTCACAAAATGAGTTGTGAATTTCCTCAAATTGAAGAAAATTGAAACCGAATTCACGACAATTATATTAAAATTTACACCACAAGTGAGTTCTTATGTATTTTGAGAGAAAACATTGTGTTGAGGAAAGGAATTTTCACACAAAAAGTTTTGTGCAAAAATTAGTTGCCTCGAGGAAATGTTTTCTCTCAAAATGCGTACGAACTCACTAATGGTGTAAATTTTAATCTAATCATTGTGAATTTGATTTTAATTTGTCTTAAATATGAAAAAATTCACAACTTATTCTGTGAATTTTTTTGTATTTACAATTTTTCGTGAATACATTTGCATTCACAGATTTTGATGTGAATTGTCTGTCATTCACAGGATTTTTTTGTAAATATTCACTTTTTTTGTGAATATTCACAATTTTTTCTGTGAATTTATTTGTATGTTCAGAATATTTGTGAATACAATTGTTCTTGTATGCATGCATGTGAATACAAAGAGTGAAGTATGAATACATTTGTATTTATATTCACATGAAAATCACGATGTGAATAAATTGGTATTCGTATTTATAAATAGAATTACGCCCAACTCTGTACCTCGTAATGTTTTCCTTTTTGATATACCGTCTCCATGCTTCATGAATTGCGCTTTGTTTGTTGCAGCAGGAGAAAACTCTTAATTAAAAAAGACTAGAGATGAATAAAAAATGTTTACGAAAATCCAACTTCATTGCGTTATTTTATTTTCGTGTTCAGCGAGTGGAATTCGAATCGATTTGTTCAATCTAAACAAAAACCGGATGCACTCGGATGACGCGTCACATTTACCCTGCTGGAGGCTGCTCAAGAATACACGTCTTTCCTTATATCGTTAAGAAGCTTCGAGTCAAGTGATCAAATGATACCATTTGTTCAAATTTATATAGTGGATTCGTTATCTTATACTGAATGCACCCTTCAAATTTAAATATTTGATTTTAATAATTTCGAATTCAATTTTTAATTTAATAGTTTAATTTTAAATTTGAATTGAACAAACAGTTTTTACATAAGAAGATGCCTAGACTCATACCGATCGGCAGTTCTACACACGGAATAGTGTGAAAAATGTTAAGGGTGTTATGAAAAAATGTCAAACCATTCAGTACATTATCAAAATTGACACCCAAAAATTAAATGATCCGTCTACGGCATTTATTAAATATTGATTTTTATGTAAATGAAGACGTCAGTTTTTCTCCCGGCGACGAAACGGAGAGGTGGAGCGTGCCAACGTCACTTGAAGGCTTAATGGCGCACATGTCCCAATGCCATTGGTCAACGTGGCCGGCCCATACTTTCAATAAAGCCCATCTTCAAAGAGAACTCATCTTTTTTTTCTCTCTTAGACAATTGACATTTATCGTTCAAAATTAATTCGGTTGAATAAAGGAATGTAAACTATGTAAAAATAATAGACGAAAATCAGTTATTTGTTAAATATTCGGGTTCGTGAAAGAAATACCTTAAAGTGAAGAACCATATATTTTCGAAACGCGGTTTTTCTTTTTCATTTAACACAGTCAGATTGATACGGAAAATTTGTATATAAAAAAAACTTTGCTTTTATACAAGCTTCTATTTAATGTACTAAAAAGTGTTGAATAATTTTTTTTACCAAGTCACCTATATGTGACTATAAATAAAAGTTTGAGGGTCTCTACGTTTTAAATATTTGTCAAATGTAATCAATTCAGTTTCGTTAACCGTATTTAATTTGGCACAATGGAAATTAGAGAAATTATTATCACACATTTATACTCAGTTTCAGGATTTTTATTCAAGAAATCTTAGGTTGTTTTACAGTAAAGTAAAACTAAAGCCGGTCTGACAAAAAAAGGTTTCGTTGACAATCATCTTATTTTCAATTTACATAACAGTCGACAATCGCGTAACACATAAAATATGCAGATTCAATCACACTTTCATGTTAAAAAGCGCACAATCATTCACAACCTGGCCTTCCTTGGCCAGATGGCACAATAGTCCTAAGGCCGTTTCATTATATGAAAAATGCTAAAATTCATTCTTCATGTTTTAATAATTTTTATGTTATGTCAAGCTGGAAAAATGTCAAAAGGTCTCGTTGTCGCTCTCCGTACCGGAAAAGGTTTTCATACCCAAATGTTGCTCGATCTACATGGCATCGAGCGACGTGGAGTATCTGAAGTTTGGCTTTCCATAGTATTTGACGCATGGAGCGCACTTGGGACGATAAACTTCGAGGCGTTGAACGACATAACCGAGGAAAGTCCTCGATGCAGGTGTGGCACTCGAAGATTTCTTAGAGACAGCGGACTATCATCGTTCCATGGAGACGTAGATTGTGCAGCCGCAACAATGAAATATGGTGATCACCACAGTATGAAAAGAATGGCGAGGCATATGTAGGCGCTGTCAGGCTTGAGTCTGTGAGGTCCAGCCAAACATTAGGTGTTGTCCTAATAGACCACGATTACGTGACAATCATAGGTTTGCACCAATTTTATTCATATGAACCCGTGATCAAATATACAGGTGTCGATTGCATTGCACGAATGTCAATTAGGCCGCCTATTCGATACCTGTATGTTTGATCATGGGTTCGTATGAACAAAATTCGTAAGGACTTGGGATGGTCGTGTAATGGCGTTTTATTTTACATGTTCTATTAGACGCCGTAGGGGATCTAGGATTATATATCGTGTTGCACAAAGCTTTTATTTCTCATGATAAATTTTTCAGCGATGAATAATATTTTAGGCAAAATAATTGTCAAGCTCTTTGTCAATAAATTCTACGGAGCCGAATGCATTTTCTACAAAAAAAAAAACTTCACCGTCTACGATAAGATTCTGTTCAGAAAATTTTGAAGCTTTGTTCATAAAATGTTAATTGAACGAGGTTATGAACACATAAATTGATAATGACGTATAGAAGGTAGGTTATGCTCTCAGGGCACACAAAAGCTACACATCCACGTCTGTCTACGAATTTCTTCATTTTATATAAGCAAGTGAAAGAAATGAGTGCATTATTGAATTTTTAACTTACTCTATATCTATTTTCGTATCGTCCTCGCTGTTTCTCCGACGGTTTTCGCGCGAGCGCCACGGCTAATATACGCGTGTTACGATCAAAATAAATAATCCACACCTAAATTTAAAACGACGTGAACCTTTGTTAAATAAATTTTTGGCTCTAATAAGAGCCGTATGTTTTCTTTTTTCACATCCACGCTCGACTAGCCGTGTTTGGTTACGCGAGCTCAGTGCAGCCAGATCGCGCGCAAAAGTTACCCTCTCTCTAGTCCCCTGCGCGCCCATCACACAATCATAGTAGCGCGTGTCCGTGAGCGAGCGACGCTCGGACATCTTCGGAAAGAGCCGAGCGCCGTCGAAGTTTCCCGACCGCGCCTTCGGCAGCTACACCAATACATGGATGCTGAGCACGTTCATGTGCGGCCAAGCCAAAACGAAGGCATCGAGGGAAAAAGCAATCTGAGCACGACTCGCGCGTGACGTCACCCGATGGCACGCGCGAGGCTTTTAGATGATTACAATGCTTATTTAGCTCTTAATTCTCTACGTTATTAATGTATACAAAAAAATGTATCGCACACTCTGATCGCTTATTTTTTTAGTTTATACGTTAATTTAAATATAATGATAAATCTAAATTACAACTTATTTACCTTCTACAAAATTGTTTACGCTTTATTCGTCCTTATGTCAAATAAATTATAATTCATAAAAGTAAGCGGAAATATATTTATCTCCGTATTATTATATTAATTCTCATACTTTCATCAAGCGATAAAGCATTATCCCCAAAAACAAGCCATTCATCCATCCGGCAGCGAATCGTCAGTACCAGAAAGTGCACATATTCTGCAAGCGACGAGATGGTCCCGTTGGTAGCGTTCCTGGCTTTGGTTCGCAGGGGCGCGGATCGTTCCCCGCGCTCGGTGCTTTTTTTAAAATTATTATTACCATTAATTCTTATTTGATTAGTTATTTTTATTAGTTATCATTATTATTTTAATTAGTTATCTTTTAGTGTTGAAAAATGTATCGAGCACTCCGACCGCTTATTTTATTAGTTTGTACGTTAATTTAAATGTAATAATAAATCTAAATTACAACTTATTTATCTTCTAAAAAATTGTTTGTGCTTTACTCACACCCGTCCCTATGCCAAATAAATTCTAATTCATAAAAGTAAGCGGAAATATATTGATATTCGTATTATTATGTTCATTCTCATATACTTTCATCAAGCGATAAAGCATTATCCCCAAAAACAAGCCATTCATCCATCCGGCCGCGAATCGTCAGTACTAGAAAGTGCACATATTCTGCAAGCGATGAGATGGTCCCGTTGGTAGCGTTCGTGGCTTCGGTTCGGAGGGGCGCGGGATCGTTCCCCGCGCTCAGTGCTTTTTTTAAATAATTATTACTATTAATTCTTATTTGATTAGTTATTTTTATTAGTTATCATTATTATTTTAATTAGTTATCTTTTAGTGTCGAAAAATGTATCGCGCACTCCGACCGCTTATTTTATTAGTTTGTACGTTAATTTAAATATAATAAGAAATCTAAATTACCACTTATTTATCTTCTAAAAAATTGTTTGCGCTTTACTCACACCCGTCCCTATGCCAAATAAATTGTAATTCATAAAAGTAAGCGGAAATATATTTATCTCCGTATTATTATATTAATTCTCATACTTTCATCAAGCGATAAAGCATTATCCCCAAAAACAAGCCATTCATCCATCCGGCCGCGAATCGTCAGTACCAGAAAGTGCACATATTCTGCAAGCGATGAGATGGTCCCGTTGGTAGCGTTCCTGGCTTTGGTTTGCAGGGGCGCGGATCGTTCCCCGCACTCGGTGCTTTTTTTAAATTATTATTACTATTAATTCTTATTTGATTAGTTATTTTTATTAGTTATCATTATTATTTTAATTAGTTATCTGTTAGTGTTGAAAAATGTATCGTGCACTCCGACCGCTTATTTTATTAGTTTGTACGGTAATTTAAATGTAATAATAAATCTAAATTACAACTTATTTATCTTCTAAAAAATTGTTTGTGCTTTACTCACACCCGTCCCTATGCCAAATAAATTGTAATTCATAAAAGTAAGCGGAAATATATTTATATTCGTATTATTATATTCATTCTCATACTTTCATCAAGCGATAAAGTATTATCCCCAAAAACAAGTCAATCATCTAGCCGGCCGCGAATCGTAAGTGCCAGAAAGTGCATTTTTAACACAAGCGATAAGGTGGTCCCGTTGGTAGCGTTCCTGGCTTCTTGGGGCGAATTGTTTATTCGAGAAATCATACAATGTATCCAAATGTAAACAAATCTGAACTGCCACTTTTTTCCCAAGAAACGTCGCTCGCTCGTTTTTGTTTTTATATATCAATTTTAACGCCTCATAAGGGAAAGCATGCTGTTTCGTCGTTATTCGACTGGATTTTTTCGACAGTCTCGTATTTCGTATTGTCTTCGTACCGATCGGAATAATAAAAAAATTTAAACGTACGTAATTTGCGATTCGTCATTTTCGTAATACGCGTTTTGGGATTTTTGTGAACCGCGATCCGAGATTCTTGTGCAACGCGATTCGGGATTTTTGTGCAACGCGATTCGGGATTTTTGGTGTAACGCGATTCGTGATTTTCGTGATACGCGATTCGGAGTTTTTGTTAACCGCGATCCGAGATTCTTGTGCAACGCGATTCGGGATTTTTGTGCAACGCGATTCGGGATTTTTGTGCAACGCGATTCGGGATTTTTGTGCAACGCGATTCGGGATTTTTGTGAACCGCGATCCGGGATTTTTTGCAACGCGTTCGGGATTTTTGTAACACGCGATTTTTTTTACTCTGTGCCTCGTAACATTGGTGTTTTTTAAATTATTTTTTTTCTCATTTATTCGATATTTGGGTTGTGTTTTTTCAACTGTTCATTTTTCTCCTCATGGATGAGCCCGCGGTAAAAAAGCCGAAACTGGCTAAAAAGAAACATTTTCAACATCAATGGTACGATCAGCATCTAGAGTGGAAAAAATGGGTTCAGGCTGTTGCATCGCAATCTGATAAATTTTATTGCCTTGCGTGCGGAACAAAGCTGTCATGTGGCAACTATGAGATAGAGAGGCATTCCAAGTCAGAAGTGCATGTGAAAAACATGAGTGTATTGGGTTCGGGGAACACTACGCTTTCTGCGTGTGTTCCGGAAGCAACTTGTACTCAAGAGAGTTTTTCAGCTGCCTCTGGTGCTGAATTTGACTTCAATGAACGAGTACAAGTTGCTGAGATTCGTTTCGCGACTTTTTTGGCTGAGCATAATATTGCGATGACGGTCGCACCGGATATGCTTAGTCTATTTAAGCTCATCGGTCAAGAGCCTGCTGTGTTGCTGGCTATGACAGTCGGCAAAACAAAAGCAACCAAGCTAGTCGACCGGGTTGTTAGCGTAGTAGAACCCGACCGAATAACGCGAGTACTACGTGAAAACAAATTTTCAATTCACGTGGACGAAACATCAGACTGTACAAACGATAAATGGATGTCGTTAATGGTCCGTTACGTAGAGCCAAGTACGCTGACGTAAGGACAGAATTGTTGACGATACTTCATTTGAACGCGGCGAACTGTTCGGCCATTGAACTGTTCAAAGCGTTCAAAAATGAGCTTTTCCGGAATCAAATTCCCTTGCGCAGCATTCTCGGTCTCGCGTGCGATAACGCATCCGTAATGGTCGGTAAACATTCGTCGTTTCATATATTTCTGTCGGAAAATAACCCCGTTCTCATAACGCAGCCGTGTATTTGCCATTCTCTCGCGTTGATTGCTAGCGCCGCATTCTCCGCGATTCCAAAAGAAATTGATCGTTTTATCAGAGGTATCGCGACCTTTTTGAACAACAGTCCGAAACGAACAGCAGTTTTTCGCGATTTCCAAGATAGCTTCCAGGATCATCCGGCTAAAATCACGAGATTCGCAGAAACGAGATGGCTCTCACGCCATTCCGCCGTCGTCAAAATTATCGAAAATTGGCCGACGCTGATAGCATTTTTGGCTGATCAGTCATTGGAGAAGGCCAAACAAGCAGAAGAACTTCTCGAGGTTGCAAAAAATCCAGTAACTAAAGCTTATCTTCTTTTCTTGGGATTCGCACTCGAATCTTTCAACAAATACAACGCGTACTTTCAAAGCGAAGAAACTTTGATGCATCGTCTGCAACCTTCTTCTAAGACGATGCTTGTAGAGATCCTCCAAAAGTTTCTCAAACCCGCTCTGTTACAGCCGGCAATATTTGACGTTCACGCTCGCAATATCAAGTTCGAAAAGTGCGCGAATCAGCGCGCAGTGATTGATATTGATATTGGGGATGATTGCAAAGAATATTTGGCGGATGTACAGAGCAGAGGGACTCCACAAGCCGAAGTCGACACGTTCCGCCAAAACTGCCTTCGGTTTTACGTCACGGCTTCGAGTCAAATTCGCGATAGGCTCCCCTTCGACAACGAATTTTTGAAGAATTTAACGGTATTCGAAAAGGGCCCCGCGTTATTAGATGCGGATCGCGAGTCGACCGTTGCGCGCGTATTGTTCGTTTGTCGTCAACTTCGCGTTTCCGACGAAATAAAAATTCGCAACGAATGGCACTCCTTGTACGGAGAGAACAGTCATCAGAGGGAAGAATGGTGTAAATTGTCATTCGACGAGATATGGATGGCAATTTGCACTGTTACCAATTCTGACGGTATTCTCCGGTACGAAACTTTGCGTTTGTTGCTGGGTATGGTGAGGACATTGCCTCATTCGAATGCTGCGGCTGAAAGAGCGTTCTCTCTCATCCCAGACACAAAAACAAAGAAAAGGAACTGCCTCAGTTCGAGTATGCTCAACTCAATCTGCGTCGTAAAGTTGGCTTTGAGAAGTGCAACCACAATGACGATAACTCAAGACCATCTGTCTCTAATGAACCCGGAAAATTTAAACAGTGAGGCAGGGAAGAAACCAAAAGAAAAGCTCCAAGTCCGAGCATACGATAAGGACGATGACTGGGACGTTTACAACTTTCCGGGGTAAATGAATTTTTTCTCACAGGAAAATAAGAAGTGATCTTAGTGCAATATTCGCGAAAAATGTCAAAAAAGTGTTCATTTCAATAATTTTTGTGCAATCGATGAAAAACTTGGACTTGGAGGTTTCTTTAAGGTTTTTTTTTCATCGTGGATTATACCGCCTGAGGACACCACGTTAAAAAAAATGCGTACCATTGTACTTTGCCTCACGGGTGACGTGGAAAGAAGTACAAAACGTGGCATTTTTGTATGTTTTTACGTTTACAGGTAATTTTCATTGTGATGGGGTGAATTGTTTATTTGTGAACACTCACCATTGACAGAACAAAAAAAATTTAATCGTAGAACATCATGAGCCGTATTCCTATCTTCAGAATAATGTTCTTTCAATGAGCATGTTTCTTGTAATAAATTGTAATAATTAAAAAAAAAAAACAGAAAAGTACTGAGCGCGGGGGACGATCCCGCGCCCTTGCGGACCGAAGCCAGGAACGCTACCAACGGGACCATCTTATCGCTTGTGTTAAAAATGCACTTTCTGGCACTTACGATTCGCGGCCGGCTAGATGATTGACTTGTTTTTGGAGATAATACTTTATTGCTTGATGAAAGTATGAGAATGAATATAATAATACGAATATAAATATATTTCCGCTTACTTTTATGAATTACAATTTATTTGGCATAGGGACGGGTGTGAGTAAAGCGCAAACAATTTTTTAGAAGATAAATAAGTGGTAATTTAGATTTATTATTATATTTAAATTAACGTACAAACTAATAAAATAAGCGGTCGGAGTGCGCGATACATTTTTCGACACTAAAAGATAACTAATTAAAATAATAATGATAACTAATAAAAATAACTAATCAAATAAGAATTAATAGTAATAATAATTTTAAAAAAGCACTGAGCGCGGGGAACGATCCCGCGCCCCTCCGAACCGAAGCCACGAACGCTACCAACGGGACCATCTCTTTGCTTGCAGAATAGAGAATTAAGAGCTAAATAAGCAATGTAATCATCTAAAAGCCTCGCGCGTGCCATCGGGTGACGTCACGCGCGAGTCGTGCTCAGATTGTTTTTTCCCTCGAAGCCTTCGTTTTGGCTTGGCCGCACATGAACGTGCTCAGCGTCCATGTATTGGTGTAGCTGCCGAATGCGCGGTCGGGAAACTTCGACGGCGCTCGGCTCTTTCCGACGATATCCGAGCGTCGCTCGCTCACGGACACGCGCTACTATGATTGTGTGATGGGCGCGCAGGGGACTAGAGAGAGGGTAACTTTTGCGCGCGATCTGGCTGCACTGCTCGAGCTGTCAAAGCGACTGTATTAGAATATATATATGTATATATATATATATATATATATATATATATATATATATATATATATATATATATATATATATATATATATATATGTTTGTGCCGTTTGAGAAAGCGGTGGCGTTGCTGTGCCTGTTGCGCTAGAGTGTTAATCAATTCACAAAACGGCGTATGTGTTATGTTTACGACGTGAACCAACGACTTTATTTTATTCAAGGAAAGACAATGGACGAGTGTGGAAGAATTTTTGGGGTAAAAAGTCACCCGAAAATTCGGCCGTAAATTATGAGATCCTGAGATTGAGTGGACAAATCGAAAAATAGCCCGAACAAAATCGATAGGAAAAAATCACATTACATTGGTAAACTGTCATTAGACTTTCGATTTGTTGTCGCGTTTTCGCATAATATCATAACAAAGTTAAAACGTCGTCTGCTAAAGCCCATCTTACTGTATAAAGAGTCGCAGCGTGTTCGTCAGTCGGTCAGTGGCATCGATCAGTGGCGTCAAATTTTTTTTTTAATTACTTGGCGTCTAGACGCTGCCGCGTCTCTTGATATCTTCGAATATGTTTCATAATTTTTTTATTGGCAAAAATTCATAAATGTAAAAGATATAGTGTATCGCCCGGACCGCTGTTCAAAAAAGGCCTTCCTCGATGACCAGTGCAACTTCCCAACCAATCATTCGACTCAAAAAGCCAAATAAATTTTGTATTGGTATCGCATTATCTAGTCCTTAATCAAAGGCTTTGATAAAAGAATAATTTTTGAAAAAATGGTCGCCGATCGAAAGTGAAAGTCTAAATTTCGGTGAAAAAATCACTTCATTTTCCTTGATATAAAAAAAGGTATGCATCGAAAAAAAATCCTTTGGTTAAGGACTGTCTTTTGATATACAAAAAATGTGTGCAAAGGATCAAGTAAATCGGTCCACTCGTTTTTGAGATGTCGTGGTCACCGATTCTAAAAAAGTCGTTTCGAGAAAAACGCATATCTTCTACATTTACGAATTTTTTCCAATATAAACATTATGAAGTATACTCAAAGATATACCCTTTAGTGTGAAAAAAAACCAGTTCGAAACCTGCAATCATTTTCCCAAAAAAAAGCACAACAGCACGCTTTTTTCGGCCGCCAACTAAATATAACCCCTCAATACCATTACTAAAATGTTTATACTTACTTGTAAAGAAAGATTGAGACCAACCTCGAAGTGAAATTGGGGATGGAAATTGGACTGCCCAACGAGAGTGAAAACCACTCCTGAGAACTTTTGAGTCCAAGCCCACGATTCCGGCAGCAGTCCCACATTCAATTCATCCTTGAGTAGACCCATCGTAAACGCAGCTCCAGCCCTCTCCACATTGCTCAATATTTCTCCCATCTAGGGTTCAGAACGAACGGATGGTACCGTTTCTATTGCCAGCTCGAGAATGATCGGGCTATTTCTCGGTGGTCCTTCTTCGACTACGTTATGAACGGATAGTGCCGTTTCCATTGCCGGGATGATAATGATGGGGATAGTTCTTGGAGGTTCTTCTTCGACGACGTTGTTATTCTGAATTTTTTAAAAAGTAACAAGTATTGGAAAAAATTGAAGGGGTTAGAGCCCTCTGAAGCGAAAAATGCAAGCATTCTTTGGGATTTTTTTTTGCTCTACTAATGAAGCGATCAAAAATTCACTTTAGGGTTGTATTAAGTACATAATAAGGTATATACAGATACTAAAAAAAATAGAAAATGGCGTCATAACGCGTTTTTCGCGAAACCATGTTTCTCTATCTAATGCAATTTGTATTGACTCAAAATTTTAACTGCAGCTTCTTGGATACATTATCTAAAGCGATACATACGATTTTCACGATGCGATAAAAATTACGGTTTTTATAAACAAATTAAAGTTGTTTTTTTAATCAAATTAAAATTTGTTTTTTTTTTCAAACTGGTGCCATGTTGCGAAAAATCAATATTCAACAATAATTTTAGATGCCGCTTTAGATAATATATCTAAGAAGCTGCAGTTCAAATTTTAACTGAATCGGATGAAAATTGCACGAGTTTTGCTGCCCACCAGTTTTAAAAAACATGGTTTCGAGAAAAACGCGTTATGACGCCTTTTCTTGTATTTTTCATTCGGAAAAAAAGATCTATATATACCTTATTATGTACTTAATACAGCCCTGAAGACTTCAAGCATCGTGCAGAATTGCGAGAAAGCAATATGCAAATGTCAATTTGCAACTTCTTTTTCGAATTTTAACGAATTTGCTTCTTTATTTGCTTTTGTTATTGCACTGCGAGACAAACAGAAGTATTCACAGTTATTATTATTTAAAACAATTATTAAAGTGTCATATCTTGAGTAGCTGTTGCTCACACACGCATGCAAAAAGTGTAATTTAATTACAATAAATAAATAATATTTCAGTTACCTTGGGAATGGAAAAAAGAGTGATCTGGCGCAGTCCCAAGCCTTGCCGCTCCCTTCGGTTTTGCCACGTCCGCTCTGGCATTCTTGCACCGCATACACCTTTCCCATTATTCTGAAAGAAAAATAGAAATATTAAAATACTAAATGTCAAGCACGGTCGTATATACAAGTCTAGGCACTCCGTTAAAAAATGGGTGACTCTAAGCGACACCTCTCTTTGCACATTCCACCGTGGAACTAGTGAAGGGGAGGCACTTTTGTTTGAACCACGTTTACGGGGCATGGCATGCGTGTAGTTGTGGCGACGGTCACATGTACGTTGTGGCCTAACCTCGTTTTGGCGGGGTGATTTCGAGTGTATCGTAGCCACGGTTTATATTCAATACGGAACAAAAAAAAGAAATGTCTATATATTGCGATACATAGATGGTATGGTTGCGATATATAAATGGCGAAGTGGATACATAAATAACCCGGAGCACGTCTCATTATTTAAAATTCCAAATGATGAAGAGTCGCGTGCTAAGTGGGTGAAGGCACCAACGCCAGAAATAAATGGACCATTAAATTAGCGTTGTACAAATTTACATTTCCCTGTGAGGAGGATGCCGACGATTTCATTTCGATCGCATTTCACTACTATTTGCGGCTTCGTATGCGCCCACTGACAGCACAAAAAAACGCGGCACGTCCAAAAAAAAGTGGTGCTACAAGAAAATATGCAAAATAACATACGCATTAGGGGTACGGGAAGGCGTATACCTTGTATATTAATAATAAGCAAGTATTAAAAACTTGAAACTAAATTATTAATCTCCATAATCCCTCCCACTTTCAGCATGTTCTATTATTTTAATCTATAGTACATATTCGAAAGTCGGGCTCCTGCTAGAATCAGGTTAATTTTTTTCGTATTGTTTTGCTTGGGTTACACACACACATACACACACACACGCATACGCACACGCACACGCACGCACGCACACACACACACACACACACACACACACACACACACACACACGCACACACACACACACATATTGTAACGGGTTTTCTGGTCCGCACACTTCCATGCCTGTACCGCTCCCGAAGCCTACCGGGTGTCCGAGAACCCGCCGAGTGGACGTGGGGGCCAGGTACCGGAGTACCGCCGACTGAGGGTCGACTTGTGATTTTGTCCACCCAAGCGCGGTCCCTTGATGTTGGGTCACCCGGTGTGGAACAGCACGACCCAGGCGCTCCAGCTAGCTCTGCTCGCCGGAGGATGTGGTAGGGGGGCAGGGTCGAAGGACCAGTGTCAAGGATGACACCTGATAGGAGGTGTCCGCTGAAGTAATTACCACGTGTCTAACAGTATGACTGGTATTCGTTTATTGGGCCCGAGACCCGCCAATACGGGGTACAATTCATGGGGCGCTCGATATAAATCTCCAACTTCTATCCACGCTTGAGTAAGCTACTAGCGCACCTGCGACAATCTAGCGACAATCCTGACAACTCCCAGTTTCGAGGGGAATACGGCCAGGGGCGCGACGTTCCCAGAGCCTGGGACCGGTAACCGTACGACCGCACGACGATCCCGGGTGATGTTGGTAGTAGGGTTCTGTCCGAAGGGCGTATGTACTGGTGTAGGTAACGGTGTAGGTAATCGTGTAGGCAATCGTGTAGGTACTCGTGTACTAACTCAAAAGAGCGTAGGCAATTGTGTAGGTATATCGTGTATTAATGTAAAAGAGGGTAGGCAATTGTGTACATAATTGTGTAGGTAATCGTGTAGATAAACTGTGTATAGGCCCAGACAGCGAAACTCGATTATGTATGGTCACCGGCTCGGACACCCGATATATCCGCTTCTATTGGCTAAATAATGACCTAAGTGACCGAAAGTCCGAATAATGTCGACTAACTTTCCGGACACCCCGTATATTCACTCGAGATACAAGGTGTTGTGGTTCGTGACCAGAAGTCCGAATAATGTCGACTGACTTTCCGGACACCCGATATATTCGCTCGAAATACAACGCATTATGGTGGTCGACCGGAAGCCCAAATAATATTGACTGACTTTCAGGACACCCGATATATTCGCTCGAAACACAATGCCTTATGGTGGGTGACCGGAAGCCCAAATAATATCGACTGACTTTCCGGACACCCTGTATATTCGCTCGAAACACAAGGTACGATGGGGGATGACCGGAGGTCCGAATAATGTCGACTAACTTTCCGGACACCCCATATATTCGCTCGAAATACAATTGTCGCGAGGTCGATAATAATCGAGTGAATATTACCAATGGTTTCGCGCAAGTATAAAGGTAGGTTTACACTACAACACTTTGGTGTATACACTCAATGTATACATCGTGTGTGAACCCCACTGTCTGATCTCGCGACATTTATTGCGACATCTCCCTAGGTGTCGCGCCGAGTGCCATGTGAACAGGTTGTGTCGGAGTGTCTACCGCAGTGTTCAAGTTTTCGAACCGGCGCGAAATTATCCAGACACTCGCGACCCCCGTTAAATCAAAATAGACATTACGTGGGACAAGGAGGGCATTAAAAATTTGATACCTCTTGTGGAAGGACTGCCGGAACTTTGGCAAATATGTTGTGCTGATTATAAAAATAGAGTAAAAAAACAGGCAGCACTTCAATGCCTAGCGGGATAGTTTGGCACAATATCGGCTAAAGTCGGCAGAAAAAATCATAATTTATGAACACAGCTTAAGGGGCTATACCAGTGTGAAACCTGGAAATTTGGGTGATTTTCAGGATTTTTTTGGAAGAAAAATACTCAATTAAATGTTTTGGAAAATTGAAAATATATTTGACCTATATTATATAATTTTTTCATTGAAAAATATTGCGATCCAAGCGACTTATGCGCTGCCTTCGCAGGCGCAAAAAAAAAAGTTCCTTCACTGCTGACATGATTCCGGCTGATTGAGTAGCTAAAACCGAAAAAGGAAGAAAAATGTCGTTAAACTGGAAGGTATTTCCGGTACAATGACGTAGGATTTTTGAAAAATATCAAAATCTAACAAAATGGCGTAGTTATGAAAAAATTCTGTTTTCTTGCCTATAAAATGGTCGTTTTTTTCAATGCCAAATCGTCAATTTTCATCCAATAAAAAATATCCTCCGTCATTGTAGAGTAAGTATATTCAAGAGTACTCAGTTCAAATTTTCAGTCAATCGGATGTCTTTGAGTTACAATGTCAGCAAATTTGAAAAATCTCATTTCGAGAAAAATGCGTTTAAAGATTTAACTATCGATTTTTGCAAGATAAAATGATATTGATATATATATAATATAAATGATAACGATATTGTTGAAAGAATAAACTGTCGAAAAAGGGGAAAAAATCGATTTTTTTTAAGTGTCACACCGGTATAGCCCCTTAATAACAGCGCACAAAATTTCGGCTGCCGCCGCACGGCGTTCCTCCATGGCGTGCGGGCGGGTACTGCAGACGTGTCAGTAGTTTTGTGTGTAAATATCTGAGATACTTGTGTAGCGACATCACAGTACAGACACTTTCTGAGACACTGAAACCGTCTTATGTGTGAACGGAACGGATATTAGTGTCAGATATGTGTGTCGCAATAAGTGTCGTAGTCTATGCAGACCTTAATTCTCGAGTGAGCTGGGTTTCGGCAACTCGTAAACAACGCGCGAGAACAAAGGAAACAAAGACAGGAGTTCAAAGGTAAAGAAACGCGAGACCAAGCGCTCGACGGCCCTGAGCGCGCGGAGAGACTGGACGAGAGATATACGCACGAACTATGTCGTATTACATCTTCCGACTCGAAATAAAATATTACTCTAAATTACATAATCTCGCGGAAATTCGTACTTTTCTTTGGGCCAATTTCCGCGGGACCTCAGCAAAAAAAAATTCGCTAATTGACGCGATACGCAATAAAATTGATCGGAACTTGACGGAACGGCCGAGAATAAGGTACGAGCCCCTTACAAAAAATTATGACTGAACCGGAACTTCCCCAGAGGTGGAAACCCGGGAACAAACACGACTTTATCGCCGAAACACTCCCGCCGGGTTCCGGCCCTCTGGGGACACGAAATTTCCTCGAATAATTAACTGCCTTTCGGACCTCTTCCCCTAGGAACCGAGGCGGGACCTCGAATGCGGGGGGGGGAGGCCCCCCTCGCGTTTCCCCAGCGTCCTGGGAATAGCGGTGGGCCCACGCGATAAACCACCAGGTGAACTATACCCCTGGTCGCCGATCCACCGCCCCGACCCTCTTTGATGGGGCGCCGGTCTTACACGGTCCATGAGACCCGAGGGGACAGAAAGGATGGTGCAACTCCGGGTTGCTGAGTCGAGAGGGACGGGCGACACGGTAAACTTGGCCTCATTCCGGCGTCTCCTCCGGCATCCAATCTGCGAGCACTGTTGTCCGACGCTCGCCTGCCTCTGAGTGGAAGCGCGTGTGTGTCCTCGTGGACCAACCCGGACGAGGTTTTACGGAGCGCGAAACCGGAAGCCGGGACATCTCGGGTATCGATAATGCGTTACTTCGGGGTAATATGGATGCGCGAGCGATCGTTCCCCAATACATCGTTCCGTCCTTCATACTACTCGTCCTAAAACTGTTCCAAACATTTGATTTACAGGTTACCAATTTCGTCCATTCATCCGCGGCTCACGAGCCGGTAGGTCAACACACAGGTTAGACGTGGCGGTTTCCGGAATAAAATTACAAAAAAGGTATAATATTCCACCACGTCGTGAGTCGACGATTTCGGAGCCACCCAGAATCGAACCAGGACGCCTCAGGGTCGTAAACTCGTCCCAATGTTCGACACCGTTCGAAAATGGACGTGACCGCCTAATTTGTCACGTCACAATATATATATATATATATATATATATGTAGTGTCACGTGACAATTTTCCGGGCTCCCCGGAAAACCCGTGATAGCGTCCGTCCTGCTCGACGCTCACCCCGAACGCCGACCCGAGACTAGGACCAATTTTATTATTGTTATTTATTTTTCTGGTTATTATTCATTCATTTGCGAGGCACCTGCGTGCACACGCACACACACACACACAATTGTTAAGGATTTGGAGGAAGGGTGTGGCGAGGAAAAAACTGACGGTTCGATGAAGGGAAGAACGGAAATGCCGACTCTGCCGACGCTCTCAGAGGCCAAAGTCCGGCCAAAGCCGAGCGGCGATTATTGGTGGCAGCCTCGATCCGCTCAAGCGCGTCGGTTGGGGCCCGAACTGCGTTCAAAAATGCGGTTATCGAAGGACCTGCCACCAAAAACGTGCCGAACGCCGAGGAGGTACAACGATTATTCGGCAAGAGCGAAAAGGATGACGACGATCCCTCTACCGAACGTCACTCGTCGACCGCCCTCGCGTACCCTCCACACACACACACACACACATGCGAAAACACACACGCACATGCGAACACACACACACACATATGCGAACACACACACACACACACACACACACACACAAACACACAAACACACACAGATAGGTGGGAACGCGCCCCACCCGACAGAAAATTCGGGAAAAGTTAAGAAAAGGGGGAGAGAGCCGACGTTTCGCTCGCAATTAGAGAAATTGGGGGGACTTCGCCGTTGAGTGTCGAGCAGGACGGACAGCGTTCAGAGGGCCTTTTCGCGTCCAAATTAGTGCTGGTGAGTTTCGGCCAATTCGCATTATAATGTCGCTAACTGGTGCCCTCGGCTAGTCACAACGTCCATCGACGTAAGCCCAATGATTCGGGCCTGGCGGCGGCCTCCGCTTCACAGAGGCTAAGTTCGTTTTCCCTCCCCGTTTTCAGTTTTCCGTTAATTTTCTTTTTGTTTTCATCGTGAGTCGCGCGATCGGGGTCACGGCGGAGTGTGCACGCTTTTGTTGTTTCCGCGGGGAAAATTGAAGGTGAATGCGTCAGTGTGGTTGTGGGAGCAGTCGTCGATGTTGGTGTGAGTGTGCGTGTATTCGTCGATGTTGGTGTGGAATGTGAGTGACTGGGAGTCGCCGGAGCGTCGGGTAGCTTTGGTGAGAGGAATGAGTGGACGGAGATCGTCTGGCTCGTTCCTCTCGTAGGCAAGATCCCCGGGTTGTTCGACGCGAGGGCAACGGAGTGCGAGTGTGACCAACGGCGAGACCGCTCTTTACCCGCGGAACCGTTTCAGTTTGCGGAAAAATTGCGAAAAGAGAGAGAGAGAGAAGAATAAATTGTGATCCTTTCGTTTATTATGTCAGTTTTGTTTTTTCGTTATCGCGCGTGTGCTCAAATGTTCTGTGCCCCTAATCCTGCCCCTCTACCACGACCCAAGGCTGCAGTTAGCCGGCAACTTGGGCGACCTCCGGTCGGACTTCATCCGGTAAATTTTCCCGGCGAGCCGCCACGGGGGCTGGCGCCCTTAAATGAATCGCCGGGAAAACCGGAGGTCCCTTTTGTGACACTCAGGGAAGTCAATTTACACAACATACACACACACACACACACACATATATATATATATATTTATTTATACAGTGACATTTTGGGGATAGCCACCTATTTTAAATCCATTTGGGCGGCCATTTCGAATCAGTTGAGGTGCGCTTCTTGAATAGTTTTTCGGGAACTATTCAATAAACTATAAAAACTATAAGAAAAAAAATTTGAAAAAATAAAAATAAAAATGGCATTCCGCGCCGGACGAAGCGAAGTCGATTCGATTTTGAACACGGAAGATCCGAATAGAAGTCGCTCGAAAATGGTGTCACTGAGAAAAACAATATCAAAATTTCGAAATCGAACGATAGTTCAAACGTTGAGTTTGACTTCCGCAGTATCTCGGGAACGGCGGAACCTGCGAACGGATTCAGCAGAGAGAGTAGGCGCTGGAGCTTCCGCTGCTGTGTTCGCGTCGAGGCTGTCATGGGGCCGCAAACGTCACCGAGAAACGTCAAGCCGCAGCTGACGTTTCGAGACGCTGAAGTGTGCTCACAAATAAGCATTTGTGAGCAAATTTTTCAGTTTTTTTATGGTCACTTCGGTGCTAAGATAAAAATGGAGCGATTAAAAAAGCTTCATTTTTTTTCGTCTTTCAACATCGTCCACGGGCTAAAAAAATGCTCTGCCTCAATTAATGCTTGGGTGCTAATTATTTAGCTCTAATTTGGTATTTTTTCTCTTTGTACGATCACTCATCACCAATCGAACGAAAATTCAGCTCTTGCGTTGATCATCGATATCTCTTGAAGTAATGATCGTACAGCGAACGGAAGGTGGGTTTCAGAAAATCGAATAACTCCTCTATGAGTTCCTTTTGGTATTTGAATGAAAACATTTTTTTTTAAGCGAAACATTGATTTGAATTTTTTTTTAAATACTTTTTTCGCCGTTTTGGCAAATCCACCACCAGCGTGCAAATATTGCGAAAACGATCGCTATTACAAGGAATTTTTCAAGCCGAATACATGGTTAAGATGAAAAAAACAATTTGTTATTTGTCTCACTACTTTTGTTTGCATGTAATTTTGCATTAAATACTCATCAAATCTCACAAACAAAAACAAATTGCAAAGTTTTGATTTTTTTAAATCGTTTTCCCTTGAAGAACCGTATGGCGATGCGTGTAAAAAGGTGTATGAAGATTCGCTTGGGGGCATCAATTAAATTTAATGCAACCAGTTTTATCTCGCTAAATTAGCATGCAAACAAAAAAATCGAATCAACACTAAACAGATGATGATTTTATAAAATTTTCTACACATTTTGAAATAAAAAAAAAATTCACAATATTGTGGGAACGATCTGTTATTTTTCTTACAATTTCCCATTGACTATTCAATAAATATTAAAACAAAAAAAAACAATTTTTTATCTCATTTCATTTCAAACTGTTTACGAAATTGTATAAAATGATCATCTGCGATTTCTTTGTTTGCATGCTATAATTTAGCAAGTTGAAATGAGGTACATTGAATTAAGTTGATACCCTCAAGCGAATCTGCATACGCCTTTTGTATACGAATAGCAATACGATTTTCCAATCGATAACGATTGAAGGAAAAAAAATTCAACACAGACATTTATTTTCGTTTGTTCGATTTGATGAGTAGTTAATGCAGAATTACATGCAAACCAAAGTAGTGAGAAAGATAACGAATTTGTGTTTTAATCTTAACCATCGTCATTTGACGTCCAAGGAGCAAGAAATGTGCCCCTTTAATTTTTCATGAAAGTTTGTGGATTCGGCTAAAAAAATGGTTAAACCGATCCGTTTGCAAATTTACAGGGTGTTTAGGCATGTATTAAGCTTAAAAAATTCGTGGAAACATTCATCATTTTCCCAATATTTGCAAAGTTGTGGTGGATTCTCCAAAACAGTGGAAAAAGTCATTTTTTATACTTTTTCGAATCAATATTGGAGTCTCGGTCGGGCATCCTCGAGGCGACAGCTCCGAGTTTGTCCTTGCTTTCACCTTACTTCCGGTCATTTTTCATCGAGAAATCTGACGATGCCGCCAGAACGGTGACCGGACCACATGCTTATGAACAAAGATAAGAGCAGTGCCCGCGATGATTTTGGGGGCCACGATCGGTCATTCCCGATACGACGGCCCCGAGTTTGTCTCTGCTTTCATCATACTTCCGGTTTTTTTTCGTCAATAAGTCTGACGATGACGCGAAAACGATGACCGGAGCACTTGTTCATAAACAAAGATAAAAGCAATGCTCGCGATGGTTCTTGTGGTCTCGATCGGTCATTCCCGAGACGACGGTCCCGAGTTTGTCTCTGCTTTCATCTTACTTCCGGTCATTTTTTGTCAAGAGGAACAAGGATGCCACGAGTATTATGACCGGAGCATTTGTTAATAACAAATATGAAAGCAGTTCTCGCGATGGTTCTTGGGGACTCGGTCGGTCATCCTCGACGCGACGGCTCCGAATTTGTCCTTGCTCTCACCTTACTTCCGGTCATTTTTCGTCGGGAAATCTGACGATGCCGCCAGAATGATGACCGGACCATATGTTTATAAACAAAGATAAGAGCAGTGCCCGCGATAGTTTTGAGGGCCTCGATCAGTCATTCCCGATACAACGGTTCCAAGTTTGTCTCTGCTTTAATCATACTTCCGGATTTTTTTCGTCAAGAAGTCTGACAATGACGCGATAACGATGACCGGAGCATTTGTTGATAAACAAAGATCAAATCAATGCTCGCGATGGGTCGTGTGGCGTCGGTTGGTCATTCTCTACGTCACGGCCCCGAGTTTGTCTCTGATTTCATCTTACTACCGGTCATTTTTCGTCAAGAAGGCTGACGATGCCGCGAGAACGATGACCGAAGCATTTGTTAGTAAACAAAGATGAAAGCAGTGCTCGCGATGGTTAGGAGTGCTTGGATCGGTCATTCCCAATACGAATGCCCCGAGTTTGTCTCTGCATTCATCTTACTTCCGATCATTTTTCGTCAAGAAGTCTGATGATGCCGCGAGAACTATGACCGGAGCATTTGTTACTGAATGATAAAAGCAGTGCGCGCGATGGTTCTTGGGGTCTTGGTCGGTCATCCTCGACGCGACGACTCCGAGTTTCTCTCTGCTTTTATCTCACTTCGGGTAATTTTTCGCCCAGAAATCTGATGACGCTGCAAGAATTACGACCGGAGAGTTTGTTATTAAATAAAGATGAAAGCAGCGCTCGCGATGGTTTTGGGGTCCTCGATCGGTTATTCCCGATACGACGGCCCTGACTTTGTCTCTGCTTTCATCTTCCTTCCCGTCATTTTTTCGTCAATAAGGCTGGTGATGCCGCGAGAACGATGACCGGAGCGTTTGTTAGTACACAAAAATTAACGCAGTGCTGGCGGCGATTTTGGGGGCCTCGGTTGGTCATTCCCGATACGACGGCCCCGAATTTGTCTCTGCTTTCATCTTACGTGTGGTCGTTTTTCGTCGAGAAGTCCAACGATGCCGCGAGAACGATGAGCGGAGCATTTGTTAATAATAAAAAAGCAATGCTCGCGATGGTACTTCGGGTCTCGTTCGGTCATCCTCGACGCGACGGCCCTGAGTTTGTCTTTGCTTTCACCTTACTTCCGGTCATTTTGCGTCAAGAAATCTGATGATGCCGTCATAACGATGACCGGAGCATTTGTAAATAAACAAAGATAAAAGCAGTGCTCGCGATGGTTCTGGGGGCCTCGATCGGTCATTCCCGATAGACGGGCCCCTCGGTCGGTCATTCTCGACGTGACGGCCCCGAGTTTGTCTCTGATTTCATCTTACTTTCGGTCATTTTTTGTCAAGAAGGCTGACGATGCCGCGAGGACGATGACCGAAGCATTTGTTAGTAAACAAAGATGAAAGCAGTCGGTCGGTCGGTCGGTCATCCTCGACGCATCTTCCTATCTCCTCTTTACTAACAAATGCTCCGGTCATCGTTCCCGCGGCAT
Organism: Ophion ellenae; assembly: GCA_963210295.1. Classification (NCBI taxonomy): domain Eukaryota; kingdom Metazoa; phylum Arthropoda; class Insecta; order Hymenoptera; family Ichneumonidae; genus Ophion; species Ophion ellenae. The sequence continues at coordinate 9,526,815 of OY723389.1, read as the reverse complement.
CGTCTGCCTTCATGACGAAAAATAACCGAAAGTGAGATGAAAGCACAGACAAACTCGGGACCGTCGTATCGGGAACGACCGATCGGGGCACACCTAATCCTCGCGAGCACTGCTTTCATCTTTGTTTATTAACAAATGCTCCGTTGATCACTCTCGCAGCATCGGCTGCCTTGTTGGAGAAAAGTGACCAGACGTAAAATGGAAACAAAGACAAACTCGGGCCGTCGTATCGGGAATGACCGACCAAGGCCCTGAAACCCACGGCGAGCACTGCTTTCATCGTTGTTTACTAACAAATGCTTCGGTCCTCGTTCTCGCAGCGTCGTCAGCATTCTTGACGAAATAGGGCCGGAAGTAAGATGAAATCAGAGACAAACTCGGGGCCGTCACGTCACGAATGATCGAGTGACACCACAAGAACCATCGCGAGCATTGCTTTTATCTTTGTTTATGAACAAATGCTCCCGTCATCGTTTTCGCGTCATGGTCAGACTTCTTGATGAAAAAAACCGGAAGTATGATGAACGCAGAGACAAACTCGGAGCGTCGTATCGGGAATGATCAACCGAGGCCCCCAAAATCATCGCGAGCACTGCTTTTATCTTTGTTTATAAACATCTGGTCCGGTCACTGTTCTGGCGGCATCGTCAGATTTCTCGATGAAAAATGACCGGAAGTACGGTGAAAGCAAGGACAAACTCGGAGTCGTCGCGTCGAGGATGACCGACCGAGACCCCAAGAACCATCGCGCGCACTGCTTTTATCATTCAGTAACAAATGCTCCGGTCATCGTTCTCGCGGCATCGTCAGACTTCTCGACGAAAAATGACCGCAAGTAAGATGATAGCAGAGACAAAGTCGGGGCCGTTATATCGGGAATGACCGATCGTGGCCCCCAGAACCATCGCGAGCACTGCTTTTATCTTTGCTCATTAACAAATGCTCCGGTCATCGTTCTCGCGGCATCGTCAGCCTTCTTGACGAAAAATGACCGGAAGTAAGATGAAAGCAGGGACAAACTTCGGGCCGTCGTATTGGGAATGACCGATCAAGGCACCCCTAACCATCGCATGCACTGCTTTAATCTTCGTTTACTAGCAAATGTTCCGGCCATCGTTAGACCTCTTGACAAAAAAGACCGGATGTATGATGAAAGCAGAGACAAACTCGGTGCCGTGGTATCGGGACTGACCGATCGAGGCTCCCAAAATCATCGCGAGCACTGCTTTTATCTTTGTTCATAAACATGTGGTCCGGTCACCGTTCTGGCGGCATCGTCAGATTTCTTGATGAAAAATGACCGGAAGTAAGGTGAAAGCAAGGACAAACTCGGAGCCGTCGCGTCGAGGATGACCGACCGAGACCCCATTATTGATTCGAAAAAGTATAAAAAAAATTACTTTTTCCACCGTTTTGGAGAATCCACCACAACTTTGCAAATATTGGGAAAATGATGAATGTTTCCAAGAATTTTTTGAGCTTATTACATGCCTATGGACCCGGTAAATTTGCAAACGGATCGGTTTAACCGTTTTTTTACCAGCATCCACACACTTCCATGAAAAATTAAAGCGGCACATTTACTGCTCCTTAGACGTCAAATGACGATGGTTAACATGAAAACAAAAATTCGTTATCTTTCTCACTACTTTGGTTTGCATGTAATTCTGCATTAACTACTCATCAAATCTCACAAACGAAAATAAATTTCTTTGTCCAATTTTTTTTTCTTCAATCGTTATCGATTGGAAAATCGTATAGCCATTCGTGTACAAAAGGCGAATAAAGATTCGCTTGAGGGTATCAACTTAATTCAATGCACCTCATTTCAACTCGCTAAATTAGAGCATGCAAACAAAGAAATCGCAGATGATCATTTCATACAATTTCGTAAGGAGTTTGAAATGAAAAGAAATACAAAATTGGTTTTTTAAAAATATTTATTGAATAGTCAATGGGAAATTGTAAGAACAATAACAGATCTTTCCCACAATATTGTGATTTTTTTTTATTTCAAAATGTGTAGAAAATTTTATAAAATCATCATCTGTTCAGTGTTTATTCGATTTTTTTGTTTGCATGCTATAATTTAGCCAGTTAAAATTGGTTGCATTAAATTGACTTGATTCCCCCAACGTAATCTTCATACACCTTTTTACACGCATCGCCATACTATTCTTCAATGGATAACGATTTTGAAAAAACCAAAACTTTGCAATTTGGTTTTGTTTGTGAGATTTGATGAGTATTTAATGCAAAATTACATGCAAACAAAAGTAGTGAGAAAAATAACGAAGTGTTTTTTTTTTATCTTAAGCCTGTAGCCAATCGCGATATCTTAGCCAATAGCGATCGTTTTCGCAATATTTGCAAGCTGGTGGTGGATTGGCCAAAACGGCGGAAACACTATTTTTTTTAAATTTTTCAACTCCATATTTAGCTTAAAAAAATGTTTTCGTTAAAATACCAAAAGGAACTCATAGAAGAGTTATTCGAGTTTCTGAAACCCACCTTCCGTTCGCTGTACGATCATTACTTCACGAGATATCGATGATCATCGCAAGAGCCGAATTTTCGTTCAATTGGCGGGATCTCAGCAATAAGTGATCGTACAAAGACGAAAAAATGCCAAAATAAAGCCAAATAATTAGCACCCATGCATTAATTGAGGCAAAGCATTTCTTTTAGCCCGTGGACGATGTTGAGAGACGAAAAAAATGAAGCCTTTTAATCGCTCCATTCTTTATCTTAGCCCCGAAGTGACCGTAAAAAAACCTGAAAAATTCGCTCACAAATGCTTATTTGTGAGCACATTTTGGCTTCTCGAAACGTCAGCTCCGGCTTGACGTTTCTCGGTGACGTTTGCGGCCCGAGAGCTATTCGCATATCTAACTTAGACTTTTTTTCATTATAATCTTTTGGAATTCGTTTGGGAGAGTGAGTGAGAGAGAGCGAGAGCGAGAGAGAGAGAGAGAGAGAGAGAGAGAGAGAGAGAGCGAGAGCGAGAGAGAGAGAGAGAGAGAGAGAGAAAGAGACAGAGTGAGAGAGAAACGTACGTAGTCCGTGAAAGTCATCTGCGGATAGCTTAAATTCCCGACTTTTGCCGCAATGTGGCACATAAACGCAAATAGGAAGAAAAAAATCGACTATTGTCACATCCGGAAGGGATGAGAGCATAATTTTTTTCGTTTCCCTCTTTGCTGCCTACGCTTAGCGCAATAGCACGGGATGAGGGTAAAAAGGGGTAGTGCATGGGAAAGAATCGAATTAAGGAATTGACGCGATATTTCGGTATTGAGGAATAATTTGACAGAATTGGTGTGCGATTGACAATATGTTATTCATTATAAGATTACTAGACGGGTTAAAGCGATCAGGCCTACGATGAATCAAACAGTAAAGAAAAAGGTATGGTTAGCTTACATTGGTTGTGTTTGACGCTCGGTCGCTCGCTCGCTCGCTTTCGTGGATGTTTGTTGTCGCTCGCGTTACAAGGGCCTTCGCTCTCGGCCTGGTGCGCTCGATGATACAACTGCTAGTAAGACGCTCGCAGGATTTTACGGTGGTCGTGTGGATACTCGATGTGTTTACTACAACGGCACTACGCGTAGACAGAAATATGAACGGCGCGCAAGGTCGATGAATTGAGATTGGAATTCGAGGACCGATGATAAAAATTATACAAGTGTAAAATAAAACTTTTGTGACTCGAAAAATGAAGACGGTTCCTATGAAGGATAATCGGAGATATTCGTTAGGCTTCTGGGTTAAGACTTCATAGAAGAAGTTGATTCGATGTTGGTTGACGGAAGACTGAGATTGAATTTGATGAAGATTGTCGGGAGACTGAGATTTGGACTTGATAGAAGAACTTGAGTCGATGGTAGTTGACGGGCGACTGGGATTGACTCGATAGAAGAACTTGATGTGATGGTGGTTGATGGGAGACTGCTTCGACCTGTTGCACACTGCCCCTTCTTGGTTCGCATGCAAATTTTTAGAGTGAGTGGGAGACAATCTTTAGTTTCTCTTCTTAGAAATAATGGCGCTGGTGGAAGGGGCCATTTCGCTTTGTTAACGGAACGTGCATGAGGTGTGTAGTCGAAATTCGCGCTAAGTCGTTCGCGATAGCGCGGCGACCGTTTGATTCGGACGGCCGGATGTTTTCATACTCCGCTCTGGTTACCGGGTCGAATCATACAGACTTCTCTTTGTCCCCATGCGGATGGCTAGTGTAAAGTTTTTGGAGTGACTGCCTGTTTGATTTTTTTTGAGCTGCGGCTTTTCGTGGAATATTTGCCTGAGATCATGTTCTTGTTGAAAGCCAATGCGATACGAAAAGTCAATGACCGTGGTGGTGTTGCTATCGTGTATATATCGCTATGATTTGAATATGCTCGCGGAACGTACACAAGTTCTGTTTAACGCTCATACGCGTCTTATTCTTAGATTTATACATTCAATACGCTTCTGACGGCAAGTGAGGATATTGGGAATAACCGAGATGACAAAAAATCTAGATGAGAGAAGGGACATTCGCTAGCATGTAACACTATTATCAGTATTCTCGAGAATAATGAAACGAAAAACCAGAAATGATTTAATACTTTCCTTGATTTTTTTGCCATCAAACGGTAAATTACATTACGATTAAACTTCGCTGTGATCGAAATTAATCATATTTAAGTCAACTTAGCGGTGCTTTTCAATTGATCTTTTTTTTCGTTACGCTTATGTTAAAAATATACTTAAGGGGTCTTCTTACTTTAGACGCTGAAAAAGGCTATTTTCATGATTTTTTAAATCGGTTTATACTATAGATATTGATATAAAAGTTGTTACACTTAGTAAATACACTGTCTAAATGGTAATTTTAAAAAAATCCTAAAAAAATGTAGGTCTGTGCTGTTGATGAAATCTCGGAGATGGATCATCCGAAACAAAATAGTCAAACGGTTTTAGATTCAGTATGTTAATGCCTACAGCGCATATCATAAGATTTTTTAGATATGCAAAAATAACAAAATGGCGGACATTTTCCGAGAAAAAAACGGGTTTTTCACCGTTTTTGGCAAAAAAAATAGTTAATATCAAAGTTTAAAAGTACTTCTTATGCTTTAGTTGTAAAGAATATGTGGTTAAAGTTTCATAAGGAGCGGTTCAGTAGTTTTGAAGATTTTATCAACAAGCCGTCGGTTCGAGAAAAACGCGGTTGAAGTTCGTTTGGGTTACATAAATACATAACAAATTTTCTCAAATTCATTTCGAAAGTATATTTATTAAGTATAACAACTTTTCTATCAATAACTATGATATAAACCTATGAAAAAATTAATGAAAAAAGTATTTTTAGCGTCTGAAGTGAGAAGAGCCCTCAATCAAATAATCACGGTCAAACGAATTACAAAAGATTATAATGGAAAAAAGTCGAAGTTATATGTGCGAATGAATTTTTTGGACCGAACAATGCTGAGAAATTGGTCAAACTTCATTTTTCTATTTTTCATTTAAGGTGATCAATCAGTTGCTCGGTCAGTAAAACTCCGGCTGCACGTTTTGTTCGGAGAGGCTTTATATTCAAAGGAAAATTTAAGTTGTACTCCTTTCGTCAGAGAATGAGGTGCATTTCTTATTTTCCTCTAAATATCAAGGATGTCCAAGAAAAACGTGTATCTGCTTTTTGGTTATTTCCAAACCAATATTTGATTATATTAAATGAACATTTTTATCGATGTGTTTGTTACCTACAAATGATTCCGCATCCATCTATCCATCCATCCATCCATCAATCTATCCATCCATCCATCTATTCATCCATCCATCCATCGATCCATCCATCCATCAATCTATCCATCTATCCATCCATATATTCATCCATCCATCCATCTATCCATCTGTACATACATCTATTGAAACGTTTCGTGATTCCACGAAAGCTATCTTTTCGTTTCTCGAACCGGCATTTCCGCGAGCATTCGGGAAACGAATTTTAAGGGGCAAGTATTCGCCGTTAGATGATGCGGGGTTCCTGTGGGGGATGATGCGCCTTCCTGAAGGGCGATGTACTAGTGATATGCCGGGAATGATGGGAAGGATTTTTAAGGTGTTTTTGGAAGATGCCTCAGTAATTCGAGGGTCTCAATGACGCCTATCGCAATCCGTCATCATTGGCATTCGAAATTGTGGATTGTCGTAGTTGTTAGTTTGGGTAGAAAATGAAACAATTATTATGAGTTAGATTTTGTGGTTGTTGGTATGTTAGTTGGTTAGTTAGTACGATCACAGAGACCTGGAACGGGCGGCGAGAAGCGCCATCTCCATTGTACGGACAAGGATAGGAAGAGTGTATAGGAGGTGCATGCACGCACGTGGAGCCGTTGTTGGGATGACTCTCTCTCTCTCTCTCTCTCACACACTCTCCGTCTCGCTCGCGCTCGTACAGCTCACGAGCGACGTCGTACACGCGTACCGCAGGTTTCGGGCTCGCTTCTGGCACGAGAATACGTTTTCTCGTTGATTTGACTATTTGGGTGATGTCGATCGGGTTTTATGGCGTTACTTCCGGTTGGTACTTGTTGCAGAATGCAATATAGCGCACGGGTGGCACGCCGTGTCGCTCACGCGCTAGAGATGCTAGCGTTCGATAATACGCGAGCTCGAGGACGGGTTATCCTGCGACCCTCGAGTGCGTATAGTGGGGCCGTCCGAATGGGACGGCTGACCTCCTTGGTGCCAGGCAAGGAGGACGAAAGACCCGGGAAGCTGGTCAAGAATTTTCCCTCGTATGCAGCGAAGTGCGACAGGCACTTCTCGGACTGCACACTTCGAGTAATTTGCCGTGGGATATCGGGAATATCGATCAATGGCGGTAAGGACAATTGATCGGGTGTTATGTAAGATTCCCTAACTAGCAATCACCAGGCAGTCTCTGTTTCCGAAGTAGGACTTCCAGCGCAATGCTGGGGCTTCCCAGGGAAACAGAGCACCTTACCACGAAGCTGGGTTTATTCTTGGATGGGACCAAGGCTCAGGCAGCAAGGCCTCCATCCGGTGATCCGAGGTTTCGGATGACGAATTGAGTCCACGTTATATGATGAGTAATTTGCGAAGAGTGCCTCTCATGGTCGTGCACGCCCTTAAATAGCCTCAGGCACGTCAGAAGAAATTCCATTTCTCTAGCGTTTCTGGGGTGCTAGGTGGGGGATCTCATTGCTGGGAGACGCTCAGTTAGTGGGGTGACCGTTCTGGTGACTTTGGAGACATTCGCACACTGTAGACGTTTTTAAGGGGAATGATCTTCAAGATTGTTTCTCACCTCGATATCAGGCACACAGAAAGTATGAACAGGCGTCGTGATGAATTTGGGGCGCACTCTTATCTCATGGGAGTGATCGTAGGGCGAGACTCGCGAAATGTCAGACAAGGGGCGGGTACTGCCGCGAGTCAGCGGTTGTTCTGGCCCCGC
>OY723389.1:9514350-9516850 GCA_963210295.1 Ophion ellenae | reverse complement strand
TATACTGCTGCGAAGTACGTTACGCCCCCATTAAAATCATACGAAATAAACTAAACTACAATTAGTGGGGTTTACCATTCAGATTACGAGAGGCAATGATATGGTAGAGGATATGATAGGAGAGATTATCACAGATCCGGATTATGGCAAAGAACCGAATTCGATTATTCGCGAATGCCCTCGTCTACTCCTTCATTTATACCAGATTCCGATATCCGCGTTGGTGGATACGGACAGCCAGGTATCATGTATCTCCGAGGAAATATATAGGTATCTGAAAAGTTATTTCGTCGTTAACGAGTTACCAGTCCCAAATTTGGTGGTGACCACGGCCGTAATTCAAAAGCCAACCAAGGTACACAAGCAGATCCAAATAGAAATTTCCATCCATCATTTCCGGGTTTCATCACCGTTGTTGGTGGTTCCTTATCTTACAACGCCCGCCATTCTAGGCAATGATTGGTTCCTAGCCAATGGCGCAGCCATAGACTACGATTCGCTTACGTCAATTTTGTCAATTTTGTCAATTTTGTCAATTTTGTCAATTTTGTCAATACCTCGTCAATTTTGACACGCCAAGCAAAGATAAAATTAGTACTTCGAATGTTGATGAAGTGGTCGTAATACGGATAATAGACACTTCCCCCCAAAAAGATCTGTCTCGTGAAACACTAGAGGGCGTACATCGTTATAGGGATGTAGGGTGTGCAGAAATTCCACCTGACGAGGGGGCTAACGACGAGTCGTCAATCCTTAAATCGTCGAAACAGGAAGTGACTAATCTAGATTGCGAACCGGAAAGTGATAATCCCGATAATGTAGAAAAACTAGGTGTTTCTGAGGTCCTGCGTCCGGGTGAATCTCGAGTAGAAAAGGAAACCAGTGACTTGAACGAGCTGATAGAATTTGAGGAAGAGGCTGAGGTTGAACAACAAGAGAACCTGAGCATGTGTCGACTGTATGTCGAAGGGGAAGTCGAAGGGTTCATCTCAGATCTTCGTCAAATAATCTCGGAAATTCCAGAATTGTCAACCGAACAAAAGAATAGCCGGGAAGTTGTCGTTACTAAATACCGAAATTTATTCACGGCAAAGCCCTGGCCCGCAGGACAATATAAACATAAAATTCAATTGAAACAGGCAAATACGGTAGTCAAGAAGTCGTACTCAGTTCCGTACTCATTAAGGCAGTCCGTCCAAGAAGAATTAGATGTCATGCTTGAACAGGGTATAATAGAAAGATCAAACAGTTCGTTTTGTAATCCGCTTCGAATCGTGCGGAGACGTGACGGCCGATTGCGCATTTGCCTTGATGCTCGCTTTCTAAATGCAGCAATCGAGTCAGATAACGAAACTCCGCCGAGGATTGAAGAACTCACCCAAAAACATCATGGGATCTGTATGATAACAACCGCTGATCTAGCCAACGGTTACTGGCAGATACCCTTGCATAGATTGTCGCGCCCATATACCGCTTTTTTGTATGGGTCAACATTATATCACTTTTGCCGTATTCCTTTCGGTCTGAAGACCACAGGAAGTGGATTTATTCGAGCATTGAGTTTCATCTTTAACAGGAGCTATGATTCCTTTTTAACGCTATACATCGACGACTTGTTGGTTTCCTCAAAATCCTGGTTAGAGCATCTAAAAGATTGCGTCTTTAATATTTTACAACAAAACAATTTTACGCTTGGTTTAAATAAATCCATGTTCTGTCGCTCGTCAGTTTTTCCAACATAATCCGGTGACACAGAGATGGGTCATAGTCGTCCCTCATATTTTAGTACCAAATATTATCGAATATGTCCATGACACTCTCGGGCATCCCGGTACATCAAAGACGATGGCCTATTTAAGTACGTATTTTATATGGAAGAGGATGAGGCAAAATGTAAAAACGCATGTCCAACATTGCGATCTTTGCCAACGAGTTAAGCCCGTTAATTTCTCATTTTAGGGTTTTTTGCTCGGAAGCCCACAACAAATGGGCACGATTCGTCCCGCGTATCGAGAAGCTTTTGAATAGAACAACCAACTGCAGTACGGGATATACTCCCTACAAATTGCAAACGGGAAAAAATCCGAAAAATGAACTCATAAAAATCGCCGAATTTTCCGAGTCAAGTCCAGAATTATATGAGCGCAAACTTATTAAAGCAAATGAAAATACCTTCCGAAGCTTCCAGAACCGAAAAAAGTATCAAAAAACTGTTTCAACTGACGTTAAAGTCGGCGATTTGGTGCTACTGCGTCGGCCGTACCCCTCTAGCGCATCGGATAAGGTCACGGCTAAATTTTTTCATTTATATGTTGGTCCATATACGATTGATAAAGCGTATGGGATGAATGCTTTCCGGTTGGTTGACCCTCGGAACAATAATGTCGTAATGGGAATTTACAGTAGAATTCACTTGAAACCGTATAATGAGCCCACTCAACATGCCTAACTAATGCGATTTCAAATTTCAGTCCCTTCGGGGTTTATTGCATGTGTGTCA
>OY723389.1:9276850-9509350 GCA_963210295.1 Ophion ellenae | reverse complement strand
GTACTTCTGTTTTGTGGGCTGCAAGATGCAGTCCAACAGAAGACATCCATTCCTTTATCTTGGCGAAAGCTTCGCCGAAGAGTGCGGTGATTTGCTCCAGGAATTTGGCGATGACAATCAGCGCCGCGTCATCTGCGAACGCTACGATGGACACTCCTTTCGGCAATTTTAATAGCAGCAGATCATTGTACATGATGATCCACAGAAGCGGTCCAAGTACAGAGCCCTGAGGAACTCCTCCAGTCACCCTATACGTCTTTGGTCCATCCTCTATGTCGTACATGAGCCACCTATTACATAGGTAACTCGCCACTATTCTCCGTAGGTACCATGGTACACCTAATGTTTTTAGGGCATCCATGATACACTTCCATATCGCCGAGTTGAAAGCGTTTTTGACGTCGAGAGCGACAACTGCGCAGTACTTCTTGGACCCTCTTGCCCATCGTCTCCCCGCAGTCGAATCCTGCGCCTGCTTCGCCACTGTATTAATGGCATCCAAAGTAGAGCGCTCCTTTCTGAAGCCAAACTGGGCCTCCGCCAGTAGAGGGTCCACGACCTTCTCAATTCTGTTATGGATGATGCGCTCGAAGATCTTTCCTGCGGTATCCAGCATGCAGAGCGGACGATAGGATGAAGGTTCGTCCGGTGGCTTTTTCCCTTTCGGGAGGAGCACTAGCTTCTGCCACTTCCACTTGTCCGGGAAGATTCCTTCCTTGAGACACGCATTGCACATGCCCAGGAATATTGCCGGTGCCAACTTGATCGCTGTCTTGAGTGCGATGTTGTGTATCCCATCCATGCCGGGGGCTTTATTGTTGCCCACCCTGGCAATCGCCGTAAGAAGCTCTTCTTCAGTAATGGCTGGGATGTCTTCATCGACGTCCTCTTCGAACTGATAGTCCTCCTCGGGTTGCTCAGGGAACAGATGTGAAACAATCTTTTCCAGCAGAGCTGCGTCCACAGGCGATGGCATTGGCTGGCTTTTCAGCCGAGTCATTACTACTTTGTACGGCCTGCCCCAGGGAGCATCTTCCACCTCGCTGAGCAGTTCGCCCCAGCTTTCAGCTTTACTCTGCTTGATAGCCTTTTTAAGCTTCAAGCGCGCCTTCCTGTGCTGTTCTTCCTAATCGGGGAACGAGCGTTTGCCTCGAGCTCGTTGCGCTAGGCGGCGAGTTCGATGACACTGCCTTCGGAGGCCGGCAATTTGTTCGCTCCACCAGTGTACCGCGGGTCGGAAGTCGACATTACGTTTCCGTGGCATTGTGGCATCGCATGCTTCGGTGACCCTCTGCATGACCACCTCGACCTTCTCGGTTGCACTTTCCGCTGCAACGAAAGATCTCCGCATAGCTCAAGTCACCCTTTTTGTGGATGACGAGAGCGTTGGGCAGAGTCGGCCGTTCGCGAGGTTTCTGCGCCTTCTTCTGAGGCTGCGTCTCGGATATCTTGTGCGATCTTTTCTGCTTTCGCGCAGTCTGCCACTTCTGCTCTGATCTCTCGCCCTTATCCTCGGATTGACCAGCTAATGGCTCCACCAGCTGCTTCTCCTTCGGCTCCTTTCCGTCGGTCGACGTAGGTGTAACCCGCTTTTTCCTCAGCGCCTTGCTTACTTGCGTCGAGGTACCGCCCACGTCCATGCCTTCATCGTTCCTCTCCTTGTTAGGGAAAGTCGATTTCGCTTGGCTTATGGTCGGCGTGGTTTGCGTTCCTCCAGTCAACGTTGCCGCCTGTGGCTTTGCACTCCACGCTACGAGGTCCTCTATACCTTTCCAAGTACTGGTAAGCATAGGAACCCACCGCTGGATCTCCTTGTGGAGGTTTTTCTTCTGCTGGATAAAAGAGGCTAGGCTCTCTAGCGTCTTTCCGTGCCTCTCCACCAACTTCAAAATCTCCATTCGGTTTCCACCTGTCTCTTCCTTTTCTTCACTTGAAACATTGTGCGCCATGGAGGCCAAGTGGCCCACCTCCGTGGTACTGTGTGTGTGTGTGTGTGTGTGCGTGCGTGCGTGCGTGCGTGCGTGCATGCGTGCGTGCGTGCGTGCGTGCGTGCGTGTGTGTGTGTGTGTAAATATTTTGACGGGGATATTTGACGAGAGCTAAGGTACGAGAACCGTCACCTTCGGCCGCCCACCCCGCGCCTCCACAATGCCCGGGGCGCCAGAGAATTTTGTTTCACCGGATTTCTCAACCGGTATGCCCTGGGGCCAGGGGGATCCGCCCTGACCCACCATCGGAGCTGGAGAACTCCGTGATTTTTGTATCGCCGGAATCATAACCGGACTAACTGGATGCACTTGCACGGGAGGACGGTTGCGGTACAGCACAGCCGCTCAGGCTGTGGATTGTAGTAGAGGGGTCGGGATTCACTGGCAAGTAGCTTAACTGCCAACGGTATCTGTCACTAGCGACACCGGTAACATCACGATAAAATAAAACAAGGTTTTATTTTATGGTGCGGGAGCTGGTGGATTAACCACCCGGGAACTTTTTGCGTAAACGAAACTCAACGCGAACGCGAAATGCACGCGGAAACGTCACACGACCGAGAACGAGAGAGCACGACGACGTGCCTCTAATGCGAGAGAGATACGACACGTCTCTTCATCGCGAAGCTCGTGGCTCGACGTCCGATCGACAACTCTCACGATATCCGAAAAATCGGGAGCGATCGCAATTTAAGAGACAACCGTCTCACGCGAAGATTCGTTAGCAACTCTATACTTAGCGCGACCAAGGCCTGCGTGCGAGGGATTATGCGAGAGCGAGACAGAGGGTGTTGATAGAAAAAAAGTCAAAACGCTCGCGGCATCGGACCATGCGAAATCGCCGGTTGAAGCGAGATCTTTATCTTATAATATCGAGAGCTGAAATATTATTTCGGGAGATGGAATATTCTGATAGAATATTCCTTTCGGAATCTATATTTTCTGCCCGAGTTACCCCGAAAACGAAATGGTAACCAATCGGAACCTTTTCTCATCGGTAACATGGAGGCTCTCGGAGATCGCATCCCCGGGTCAACGTGCGAAAGCGGGCAACGCTTCTCTCCAGGCCTCCAGCCTCCGCCCGTAATCCAAACGGCCCGCTCTCCAGCACGATGCACCACTTCGACGGGGCGCCGGCGTCTCAGCCGAGCGTGCACCGATTCCCCGAGAAGCCTCGTTGGGTGCATCTCTCGGTCGGGGTTGCTCGGTACCTTGAGCCACACGCCGCTCGACCGATTTCCGCACACCAACCAAACCAAAACGAAAGCACAACCCAAAACCTCAAACGTCACAAGACAAATATTCGAGAGAAAAAACCCTTAACACAAATGGATGGGTCGCAACCTGGGCATCGAGAGCATACATCGATCATCAGTAGATATCTGTGACGTGTCTTGAAAAATCACGTCACAACTCCTCACCCCTTAAGGGTGGTTACGATCAGGGAACTACGTAATCTCTCGTAAGCAAAAGCCGTAGCTAAATTGCACACGGTAGCAATCATCGTCCGTCCCAGTTGCAGTCGGTAGCTTGAACGGTGGGAAGGACCGAGACCTACTGCGGGGAACCAAGCACCCGCAGCGCGAGAAAGGAAACCAGAACACCAAACAATTGTTCGTATTCCATGGCTAAAATTCATCTCTCCCGTTACAGTCGGTAGCCTAAACGTGGGAGAGACCGAGGTCTACCGTGGGCGACTAATCGCTACACAGCACGAGAAAATATAATCGCACAAAAAAAAACAAAAAAACATATTTTTCCGTTAACGGTAGCAGGGTTGTCTCGTCCCGTTACAATTCGGTAGCCCTAATATCGGAGAAGATACCGAGACCTGCCGCGGACGGACAACCGTCCTGCGACGCGAGAAATAAAGGATCAATCGAGATCCACTCTCACCACCACCAAGGACGGAACAACGAACCAGAATCGGACTCACCAAATTAGCCGTGGAGTCCTTACTTCAGTGGTGGCTCCGGGAACTTTACGGGAACCGCTCCAACTTTTCCATCCTCTTCTCTGGAGTGATTAGTGCCGAGAACTGAGTCGTGTAATCGCGACTCACGGGAACTGCGAGGTCCGTTTTCCTCGCCGGGGAAACCGGGGCCTAGCCCCCTATCGCTGGAACTGCGGGACATCACTGTCCTTCACGAGAACTGGGGCCGGAGGCCCCTCATGGCGTGAACTGCGGGACGTTGCCGCCCCGCGCGGTAACCCAGGCTAATGCCTGTATTGCGATAACTGTGAGGCGTTGTGGCCTCTGCGAACGCAAAGGCCAGAGGCCAAAGACCAGGCTGGCATGGCGAAGATCCATCGCCATGTTGCCACTTTGCACGAGCACCATGGGCCAGAGGCCCATTTTGCGGGAACTGTGGGGTGTTGCCACCACACACGGAAGCTATGGGCCAGAGGCCTTTAACTGGAGCTTTTAGGGGTCAGCCACCAATGAGGGCTCTACTTGCCTCCGACCCGATGTTAACTAATACCTCATCCCATGGAAGGATTTCCTTCGGAGGAAACCCATCGGTAGCTGAGGGTGTACCTCGTCACTGCATACGCCGGTTTGCGGGTTCGGTAACTGGTCGGCGTGGTGTCGCTACACGTGAGCTGGTCGAGAAAGTACGTCGTCAACGCTTATCACGGGAGGCAGAGAAGATTTCCTCACTCGCCTCCTTGTCCGTTTCCCCGATTGCGAAAGGGTACCGGGTCGTGGACACGCCTGACGGTCTTATCGGTAGCACAAGAGACGCCCGTAGTCCGGACATTCTCTATGCCGGTGACCCGTTTTGCCGTAATTTCAGCAGCTGGGTTCACTCGACTTTTCGATAGCTTCCGTCGTCTTCAGCAGATTACTCGGTAGCGGGCGCGCGGCTTTGTCCGCCTTGTCCCTCTGAAACTGGCCCGTAAAGGGGCCTCGGAAATCACTGGCGTGGCGGCGCAGACCGTGAGAGGCTGCGGTCACGTATCGCCTTTTCGGGAGCTGACGTCCGCTTGTTGCATGGTAGCAACAAGTCGTCCAATGCATCGAGAGCTTCGTGGCTGCTCTATGCGTCACGCGTCGGCCGCCTGGGCGCGAGCCGGTCGGGTCGGCTGTCCCACGGTCGAGCTCCGCGGGCCCAGTGCCAAGTCCGCGATTGGTGAAAACCTCGTCCGCTTCTTCGGACGAGCGTTCCGAGAGTCGTGACGGGAGCTCAGGTACCCTGTCTCCGGTCGCCATGGGGTATCCGTGCTCCGAGTGCCCCTGGGACACTCGGAGCACGAGAGGGTGCCTGGCTGAATCGAGAGCTGAAGGACTGTATTCCCTTTCGTCGAATTGAATTCGAAGAGATCGAGAGCTGCAGACAGAACAAAAGCAAAATTATTTTTAAAAAACAAAACAATAAGTCTGTCTGTTTGGAAAAATAAAATTTTCCAAAAAGGCGATATCGAGGGGAACTTTTCTTCCCCCGTCCGAAAACCCCGAAACAGGATCACATGCGAGAGCGAGATAGAGAAAAAAAATAATTAAAAAAAGTTCCTCTCTATCCGAAATACATTTTCGGATTTCGTGAGCTGGGGGAATTTGAACTCCCTTCTGACGGAGAATCCGACGGAAACGAGAACGCGAGAGGAAAGAAAAAAAAGAATTAAAACGAAAATTCTCTCGATCCGAAAGAAATTTTCGAATTTCGGGAACTGGGGGAATTTGAATTCTCTTCCGACGAAAGAATACGATGGAATCGAGAACGCGAGAAGAAATACAAAAAAGAATTTTAAAAAATTACCTCCCGATCCAAAATAAATTTTCGGATTTCCGGGAACTGGGAAAATTTGATTTCCCTTCCGTCGAAAGAATCCGACGGAATCGAGAACACGAGAGAAAAGAAAAAAAAAGAATTAAAACGAAAATTCTCTCGATCCGAAAGAAATTTTCGAATTTCGGGAACTGGGGGAATTTGAATTCTCTTCCGACGAAAGAATACGATGGAATCGAGAACGCGAGAAGAAATACAAAAAAGAATTTTAAAAAATTACCTCCCGATCCAAAATAAATTTTCGGATTTCCGGGAACTGGGAAAATTTGATTTCCCTTCCGTCGAAAGAATCCGACGGAATCGAGAACACGAGAGGAAACAAAAAAGAATTTAAAAAAAATTACTTCTCGATCCGAAATAAACTTTCGGATTTCCGGGAACTGGGAAATTATATTCCCTCCCGTCGAGTGAATTCGACGGGACGTGGGCAAGAGAGAAAACTCATTCCAGACAAAAATAATTTTTAAAAATATTGGTATTTTCTCTCGATCCGAACTATTCATTCGGATCTACGGGAACAGGGAAATTTGATTCCCTCCCGTTGAGTGAATTCACCGGGATGCGAGCGAGAGAGAAAAGTGATTAAAAAAAAATAATTAAAAAAAATCGATATTATGTCTCGATCCGAAATGAATTTTCGGATTTCCGGGAACTGGGGGAATTTTTATTCCCCTCCATCGAATGAATCCGACGAGGTCGAGAGCGATAGAGGAAGAAAGAAAAATAAAAGAATTTCTTCTCTCTATCCGAGGACGGTCCAAAAACCTCAAATCGCAATAAAATTCCGATGAGGGTGGAGCCAAACAGGAGAACAAAAAAATATCTGAAAAAATGTAATGAATAAAAAAAAATCCTATTGGCTCTGCTCGAAATCTGTAAGGGAAAAAAAACAAAAAAAATTGTAATCCCACTTACAACGGGAACGCGTGACGCATAATCAACTTTTACTTGATTAGGTGGGCCACCTCGGGGACACCCGATATATGATATTGCGCGTGCCACCTCGGCGACACCCGATGTGTGGTATCGCGCGGGTCTCGCCGCGAGGTACGAGAACGGAGGCCGAGAACGATTTTCGTCGTTCTCGAAAATTCGAGAGCCGGCCGAAAAGAAAAAAAAGAAAGAAAAAAAATCTTTTCGGACTAACGGGAGCAATCATTCGGGTCTCGAAAAGGCATTTTCAAAACCCCGGGAGCAGATCGAATAAAACAATAAAAAAAACACGCAAACAGAAAAATACAACATTTCGATATCGAGATCCCCGAGAAAATCTACAAAATTCTGGGGTAATGAGAGCAGAAGAACCGCGAAATAAATTTTCGAGATCCCGGGAGCGAAGAGAGGACAGCAAGAAAAAAAACTTCAACAAAATGAATTACACGATAAAAAAAGACACGAGCAAATTAAAAGGACGTAGCACATAACATAAAAATAATTCGATATCGAGAACTTGATTTCATTTTCGAAATCAGCGAGAACAAGCTTAGAATTCGACAGTTTTTTTCCTGTCAAATTCTCAACCACGGGATCCAGCATATTTTTTTTGTCTTCAAAAATAAATTATCGAAGTGCTCTGGATTGCGGAAAGAAACAAAAAGAGGTTTTTTTTTTCTTTCCCTTCGAAATAATTTTTCGAGATCGCGAGAGCACCGGGGAGATCGCCGGATAACTCCCCCCGATAACGAGAACGACGCAACTCAGCGGAGCCTTGCATCGCGGAACCACGCAGGAAAAAAAATCGTAATTTTTACGAAAATAACATTTTCCGACTACGTCGGGAACTCACCGGAGGATGATCAATAATCCAAACGGACGATAATCCCTGGGCATCGAGAACACTTGTTTTTTTTTCGCGGGAGCACTTTTTTCTCGAGAGCACATTTTTATTTATTTCGAGAGCAATCGCGAACACACGAAAACGCGTTACGAGAACTAGGAGAAAAAGAGAATATTTGTTTTTCTCGACGAGAGCAAGAAAGGCCGAAAGAACAGAAAAAAAAAGAATAATTAAATTATTCTCTTCCTCCATTTCGCTTGAACTTTACTGAGAACAGCGACTCACTGGCGAGGACCCACGTTGGGCGCCATTTGTGACAGGGATATTTTTCCCTACACGACGGAAACGAGAACTTAGACACGAGAGCTAAGGTGCGAGAACCGTCACCTTCGGCCGTCTACCCCGCACACGTGCATCCGCAATACACGGGGCGCCAGAGAATTTTGTTTCGCCGGATTTGTCAACCGGTATGCCCTGGGGCCAGGGGGATCCGTCCTGACCCACCATCGGAGCTGGAGAAGTCCGTGATTTTTGTTTCACCGGAATCATAACCAGTATGACCTGGGAGTCTGGAGGCCGCCCTGATTTTTGTATCGCCGGAATCATAACCGGACTAACTGGATGCACTTGCACGGAAGGACGGTTGCGGTACAGCACGGCCGCTCAGGCTGTGGGTTGTGGTAGAGGGGTCGGGATTCACTGGGGAGTAGCTTAACTGCCAACGGTATCTGTCACTATGCGACACCGGTAACATCACGATAAAATAAAACAAGGTTTTATTTAATGGTGCGGGAGCTGGTGGATTAACCACCCGGGAACTTTTTGCGTAAACGAAACTCAACCCGAACGCGAAATGCACGCGGAAACGTCACACGACTGAGAAAGAGACAGCACGACGACGTGCCTCTAACGCGAGAGCGAGAGCGCGACGTTAATATCGACGTTGATATCCGAAAAATCGGGAGCGATCGCAATTTGGGAGACAACCGTCCCCCGCGAAGATTCGTTAGCAACTCTGTACCTCGCGCGACCAAGGCCGGCGTGCGAGGGATTATGCGAGAGCGAGACAGAAAAAATGTCAACACGCGCGCGGCATCGGACCATGCGAAATCACCGGTTCAAGCGAGAACTTTATCTTATAATATCGAGAGCTGAAATATTATTTCGGGAGCTGGAATATTCTGACAGAATATTCTTTTCGGCATCTATATTTTCTGCCCGAGTTACCCCGAAAACGAAAAGGTAACCAATCGGAACCTTTTCTCATCGATAACATGGAGGCTCTCGGCGATCGCATCCCCGGGTCACCGTGCGAAAGCAGGCAAAGCTTCTCTCCAGAAGCGCGGCGCGAAGGCCTCCAGCCTCCGCCTGTAACCCAAAGGGCCCGCTCTCCAGCACGATGCACCACTACGGTGGGGTGCCGGCGTCGCAGCCGGGCGTGCACCGATTCCCTGAGAAGCCTCGTTGGGTACATCTCTCGGTCGGGATTGCTCGGTGCCTTGAGCCACACGCCACTCGACCGAGTTCCGCACGCCAACCTAACCAAAACGAAAGCACAACCCAAAATCTCAAACGTTACAAGACTAACATTCTAGAGAAAAGACCCTTAACACAAACGGATCGCGCGCAAAAGTTACCCCCTCTCTAGTCTCTTACGCGCCACATCAGGGCGCGTAAGAGACTAGAGAGGGGGAAAGAACGGGAAACTACCAAACGATTTGAATGGTTTACCAAAGGCTACCAAACGACCACCAAACGATGCGTAAAAAAAAGTTCGATTAGTCAAAGTGGGGGGCTAACTTTGGTGAGGTCTCCCGTATACTCCGTATACCCCAAAGCGTGCTTCTATCCGACGCCTCTCTTTGCAGAACTGGCCGCAAAAGCGTGGAGCGCTGCTATCTCGGAGGCATGTGTGACGGAGCGCGATGTATGCGCGCATGCGAATTGTCTTTCTCTTTACGTGGCCGGAATGAAAAATTAATACATCCTAAATAATTAGTCGAACACAAAAACTAAAAGCATAAACCGAAAATATGGGCGATGGGCCATTACTTAATGATACTAATAGTCTTTGACATGGATAGGCCGATTTGAGTATCGCTCAATCCAATTATATATTTTTTTCATTTATGAAAAGGAAGTACATTCGAAATTGGCGCTTAAATTATAGTTCGGGTAAATATTCGGAAGCGGGGCTGCTGCTAGAATCAGGCTAATTTTTGTTATATATTATATTTAGTTATAATATATATATATATATTGAGACGTACAGGTCCGGGCAGAAAGTCCGGGCAACCGAGTTTAGGAGAGAGGAAAGCGTACCGATCATGACGAAAACAAGGTCAAATAGCTTAGACCGACAGAAAAATCTGTAACCCACTAATTGAATTAAGGGAAAACCGGTAAAACCCGGAGAAACCCACTAATTAAATTAAGGGAAGAAGGAGGGGCAAAGAAAAACCGGTAAACACCGGACAAACCGACTAATCGAATTAAGGGAGGTAGAAGAGAAGGGGAAACGAAAAAGCGGTAAAATATGCGTATAAAAGGACGGGCATTTTTGGGAAAGACACTCCTTCCTTGGCTGGGAAGTCGATCGGTACCAAGCACATTAATACTGACCCTCGGGGAAGGAAAGCGTGAAAGGCGGAAAATCGAAAGAGCAGCTAAAAGGTGGTCACTAGAGTCATAAAGTACTCTCAATTATCTAAAAACCTTGGCCGGTACTCAGCCGTCGTTAATACTGATCGCAAGGGAAGGAACGCGTGGTGGATGGAGGGTCAAGGTGAAAGAAATTGAGAAGGGTTGAAAGATTAACTTGAAGCAACACAGCTAAAAGGTGGAGGCACTAGAGTCATAAAGTACTCTCAATTATCTAAAAACCTTGGCCGGTACTCAGCCGTCGTTAATACTGACCGCATGGAAAGGAACGCGTGGTGGATGGAGGGTCAAGGTGCAAGAAATTGAGAAAGGGTTAAAAGATTAACGAAAAACAAAATATCAAAGAAAAAATACTTAAGAGTAAGAACAAAACATAGGCATAAGAATAAATTAAGATTATAAACAAAAGTATGACAGTTATCGAAAATTAAACACAAAAATCTCATTAGGCGATAATAAGAGGTCAGGAGGTAACTAGGCAAGCGACTCTATTCACCCACACTGACACACACACACACAGACACCATCATCAAGAGCAAAATTGAAATTGGTATCAGGAACATAGAAAGGACGAGGAGATAGCTCGCGAAATCCTGTAAACAAAAAAAAGAGGTTGCCGAGACTCGGAGAGTTCTCGACACCGTAGACCGGTACGTGGCGACATCTCCTGGCGCGATAGATAAGCGAGCAATTATCGACGCGTGATAATCGATCGCGCCCCGGTAGATCGATCGGGAGAGCGCACCGATGGCGACGATACGGCGAGTAAGGGAGGGGAAGTAGTAGCGTCATAGGGCGATAGGGCACGCTGACGGCGAGGACGGCGATCGAGCGTCGCGACCCACCGCGCCACGAGCGAGAGCGCGTCGTAACGCGATACACCCTAGGAGTCTCGCGTATAGGGAGAAGGGCAGCGCCACAAGCGGGAGCGCGTCATAACTTAACTCGCCGTGCAGAAAGAGAGGGGGACAGCTCCGCAAGCGAAAGCATCGAACAACTCAATACGTTCTGAGCATAGGGAGAAGCAAGGAAGAGAGGGAACCTATATCGATTGATGATAAGCGTAGTCACTAAGTACACTTACCACGCGAGATAACAACGTTACCGACCGAGAAGGGCGTTGCGAGAAATACGAAACGGCACACAAAACTTATACAAAGCGTTCTTTTTTATTGTTTTATATCGAGCCAACAACCAAAACTTACACAAAGCGTTCTTTTGTATTTTTTTATATCGAGCCAACAACCAAAACTTACACAAAGCGTTCTTTCTATTTTATTATATCGCGCCAACAACCAAAACTTACAAAGCGTTTTTTTTATCGAGCCAAAAACCACTGAATAAATTTCGTTTGTTGCAAAATACCAAAGCACCTGAGTCTCAACTAATTCCTTTCCTGTACGAGCCCCGAACCAATAAATTTAAATGTAACGAAATAAGACCCGTTACAATATATATATATATATATATATATATATATATATATATATATATATATATATATATTGTAACGGAAAAATAAATTTATTGTCTTAAATTTATTTACGTGTCTTAAAAAATCACGTCAACATAACCAATAAATTTAAATGTAACGAAATAAGACCCGTTACAATATATATATATATATATATTGCTACGCAATGCTACCGATGATCAACGTATGCTCTCGATGCCAGGGTTGCGATCCACAGTGCAGCCAGATCGCGCGCAAAGTTACCCCCTCTCTAGTCTCTTACGCGCCCATGACACAATCACAGTAGCGCGTGACCGCGAGCGAGCGACCCTCGGACATCTTCGGAAAGAGCCGAGCGCGGTCGAAGTTTCCCGACCGCGCCTTCGGCAGCTACACCAATACATGGACGCTGAGCACCATCATGTGCGGTCAAGCCGAAACGAAGGCTTCGTGGGAAAAAGTAATCTGAGCACGACTCGCGCGTAACGTCACCCGACGTCACGCGCGAGGCTTTTAGATGATTGCAATGCTTATTTAGCTCTTTATTCTCTGCGTTATTTATGTATACAAAAAAATGTATCGCGCACTCTGATCGCTTATTTTTTTTAGTTTATACATTAATTTAAATCTAATAATACATCTAAATTACAACTTATTTATCTTCTAAAAAATTGTTTACGCTTTACGCACACCCGTCCCTATGCCAAATAAATTATAATTCATAAAAGTAAGCGGAAATATATTTATATTCGTATTATTATATTAATTCTCATACTTTCATCAAGCGATAAAGCATTGTCCCCAAAAACAAGCCAATCATCCATCCGGCCGCGAATCGTAAGTACCTGAAAGTGTACATATTCTACAAGCGATTAGATGGTCTCGTTGGTAGCGTTCCTGGCTTTGGTCCGCAGGGGCGCGGGGTCGTTCCCCGCGCTCAGTATTTTTTTTGAAATTTATTATTACTATTAATTCTTATTTGATTAGTTATTTTTATTAATTATCGTTATTATTTTAATTAGTTATTTCTAAGTGTCGAAAAATTTATCGCGCACTGTGACCGCTTATTTTATTAGTTTGTACGTTAATTTAAATATAATAATAAATCTAAATTACAACTTATTGATCTTCTAAAAAATTGTTTACTCTTTACTCACACCCGTCCCTATGCCCAATAAATTGTAATTCATAAAAGTAAGCGGAAACATAATTATATTCGTATTGTTATATTCATTCTCATACTTTCATCAAGCGATAAAGCATTATCCCCAAAAACAAGTCAATCATCTATCCGGCCGCGGATCGTAAGTGCCAGAAAGTTCATTTTTAACACAAGCGATGAGATGGTCCCGTTGGTAGCGTTCCTGACTTCGGTCCGCAAGGGTCCCTAGTGCAAATTTTTCATAATTTCTCATATTTTAGTCGTATTTCAGATTTTCGGAGAAAAATAATTCAAAACATATTCAAGTTCTGGTCTATTTCCCAAAAACACATTTTTTTTAGTGAAAATTCATGTGTTTTCGTTTTTTTCCCGGAAATTTCTCTTTTTCCTATGACCTGAGTGAACGGCTGTGGACATATTCAGAGAAAAGTTAAAGATGAAAAGAAATGAGATTTGCGTAAAAAAAAACTTATTATTGTTATTTATTTCCGGAAATTTCCCTTTTTCCTATTACCTGAGTGAACGGCTGCGAAGGTATTCGGAGAAAATTTAAAGATTAAAAAAATTAGATTTTCGTAAAAAATTGTTATTTTTTTTCCGAAACTTTTTCTTTTTCCTATTGAATGAACGGCTGCGGAGATATTCGGAGAAAAGTTATAGATGAAAAAAATGAGATTTTCGCAAAAAAAACTTACATTTTTTTATCCCTCATAATTCTGAGAAATAAGGAATTTCCGAAATGTTTGCAAACATTATTTTCCTTATGGGGTAACACCACTGTAACGGCCTGCCACGAAGTGTTTTAGATAAATAATACTTGGGGTAATTATTAAGCATATATTGAAGTATATTGCAAAAAAAATTTATGGGAAAATATTACAATTTAACGACACTGCAGCAAATTTTTCCGAGGCATGTTGAACTTAAGGTGCTATGCGGCACGTAGTATAACTTGTGCTAATTTTAATCTGGACAAAATATTTTTTTTTCAATCTAGCTGAGTGTAGCTAGTGAACCACATAGGGGATTTTGGAAATATTGATTTTTGAGTAATTGCCAAGTATTTGACTTGAAAATGTTCATCTAGACCTAATAAAACCAAATTCTTTTTTTATATTAAAATTGGCACAGTTTACTGCGTGCCGCAGAGTTCCGACATGCTTCGGAAGAATTACTGCAGTGTCGCCATTTTGTAATATTTACGGATAAAAATTTCTAGCAATATACTTAAGTATATGCTCAATAAATACCGCAAGTATTATTTGTTTAGCACATTTTCTTCCGCAAAAAAAAATTTTAAAACACGCTTCCTGTAAGACCGTTACAGTGGTACCCCTTACAGTCTTCATAAAATTTCCCAGATTTTCCCGTGATCGTAATTAAAAAGATAAAATATTCGGAGAAATTCGGAGAAACTCGGATGTTTGCGTAAAAATAATTGTCCGCAAAACTCCGAATTCTTCATATTTGTTCGGAATTTTTCAGAAAAAAATTTGCACTAGGGGCGCGGGATCGTTCCCAGCGCTCAGTGCGTTTTTAAATAATTATTATTACTATTAATTCTTATTTGATTAGTTATTTTTATTAGTTATCATTATTATTTTAATTAGATATCTTTATTAGATTAGTGTCGAAAAATTTATCGCGCACTCTGACCGCTTATTTTATTAGTTTGTACGTTAAATTAAATATAATAATAAATCTAAATTACAACTTATTTATCTTCTAAAAAATTTTTTGCCCTTTACTCACACCCGTCCCTATGCCAAATAAATTGTAATTCATAAAAGTAAGCGGAAATATATTTATATTCGTATTATTACATTCTTTCTCATATACTTTTATCAAGCGATAAAGCATTGTGATAATGCTTCATCGCTTGATGAAAGTATATGAGCGGAAATATATTTATATTCGTATTATTATATTCATTCTCATATACATTCATCAAGCGATAAAGCATTATGATAATGCTTTATCGCTTGATGAAAGTATATGACAATGAATATAATAATACGAATATAAATATATTTCTGCTTACTTTTATGAATTACAATCTATTTGGCATAGGGACGGGTGTGAGTAAAGCGCAAACAATTTTTTAGAAGATAAGTTGAAATTTAGATTTATTATTATATTAGAATTACCGTACAAACTAATAAAATTAGCGGTCAGAGTGCGCGATACATTTTTCGACACTAAAAGATAACTAATTAAAATAATAATGATAACTAATAAAAATAACTAATCAAATAAGAATTAATAGTACTAATAATGTTAAAAGAAGCACTGAGCGCGGGGAACGATCGCGCCCCTAGTGCGAATTTTTCCCCGAAAAACTCCCATTTTTACCGGAAAATTTTTCCGAATTTTTCTACGAATTGGAACAAATATGAAGAATTCTGAGTTTTGCGGACAATTGTTTTTACGCAAACATCCGAGTTTCGCCGAATTTCTCCGAATTTTTTCAAATTTTTCCGAATGTTTTATCATTTTAATTACGATCACGGGAAAATCTCGGAAATTATATGAAGACTTTATGGGGTAACACCACTGTAACGGCCTTACAGGAAGCGTATTTTTGATATATTTTGGCGGAAGAAAATGTGATAAACTAATAATACTTGCGGTATTTATTGAGCATATATTTGAGTATATTGCTAGAAATTTTTATCCGAAAATTTTACAAAATGGCGACACTGCAGCAAATCTTCCGAAGCATGTCGAACCTCTGCGGCACGCAGATAACTGCCAATTTTAATCTAAAAAAAAGAATTTTGTTTCATTAAGTCTACATGAGTGTAGCTACTGAACCACGTAGGGGATTTTCGATAAGTTAGTTTAAACAATATTCATTAACAAATAAATGTCTTAAAAGACAAATTGAACATATTTAGTCAAATACTTGGCAATTACTCAAAAATTAATATTTCTAAAATCCCCTACGTGGTTCACTAGCTACACTCATCTAGATTCAAATAAAAAAAATATTTTGTGCAGATTAAAATTGGCACAAGTTATACTGCGCGACGCAGAGCACCGTAAGTTCAACATGCCTCGGAAGAATTTGCTGCAGTGTCGCAATTTTGTAATATTTTCCCATAACATTTTTTTGCAATATACTTCAATATATGCTTAATAATTACCCCAAGTATTATTTGTCTAAAACGTTTCGTGGCAGGCCGTTACAGTGGTGTTACCCGTTAAGGAAAATAATGTTTGCAAACATTTCGGAAATTCATTATTTCTCAGAATTATGAGGGATAAAAAATGGAATAAGTTTTTTTTACGAAAATCTCATTTTTTTGTTATTGGTTTTTTCCTTACGTACACGCTTTTCGCGTTTCTTACCTATTATTTCCCCTTATTGTGCCCGTTTCTTTCCTCTACTGTTTTTTACTCCTTTTTCCTCCATCTTTCTCCCTGTTCCCCCCTCTTGCGGCCGCAGCCGACTCCCCCTCTGTATTATATTCATCATGACATTTCTGTCATGGGTATAGGGAAACTGCGGAAAACCTACAACAATACAGCCGGTCATCGAGTTCGCCCCCCAGTCGTGGAACTAGTCTTATTTCGCCGCGAAATGCCGAAGAAAAACATTTCACAACGAACTGTACGCGACTGGGATTCGAACGCTAACCACTAGACCATCGCACCGGTTAATATGAAAAAGAAAAAGTTTCGGAAAAAAATAACAATTTTGTACGAAAAATCATTTTTTTAATCTTTAAATTTTCTCCGAATATCTTCGCAGCCGTTCACTCAGGTCATAGGAAAAAGAGAAATTTCCGGGAAGAAAATGAGAAATCATGAATTTTCAGTAAAAAAAATGTTTTTTTGGCAAATAGACCAGAACTTGAATATGTTTTAAATCATTTTGTCTCCGAAAATCTCGAATACGACTATAATATGAGAAATTATGAAAAATTTGAGAGAGAGAGAGAGAGAGAGAGAGAGAGAGAGAGAGAGAGAGAGAGAGAGAGAGAGAGAGAGAGAGAGAGAGAGAGGAGAGAGAGAGGGAGAGAGAGAGAGAGAGAGAGAGAGAGATTTCTTCATTATGCCCTAGTGACACACTTCCGGCCAAATAAACATAGTGAAGTAAAATAAAAATGGTACAAAAATAAGATAAAATGGTAATGATGTAAACATAATCATAAAGTGAAAAGAACATAAGAAACTAAATAATACAATCGAATTAACAATAATCTTAATGTCGAAGCGAAGTAATACGAAAACAAAAAATAACGTAACATAACTCGTGATAGGAAACGAAAATAATACAATCACATATAAAATAATAATGAGGTAAATAAAAATAATAATAATAATAATAATAATAATAATAATGATAATTATGTTCGTTATTATAATTATGTTCGTTAGTATAAATAAGTTCGTTATTATTTCATAATTATGCGCAAAATTTCATAACGCAGCCGTGTAATGAACAATGAAAGATATGGAAAAACAATAGTGATAGCGATTATGAAAAAGAAAATAACAATAAGAAAATGAACTAATAGTTATGAGAAATAAAGAAAATAAAGAAAATAAAGATAAAGATGGCAATGAAGACAGTGCCGATGAGGCCTTTTCCACGCAATAAATTATGTCTTGTCACACTTAAACAAATGAGCGAAAAGTCTCTCCTTAAAGAGGTAGGGAGGTTGCCGAAATTACTGTGACCGGTAACGAATTCCAGAAATTGACCGCCGCAACATAAAATGAATTCATATACGTAGCAGTGCGACAAAAAGGATCAACGAAGTCAGTTTTAACCAGCGAGCTGCGCAAAACACGTGCTGTTGATGGAGGATTCACGGGTCGCTCAAATAGTTCGCAAAGATAGTCCGGAGCCTCACCGTGATAAATTTTATAGACCGATATACCCAGGAAATATTTCCTCCTCGCACAGATCGTGAGCTAACCGAGTCTCCTTCTATAAGGTGTCACATGCATGTCACGACGAAGGTCAAAGACGAATCTGATACAGTTATTGAGTCATCTTTCAAGTACCTGATTTAATTCCATCGTGATATCCGTTAAGACTAGACAGCAATAATCGAACAGGGGGAAAATGAGCGAAACGATAAGCATGGCACGCAAATCACGAGAGAGAGCAAGCCTACGAAATTTTAACTTATGTAGGGAAAAATTTACCTTGGAGGATA
This sequence comes from Ophion ellenae, assembly GCA_963210295.1. NCBI lineage: Eukaryota > Metazoa > Arthropoda > Insecta > Hymenoptera > Ichneumonidae > Ophion > Ophion ellenae. The sequence continues at coordinate 9,491,347 of OY723389.1, read as the reverse complement.
TGGACAGAACTTGAGCACGCCATGATAAGTTTGCTTCCAAAATAACACCCAGATTTCTAACCTTTAATACATATGGCAGCAACGTGTTTTGCACCTTGACCGGGGGTAGAGTTTTATAATCCATTTCATTAATGTAGCGGCTACTACCGAGTATCATTACCTTGGACTTTGCGAGGTTGAGTTTAAGCCCATTAGCTAATGAAAAGTTAAATATAGTCTCAACATCCTCAGAAATTCTCAAGATACCGTGGTGGAGATCCGACGGCAGACAACTAAGATATATCTGCGTGTCATCGGCAAATACTAAGTGTTGAGAGTGCTTGAGATTCAAGGCAATATCGTTTATGTATAGCGAGAATAAAAGTGGACCCAAAACAGAGCCCTGGGGTACACGTGAAAAAGTCGGCAGCCACGTTGAGTGATGGCCCAGGTCATCGCGAATAGCTTGGAACCGGTTAGATAAATATGCCGTTAACCAATTCAACACTTTGTCTGCAAAACCTAACCTACGTAATTTGGAAATCAAAAGAGAATGAGGAACGGTGTCGAACGCTTTGGAGAAATCAAACAATATAAGAATAGTAATAAGCCTATTGTCCACACCCTTCCTGACGTCGTGACATAGTCTCAACATTGCCGTCTGCGTGCTGAAGCCCTTCCGATAACCAGACTGCCTATTGTCAATAATATTGTTTTCGGTCAAGTAATTTAAGATTTGAGCATGTACGACCTTTTCAAAAATCTTAGAAAGCTCGCATAAGTTGGCGATAGTTCTAGTATCGGAAGGGGAAGCAGGCGGATTCACTTTTAATAATGGCCTGATGAGAGCACGCCTCCACGATAGTGGGAAATAGCCATGAATTAAGCAATCGTTAAAAAGGGAGGTCAGATACTGTGAGATACGGGTAGATGCGGCAATAAGAATAAAAGATGACACACCATCAGGTCCAGTAGAATAAGAAGGGCATAAGTGCTCTCTTAAAAGCTTTGCAATATACTCAGCAGTGACTAAAGAAAACTCGAATTGAGATGAACAGGGTGTGATCTTTCCTAGGTTTCGGTCAAATCCAATGTAGTCGATGCTGGGAATAGTATTTGAAACCATCACATACGAGCCATTGAGCTCATCAGCGGTAAAATAATTGAGAGGAGTTAAGGAGTTAAGTTAAACTTTCCATAAGCGAGTAGTATCTTTGATTTTGGACAACCGACTCGCATAAAAATTATTCTCAGCTGTCCGCAATTTCAGAGTGAGATCATTACGATATTGCCTATAAATCGCAATTCCCAAAACACTGCCCGATCTCTTAGCTCGTTTGTAAAGCGAATTTCGCACCAAAATGCATTGCCTAAGCTCGGCTGTGAGCCACGGAACCCTAGGTTTAGAAACTCTAAAGGTATGTAGAGGTGCGTGAATGTCCACAGATTTCATAAGTACTCGGCTAATAGTGTCACAATATGTATCAATTCCAAGGCCAGATGTATCCACGCCTGGCAAAACGGGACAATCGGCATGCAATAAATCAGCAACTGTGGACTTAAACGCATCTACATTGAATCCTCGAAAATTCCGACGAGTAATCATGCGTGCTAAATTTAAATTAACATGAAATTTGTATTTTAGTTTAATCAGGTCGTGACCCGCAATAAAAGGCTCATCAGACTTCATGAATGAGTAGATTTTTTCTTTTGAATCGATAATAAAAACGTCGAGTAAGGACTCCGAAGTACTCGTGTGATGGGTGGGACCAGAATCTACAATGTGCCAAGTATTTGCCTTTGCCAAGTCTCGTAGTGTCGAGGCTTCGTAACCCGTTTTTAGCAGATCGCAATTTAAGTCACCACTTATTATGATGTTGCTATAAGCAAACGAGAATCTGTGCACGGTACACATCAACTTATCAAACAGGCACCCCTTTGGTCTCCTGTAGACAGATGAGAAAAGTAATTTATTCCCTATGGAATCACGAATATCAGCCATTATGTACTCAGGTTCGTTAATAGATTCGGTTGATGAGACTTCAAGAACTTTGACCTTGAGAGAATTATGGACGTAGCATGCCACTCCTCCCCCTCGCGTGCCCCGCCTATCATTACGCAAAAGAACATAATCATGTAAATGTAACAAATCATCAGATATCTTTTCGGTAAGCCATGTTTCTGAGATACTAATGATGTGAAAGAAATCATCAGACACAAGCACTTTTATAAGAGATAAGTGAGCCGCTAAAGAATTGGCATTGAACTGCACAATGTGAAGAAAATTTGAGTCAGATGGCAACACCCTTACAGAAGGAGTCGTAAGGTATGCTCTGAACAAGCGGAAGTCACACTATTTTGACCAAGTCAGCTTCGGATAGGACTTGAATCACCGGTGAACCTTCGGACTTACGAACGCGAATTATACCCGAACGTACCCAAATAAATTTGTAACCAGCGGTGGCCACCTGAGCTTTAGCCTTGCGCAACAATTGGAACATAGGAGCTGGTAAAAATTCGTTTATGTAAATACGACCACGGCTTACAATTCGGAAAACTTGGCTTATAAATAAATCCTTGTTAGCTCGTTTTTTTTCAATAATGTAATTGCGAACTGCAGCCGATTTTAGGCACACAAGCAAAGATTTTGGCAATGCGCCAGAAGCAAGCGAACCATGGGATCTGTCACCAACCGCAGACTGGCCTTTACGCGATAATACACGAATGTCAAGAACATCGTCCATCAAATGCGTAATTTCGAGCGCTGCAAAGATTTTACTGACGAGAGACTCATTGGAATCAGTCATTGACATCGGCAAGTTGGATAATACGACGTCCGAGCAAGGCTGAATCGTATTAGCTCCACACGAGAATATGAGTTTGAGTTGCTCGAGTTCAAGTGATAATCGAGCATTACTGGCCTCAAGACGTGAGTTACTAGCGTCCAGACGAGCTATCGCGTCATCATATTTCTCCATCCTAGCAACTAGTTCCGGCAAACAATCTAGTTTTTTGGCTAAATCGTTATTGATACCAGTCTGGTGCGATATCAATTCAGACAGCTGCTTATCGGTCGCGTTCGATTCCTCCATGGTTTGCAACATGCGGTTAATGAGTTGTTCATCCATGTCTCCTTTCTTAGCAAAGTTATTGTGAGAGTTATAAGAATTACTCGCAATCGAGGATAAATTAGCAAATTCGCGAGCGTCAACGGTAACGCTAGTATCAAATTCTAGTGCATTAGACTGCGATGACGAGATCTCGCACAGATTACTTCTGGTGTTAATAGCAGGTACTGGAACCCTGAGATTGTTCAGACAACAAGCACTCGCACTCTTGTAACATAAATAAGCGGCACAACAGCCAGGATGGAAAAAATTCCCACAGTCCTTGCAATTAAGAGCAGTACCCGCTATTACACGCGCGCATTTAAAACAAATACGAGACATACGAACGCTATTCTAAAAATTGACTATTGATGATACAGAGACTGACCACAGGAGTGAAGTGTCAGCAGTTATAGAAAGATAGGTGGTGTATCTATCGGGTAGAACGAAAATCCGATGATTGACTGTTGATGATTTACTGAAGAACACAGTAGTGTAATATCGGCCGATGTAAATAGATCGAAGGTCTGTGCATCGAGCACAGCTTAACGGAGCTGATCCTCAGCAGCCACTCTCATACATAGGCGAAAAATTCCGACCTCTCGAATCAAGCACTACCGATGTGTTGTCCCGATGAGATTGTAAACAACGTGTTACCTTCCAAGTGGCCACTCATGTCAGATACACAGACGAAGTTCGTAGCCTGTGAGTACGTATGGGTGGCTGAGTCACACACTGATTATCATCGAACAGAAGGGCAGTGCGCATGCGTCAGATTGTGATGTAGAGCCAGAACCGTCCCACAACGATATATCGAATAAAAATATGGTTAGGAAATCCGTCACTTATCCGGTTTAATCCTCATCCTTGGAAAAAGTCCAGCTCCAAAAAGATGCAAAGACGAGAAGCAATAGGGCGCGTGCTTCAGATCTGGAAAAAAAAACGCGTGGAGGCACCGAGAAGCAGAATCGGGCAAGAAAATAGCGGAGCGTCAAAAATAGCGCGTGGTCAGACTCACCGCAGGAACTGCAGAGAGAGAGAGAAAGAGAGAGAGAGAGAGAGAGAGAGAGAGAGAGAGAGGGAGAGAGAGAGAGAGAGAGAGAAATTGATGATTTGTTTATTATTTATTTAAAATACACGTCTGCAGTCAAGAATTCTTTTCAAGATATATTTTATTAAATCAATATTACATGTAAAGTACTGCATCCGTTTAGAAAGCGAGCTTTTATCTGAAATTGCATTCCTGCAAGCAACTGAATCTCCGAGAAAAGCGGCAGGGGCCCAGGGATGCCGCACTTTTTCTTTGCAATATGCGTGCGTGTGACCTTACATATGTGGGTTACTTCCAAGCAAAACCGACAGTTCAGCGGTGCAGCACATAATACAGAGCATACTTCTTCATCTGCATCCATCAGTCACCCGCTGAGAATTTAGTTCACGGAACGGACACACAGATCTTACGGAACCGAGCTCCACCAGTCTGTCCCAGACTTTTCGCTCCGTGGGCTCTCTCAGGTTTGTCTCTGCACTCGCTAGCTCTTGTCTCATTTCCCTTCAATGAGTCTTGACTTATAAAAAAACTCCCGAAAGCGTTTGGTATTCAACTTACAACGTTTGGTAGTCGATCACTAGATTGCGCCAACGAGAAATACGTGTGTATCGTAAACGGCGAGCTGTGATTGGTCGCCAGAAGCCGCAGCGGAAAAAGGAATTTCTAACAAAAATTCACCCATTGTTTTGTGGCTAATTTCATTGTGATGAGACTTAACAATAGAAAAACATCTAATAGCGGTTGATATTCTATTCAGGACGTTTGGTAGTCGATCGCTAAATTATGCCAATGCAAAATACATGTAAATCATCTGTGAAAGATTCTAATTGGTTGCCAGAAGCCGTAGTCCTAGAACGGCTGATTAACGCAAGTTCACCCGTTATTTTTTTACCAATTTTGTTCCAACTATTCTTGTTCAAGATCAAAATATGCGGCAACGTTTGATTTTGTATTCAGGGCGTTTGGCTGTTTATCATGAAATTAGGGTAATGAAAATACATGCGGATCATGAATGGAAAGCTATGATTAGTCACTAGTAGCCGCGGCGGAAAAATAACCTATTTTCGCAAATTCCCGGGTTCTTTTTGGTTAATCCTGTTTTAATGAGATTTGATCGATAGAAAAGCATATTATAGTGTTTGGTATTCCCTCCGGGGGGTTTAGTAGTCGGTCACGAAATTATTCCAATGCATAATACTTGTGGGATCTGAATGGAGGGTCGTGATTGGCTGCCAAACGACTATTAAGGCCCGGTTCTACAACTCTCGGTTAACCGAGTTAACCAAAGTGTAAGGGCGACTAGACCAATCAGAACCACGCTGATCTGGCTAAACTCCGGTTGAATCGGTTAACCGAGAATTGTGGAACCGGGCCTAAACGATTCGTGAAGACAATGGCCGCTGAGATATAGTGGGGGAGATTCCAAGTTATGGACCGATTTTTAAATCTCGTTTTTTTGAAAGATAGGAAACTACCAAACGACGATTCCAATGGGCTAATAAACGTTACCAAAACAACCACCAAACGATTCGTAAAAAAATGGCCGCTTAGTCGAAGTCGGGGATAGTGGGGGAATTATGGTCTGATACTAATCGGTCTTCGGCTCCCCCCCCCCCCCCCCCCCCACTTCGACTAATCGGCCTTTGTATTACGAAGCGTTTGATAGTCATTTGGTACCGTGTATTAGCCAATTGAACTCGTTTGGTAGTTTCCCGTTAAAAAAAATCAACATTAAAAATTGGTCCATAATTTACCCCCCGCCACTTCGACTAATTGGCCTTTTTTTACGAATCGTTTGGTGGTCGTTTGGTAGCGCATTGAAATCGTTTGGTAGCAAGTGATGAGATGGTCCCGTTGGTAGCGTTCCTGGCTTTGGTCCGCAGGGGCGCGGGACCGTTCCCCGCGCTCAGTGCTTTTTTTTAATTATTATTCCTATTAATTCTTATTTGATTAGTTATTTTTATTAGTTATCAGTATTATTTTAATTAGTTATCTTTTAGTGTCGAAAAATGTATCGTGCACTCTGACCGCTTATTTTATTAGTTTGTACGTTAATTTAAATATAATAATAAATCTAAATTACAACTTATTTATCTTCTAAAAAATTGTTTGCGCTTTACTCACACCCGTCCCTATGCCAAATAAATTGTAATTCATAAAAGTAAGGAAATATATTTATATTCGTATTATTATATTCATTCTTAGGGGTGTGCGGGTACCCGATTCACTCGGGTACCCGCACCCCTACCCGACGTTCGGGTCGGGTCGGGTACTCTCAAATTTTTAGTACTCGTAAACGTCGAGTACTCTTAAAATTCGAATATTCGTAAACGACTCGGAGATCCGTATATATTATTTATATTTATTTTTTATCTAGGTGTAGCGACCGAATAATGGGAGAAAACGAATAAACTCGAAGAAGGCGATAAAACGAATAAATGATAATATTGTAAAAAATCTTTTTTCGTCTCACTTTTCTATCCTGTGTGTATGTACGTACGTGCGAGTGCGAGTGTGTGTGTGTGTGTGTGTGTGTGTGTGTGTGTGTGTGTGTGTGTGTGTGTGTGTGTGTGTGTGTGTGTGTGTGTGTGTGTGTGTGTGTGTGTGTGTGTGTGTGTGTGTGTGTGTGTGTGTGTGTGTGTGTGTGTGTGTGTGTGTGTGTGTGAGTGTGTGAGTGTGTGTATGTGTGTGTGTGTGTGTGTGTGTGTGTGCCTGTTACGGCGGAGTGAAAAATGGTCAGTTTTAGCGGATCGTATCGTAATAGCGTGGAAAAGTTGCGTTTTGGCATAACTAAAGAGTACGCCAAAAAAAAAAAACATTACAATAAATATCTTCTGTTCCGGCAAACGCCTTAAAGTTTTGAATTTTTTAACGTGGGTCTTAAATGGAGAAATAACCCAAAAGACCAAGATTCAACGCCCTGCGTTTATTCGAAGCGCGAAGAATGTAGCTTCTATTTAACATTTTAAAAGTGAAAATATCTTGATTAGTTTCACAGATATAAGCATTTGAAGAACAAGTTTTACCTGGAAAAAAATTCTTTAAATGACAAAAAATTAAATTAAGAAGAATGAATCGCCGAAATTACCAATTACCAGTTAGGCAGAATAAATAAAAATTCGCCGAAGAATCTTGCTCTTATTCAGTTTTTCGACATTCAAATATCTCAATATTTCCTAAAATGCGAGTGTCTTAAAAGAAGTTTGCCGAAAAAAAATTGTACATACATACATAACAAAAATACTAAAATTATTCAATTAATTATTTGTATTTCTTATGAACTCCAACCTATCGGCAAAGGCCAGAGAACATAATGCTGGAATCTATTTCGTTTGTTTTGGTACGTTCCCGTGGCGCTATCTATACTATGAAACGAAATTTTGTTCCGGCAACACGACGTATCGAGTACCCGATGTGAGACGAGTACTCGAAAAACTCGGGTACCCGATCCGAATCATAGTCTAACAACCCGACCCGACCCGACCCGATCAATTCTGCTACCCGCACACCCCTATTCATTCTCATATACTTTCATGAAGGGATAAAGCAGTTTCACCGACTGTCATAGCCTGCAACACAGCAGGCTCTTGACCGATGAGTTTAAATAGATTGAGCATATCCGGTGCGACCGTCGTCGCAATATTATGCTCAGCCAAAAAAGTCGCGAAACGAATTTCAGCAACTTGGACTCGTTCATTGAAGTCAAATTCAGCACCAGAAGCAGCCGAGAAACTCTCTTGAGTACGAGTTGCTTCCGGAACTCACGCAGAAGGCGTAGTGTTCCCCGAGTCGAGCGATCCTACACTTAATACACTCATGTTTTTCACATGCACTTCTGACTTGGAATGCCTCTCTATCCCACAGTGACCACATGACAGCGTTGTTCCGCACGCAAGGTAATACAATTTATGAAGTTGCGATCAGTGCAGCCAGATCGCGCGTAAAAGTTACCCCTTCTCTAGTCTCTTACGCGCCCATCACACAATCATAGTAGCGCGTGTCCGTGAGCGAGCGACGTTCGGACGTCTTCGGAAAGAGCCGAGCACGGTCAAAGTTTCCCGACCGCGCCTTCGGCAGCTACACCAACAGATGGACGCTGAGCACGTTCATGTGCGGCCAAGCCGAAACGAAGGCTTCGAGGGAAAAAGCAATCTGAGCACGACTCGCGCGTGACTTCACCGGACGGCACGCGGGAGGCTTTTAGATTATTTCAATGTTTATTTAGCTCTTGATTCTCTGCGGTATTAATGTATAAAAAAAAATGTATCGCGCACTCTGATCGCTTATTTTTTTAGTTTATACGTTAATTTGAATATAATAATAAATCTAAATTACAACTTATTTATCTTATATAAAATTGTTTACGCTTTACTCACACCCGTCCTTATGCCAAATAAATTATAATTCATAAAAGTAAGCGGTAATATATTTATATTCGTAATATTATATTAATTCTCATACTTTCATCAAGCGATAAAGCATTATCCCCAAAAACAAGCTAATCATCCATCCGGTCGCGAATCCTAAGTACCAGAAAGTGTACATATTCTTCAAGCGATGAGATGGTCCCTTTGGTAGCGTTCCTGACTTCGATCCGGAGGGGTCCCTAGTGCAAATTTTTCTCCAAATTTTTCATAATTTCTCATATCATAGTCGTATTTGAGATTTTCGGAGAAAAAATGATTTAAAACATATTCAACTTCTGGTCTATTTGCCAAAAACACATTTCTTTTACTGAAAATTCATGATTTCTCATTCTCTTCCCGGAAATTTCTCTTTTTCCTATGACCTGAGTGAACGGCTGCGAAGATATTCGGAGAAAATTTAAAGATTAAAAAAATGATATTTTCCCGCAGGGCGGGAGGGAGGGAGGGTTTGGTCGTGTTTCTATGTTGCATTGTATGTATGAATGGTTTGGTCGTGTCTCTATGTTGCATTGTGTCTGACTGCTTATTCGTTTCTCTGTCTCTCTGTCCAATCGTGTCTGACTGTCTTGGTTATTTAACTGTCTGATCATGTCTCTTGGTATTGTCGTCTGTTACTGTCTGGCCGTGCCTAGCTGCCTTGTCGTTTGATCCTCTGGTGGTGTTATCTTGGTCGTATCGTGTATGACCATGGATCGTTACCGACGTCACCATCGTGGTCGTTTGCGAGATGGACAAAACCAACGCCTTATGATTCGCGCTACTGATCAAGCTGTTGGAAATTATGTTCGAGCTCGCGAAATTTATCGAGAGTGGCTGCTCCAGAGTGCCCATGGAGCACTGGACGGCTAAGGCTTGGTGCAATTCCAGATTGGCGTGAATTTCAACGTTTTGATGAGCGCTTCAATGACCAGAACAGGTTTGCTATCCAGGGTGCGTGACATCGGAGAGCAGGACGTCCTTGAGGCCATTGGAGGATCGAAGAGCGTGTTATTGCTCTTGCACGGGCCTTTCCCGTCATGTGCTTACGCCGAATAGCTGCTCGCGTTGGTGTAGCACATATGACAGTTGGTCGCATAATTCGCGAGGAGGGCCTGCAATCGAATCGTGTGCAATATGTTCAAGCACTGCACCCTGGGGACAATCAAGTCCGTTGGAATTTTTGCCGCTGGATGCGTCGGAAATTGCAAAGAGAACCTCGATTTCTTGATCACGTTCTGTTCACTGACGAGGTGAGCTGCTCGAGCACCGGCATTGTGAATAGGCAAAATATTCGCATCTGGGCCGACAGGGACCCTCTTGCGATGATGCAACGAGTCCACCAAGGTCATTTCAGCGTCAACGTTTGGGCAGGTATCGTTGGTGACAACATCATTGGTTCGGTCTATCTTCCTTCGCGGTTGAATAGTCGAAATTATCTAATTTTTCTGCAGTGCGATTTCATCCATCGTTTACGAGAAATTGTTCCGCAGCAGAATCGCCAAGGCCTTTTTTTTATGCACGATGGCGCCCCACCACATTTTCGTCGGCAAGTCCGTGCTTTTCTTCTCCAAGCCTTTGGAACGCGATGGATAGGCCGTCGGCCTGCACCACATTTATGGCCACCACGTTCTTCAGACCGTAATCCTTTGGATTTTTTTATGGGGTGCGCTAAAAGCCGTCGTCCATAGATCTGGCAGAGCAATCAGAACGCCAGTGTATCTGAGATGCCGGATAGATGATGAAATGGCCCAGTTGAGACAAAACCGACAACTCTGGACCAGAGTTCGGACCAATTTAGAGGAAAGGCTGCGAGTATGTCTGCATAATGGAGGTCGGCATGTGGTAGCTGGAGAACAAGCACGTATGCTACGAGCCATCGGTATAAACGGATCGTTTCTTTACCTTCGACGCCACCGACAACGTCGTGGCCCGCGATAAAACCGACCAAGCAATAAGGGGTCGACCATTAATCACGTGAGGTTTTTTAGGCCACTTTGTGAGCCTCCCCCCTCCCCCATGGTGATATGTGGTGAGGTTTCTAGCCCCCCCCCCCCACCAACATCACGTGTATTTTTTTGTTAAGAAACGTCAGACACAAGCGTTAGAGAATGCGGTATTTTATTATAAAAAACGAAATAATATATATTGTCAGTATATTTAAATGGCATTGTCCGCGCAGTTACAACAACAAAAAATACACGTGATAAGTCACTACACCCCCCCCCCCAGCATGATCAATCGTGATGTTATCCAAGCCTCCCCCCCCCCCTATTTGAGTCTTACGTGATTAATGGACGACCCCTAATTAAAAAGACAGCAGCGAGGGTTTGGAGTCGATAAATACTCTGGGTGTGACAAACCACGGAGACCTGATCGCTACCTGATCTCACATGTGCACATGCACGCACGCACACACACATACACACATACACACACGACTCTTGAAGGTGTGACAACAATGGCCTCAAAAGTTGTTGCAATTTACCATGTACCTATCTGTCCACCTCCTCGAGGTGAGAGTCGGAAAACAGTAAAGTTCTTTTTTTTTCGAATAATAGAATGCACTGGCTAAGTGATGGAGGGCTTTATTTTGGTGCTTAACTCGCTATTGTTGTGTTTCTCCTATCTACGATCCGGGAAACTCATTTATGCGAATTTTTAATATTTAACTTCTTATTTTCTGGATGACGGGCTCATTTGTGACCGATGGTTCTTTTCTGACTTTCGTTCCTCTCATTTAGTAATTTTTTTTAAGCCAATAAAAAATTTGACCGTGAGTTTTGGGGTCAAGGTCAATTTTGCGGGTCCGTTGCACACCTGGCGGAGTGGTGACACATAATTTTTATACACGCTATAAAATTAAACAGAAACGTGTATGTCACAAAACTTTGTAGGTTTCCTCACAATTTTGTGACAAATGATCCTGTACAGGTAAACCCATCAGGTGTACTCTAGGGTCTATGCCCCGCGTAACCTTTGAATGATACTCATGGGTCTCACAAACCCGACCAAAAAGTGGAAAACTCGCGTTTCTTCTCTTTCCCAAAACTTTTTCATCTGCTCGAACAGCTTTTGCGACAAAATATGGGCCGTACTTAGAATTTTTCATCACAGGCGCTCCCCTAACAGCCTCCTCTTTCATAAAAAAGTCATCTGAATATATATAATTTCAATTAAACTACAGCATTCGAAAGTTGGCCACGTCTCAGACACCCAGTATGTATAATTAAGTAGCGAAATATATGAGTGTCATCCTAGGGTTGAGCAAGCGATACACGGTAGGGTATTCCCGATAGGCTTACCCGTGCAGTTCGACACCACAGTTAACGTAGTAGTCTCGCCAAGGCGAGACTACTACTTTGCTATAGATTTTTGTTTTATTTTGAGGACACACTCAAGACACTATTAAGTGATTACCTGCAAAATTTTAAAACGTTTCACCGTTCTGTTTTCGTGACATTGGCAATCAAAGATTGCACGGTTTGACCCGTGTTCTTATGGAGAACGGTGGAAAATTTTACATTTCATGAAATAACGTAGAAATTTTTCTACAGATTTTTGTTTAAAAAATCTCAATTACAGAGGAACATATGAAAAAGTGAGTGGAAAAAAATCAGAAATTTTGACCGTCTAGTTTCAGAGATATAGCGATTTAAATTAAGCAATATCCAGCGACGCTAGCGCCACGAAGCGTCTGGAGCAGACTAGAGCCGGCGATCTGGCAGTGCTGCAAGCGTTCGGCGCGTTCATCGGTAGAAAATGAGTCTAGAGACGCGGCAGATTGTTCATATTTACTTTTTTATATTACTATATATGTATATGTATATATATATATAAATATATATTGTGACGTTGCGTCACAAGGGAAATAGAGAAAAAGCCCGCGTGACCACGCTCGGGCTTGACCTCCGCCACGCACCTTTGTTCGAAAAATTTACATTTTAATTTTAAGGTAGTTTAAGTTATTTTCTTTGTATAGAAGCCGCGATACTACCCCCCCCCCCCCCCCCCGTAATTCCCACACCCCCTTATCACGACCACGCGGACTGTCGACTGGGGCCACGTCGGCCCGGCCGTCAACTCCGAGAACCAGCAACGCCATCTCCCGATGACGCGGACAGTGGACTGGCCGTCCGAGGGCATCCCGCTGCCATCTCCCGAGTCTCCGGCCTACCACCCGTCAGGAGAGACTGCAGCTCTCGCGCGGTATGGCTGTCGAGCGCCGTACCGACTGGGGCACTCCGCGACTCGGGAGGGAAAAGATTCATCAAGAAGATCGACCGAAAGGGCGAGCCACGACGATCGAGACGAAAAATCGATAGGAGGTCCGTCGTCTAATACACGATTGGGCGAGACGAGGAAGCCGGCCGGCGTGGTCCGGCACTTAGTCCTGGAGCGCGGTTAAGCGAGGTAGCGCAAATGTAGTCCAGAGCAAAGACCGAACGGAAAGAAAGCGAAGCCGAAAAGTTCCGAGCGTAAAGGAAATAGAGAGAGGCATACAGATCGACACGATCAAAGGAAAAGTCTCCGCGAGAATTGTAAGTACGCCTCTTTCTTATTTTTGCGAGAGCGGCTAGCGAGAGCCATTAAAGCCAGTTCGGGAAAAACGTGTCGCACGGGCGACCGTTAAAATTCGTTCCCTTCTCCCTTCCCTTGTCATTCCTGATCGTCGTCCCTTTTCCGTGCGCGTCGCTTTAATAAAGTGTAAATGAAATTAAGGAACTCAAAAATCAGTGCGAGCGATTCGGGCTATTAGCCGAGAATTAGTGCATTCATTATTTGCGAAGAAAGTGTAAAAAGGTGTCCGCGGCGGATCCCCGGTGTCCTTCGCGAAATTTCCCCTCGCGCGCGCGTAGCCGCGGCCGCCTCGTGTAGCACGACCGTCGGCCGACTCGAGTAACAATCCCCGTGAGAGTAAATCGCGCAATTAGTATTCGGATATTTTTGGATTTTGCGCATTATTGATTCGAGTATTGTAAAATTAAGTACAATAGTCGTGGTCCGAGTTGAGTGGCCATCGTGTTCGAGAACCCCGTCCGTCCCCAGATACCCTGAGACGTCCCCATTTCAATTCGTATCGAGTCTCGCGCTTGCCGGCCGAAGACCGCGTTTGTTTTGGTTTTTTTTCCTGTTTATTTCGAGATTGAGTACGCGTTAAAAGCATTGCCCGAGAAAGGCTGGCGCCCAACATAAATTTACAAAATTTATAAAGTAGAGAAAATATTTAAACGGGTAGAGAAATAGCGTTGGGACTTCGCGTGTCCAGTAACCCGTCCAATTTAAGTTACACTAATATTTTTATTAATTCGAAAGCTTTTATTATATCGAGTCCAAATTTTGTATTTCTGTTTTTCTTGTAATTTATCACTCAACTTCTTTTTTTGTATCGAGCTTTACTTTCTTTATTTCTGTACAATAAATTATATTTGAATTTTTCCAGTTGTCGACCCATCAATAAATTTTCCCTTCCCCCTCCCTCCGCCTACTTTAACATGCGATACCCGTCATAAAATTGGCGCCCAACGTGGGGCCCGAAAAAAACTTTCGTTTTTTTTAAAGAAAAGAACCCACCACGACTATTATTGTTACTAAAATTATTATTGTTAATTTTTGAAGTAATAATTATTATTTTTCGAGAATTATTAATTTTCGTTTTCAGATTAAATAAAACATTTATTCGGGGTAAACGGTTCAAATTGAATAGTTTTTTTTTGCGTTTTCGTGAGAAATAATAATTACTCCCACCCCTGACAGGTATAGCTTGTCTCGCCACGGCACTCGCAACTTGAGAATTTTGCGAGGAACGGAAAATTCGGACGACCGAGTTTTCGTCTAATTGTCGCACCTGATTATTTTATTTTTTTTGAGTTTCGCTAACAATACTAGAGAATAATATTGTTTTTTTTGTGTTTACGATTGGAATTTATTTTTGTACCTTTTCGGCGACCGCACTTCCCCTTTTTCCCCTAGAACCCATACTTGCTTGTGTACTTGGCAATTTGTTTTTTTTGTTGGCTTGCGACTTTTCAGGCCGCGGAGTGCCAAGGAAAGTCGTAGTTTTTGTATTATTGCACTGGCAATTGAAAATTTCATTTTTGCATTATTGCTTTGGCAATTAAAAATTGATTTTTGCGTTATTGCTCTGGCAATTAAAAAAATTAATTTGTGCACTATTGCGCTGGCAATCAAAAATTAATTTGGCGTTATTGCTCTGGCAATTAAAATGGTTTTTTTTGCATTGTTGCTTTGGCAATTTGGAAGCATTCATTATTGCTTAAGGGAATACCGCTTGCTAAAGAATACTGAGCTGACTTATATTGTGAATAGTTGCTTTAGGATTTTCGCATACTGGCTATTCGTTTCTTTTATCGGAATTGATTTTTTTTATGAAATAAAATTATTGAGTACCTGTTTTTTTGTGCTTTCTTGCTTTTGTGTTTTATTTCTTTTTTTTTGCAACTGGTACTGATTGGCCATTTGTTTTTGTTTTTTGTTTTTTTTTTTCAATTCCGAAAATATTGTGGAATAGCTTAGTACTGACACGAATTTGGCTTGCTTAGTATTTTTGTGTATTTTGCGATGACTTTTGACATGACGGTATAAATTCCCATTTGTTTTTGTCGTTTGCGCTTTCGCGTTATCCTCGCTGTCCACGAATATCACCCCCCCCCCCCCCCAATTTTCTTCGCGCTTTGGGGAAGTACTAACCGTCGCCCCAATACTTTTCATTACGAAGCCCTAATAAAGTCCCTCGTGAACGGTCACCCCACACCCCAAACGATCCCCAAATATTTGCTATTCTTTTGTTGGGCCTCCTGAATAATTTGAGGAACATTTCATTGTTTTAGCTGGGAAACAGACATCTCTTAAGGAATAATTATTCAGTTGGCGGAATACAGTAGAGAATAGAAGAATCGACAACTCTTGAATTTTCACGGCATTAAGGGAAATTTTTGGAGAAAATTGCGTTGTCAGAGTCCGGGAAATAATACTCCCTTCGGAACTTAAAGTCAGTTTATCAAAATAAACAGAATTAACGTTACAGTCCCAGGGAGTAGAGTCAACAAATTAGTCGTCGAGTAAGACTCCCGGTTGTTTGTTGCGGTATATTCTTTTTTTTGAAGAAATTGAGTTATTGAAGCCATTGGGGTTTACTTAATTTTTTTTGGATTTTGGTTTTGACCAAAGATTTATATTCCGTTTTAACCGTGCCGCGGAGTAATCGCGAGCGGTTTCCCCCTCCGCAACCCTCCAATTTTTTTCGTTTATTGCGTTTAGCACATCCGCAACATGCCAGATACCCCGGTGACGACGAGTACAGTCACAACCCCCACCCGTACGTCCCCCGTTATGACCACTTTCCCCATAGACCACCCCCGAGGACCGACATCGCCTCTCTTAGTGGATGTAGCCAATCTCTCGTTGATGGCTGCGGAAGAGAGGATAGCACGACAAAAAGTTGAGCGGTTAACGACAATGCGGGACATCCTAGACGCCTGTGACCGAGCGGGCCTCAGCACAGACGGGGCACAAAGCGAGGTACAGGATCGTCTCATCCGGCACGAAATAAGGACACGGGTTCCGGGAGCCTTAGTCCGTTGGGACCCTGGAAGGACGAGCGGGGGGACGCCCCCCCCCCCCATTCACGCTGGCGGCTGCATTGGTAGACCCACTGACGGCTACGCTATTCGGATCATCGCCCGCTGACAGCCACCAACCCCCGACATACGAGGGGTACCGGCCGGCACCGAGGCAGACGATGACGCCATCAACCCACGGGTCCCAAGGAGAGGCACCGGGGCCGGACGACAACGATCAAACGCCACCCCATCGCTGCAAGGACAGACGGTGCAGCGGGATGGTAGATCGGCAACTAGGGAAGTCTGTTCGACACCCGCGCACAGAAGAAACGCCACCGCAGCCCCCGACCGTACCGCGGTCACCTTTGGCCTTCCCCCTTCCCAGTCATCCCACCAACCATCCCAAGCCTTTCCTACATCCAGTCCAACCACCACCGGTTTATTAAGGATCAGCGGTAGCCAGGAGTGGCCACCGCATGACACGTATACCCTGTCGGCGCCCACCCCCCGGAACAGCACCCGAATAGGACCCATCCCAAAGGCTCGGTCACGACATGCAGACCCTCCCTCTCCCCGACCCCGACCACAGCCGGACTCGTCACAATATTACGACTCGCACGGGCCACGGCATGCAAGAGGCATAGACCATTGGCAGAGATACGGGCCCCGATTCGCGGGGAATCCGGACGAAGATGCCGAGGAATTTCTGTGGAGGATGCACGAATACTGCATCTCACGGAAGCTTACGGAGGAAGATCTGATGGACGCCCTTCCCGAGGCTTTCACCGGTGACGCGCTTCTATGGTTGAGAGTAGAACGAGAGGAATGGAGCTCGTACGAGGAATTCGTATTCTACTTTCGGGAACAATTCGGCCATGGTGACCTGCAAGAACGTCTAAGAAAGGAGATAGAACTCCGCACGCAGGGGCCGGGAGAGCCTATTGCGGAGTTCCTCGTGAAAATCAGGACCCTTTTCAATCACCTGAGCCCACCGTTGAGTAAAGAGACTGAACTGGATATATGCTGCGAGAATCTGTACCCGGATTACGCCAAGCACATCCAGCGGAAGGATGTGAGCAGTTTCCTCGATCTCCAGCGGCTGGGACGCAGCCGCGAGATATTTTGAGGAAAGGCGAAGGCATACAGGGCACCGCCGAAAAAGGGTCTGACATTGATGCCCTCTGCATCGTATGAACAGCGTAGCCGGGAGGCCCGCATGAAGATAGCCGCCCTGGAGGAACCAGAGGAATACGAACCCGCCGAGTATGAGGAGGACTACCCCACTCCCCCGCCTACCCCCCATCGCCGAACCGAACCCCTCGCCAGAACCCCTCCGACTCAGTAGCAAAGACCAAGGGTCGTAGCGGCTACCCCAAGAAGGCGAATAAGCCTCAGAAACCCCCTTCCCTACCTAAACCCCCATCCGCCCCTTGCTCCCCCCATACCTGGAAAAACCCGCCAGCAAAACCGCCCGCGAATCCCCCACGAAATCCCCAAAGCCCGTCCCCGAAACAACCTCGGCCCAGCAATCCTGAAGGACCTGGCCCGAGGTGTTATAACTGCCGGCAACCGGGACACCGTTACCGGGAGTGCACACAGCTAATGGCCCGATTCTGCAGAATCTGTGGATGGCCCGGATGTGATATCAACTCGTGCCGGAATTGCGAACGAAAGCGTTCGGAAAACGCCCGGTCGGGAGGGCAGTAAACCCCTGTACCTCCCGACGGTCGTTAAAGAAGAAGAACCTCCTTCAGATACCCCGACACCAGCCGCAGCCTAACTGTGCTATGAAGAGCGTAGCACCAGAGCGGCAGGCAGAGTCCAACCCGCCCCCAACAGAACCAGAAACCGAAACAGACTTGTTCCCGTGCGAACATATGGCTTCCCGAGAAGAGGAAGGTGTGGCTGACCGAGAAGAAATGTTTATCGTAGCTGTAAGTATGGATGCTCGCCACCACTTATGGATTAACGTGGGTGGCGAGCTCCTATTGGCGTTGGTCGACCCTGGATCTACGAAAACGTACCTCGGGCTGGAGGGAGCAAGGAGGAGAGGACTCCTCTTGCAACCGATAGTGGAGGGCGTTCGGGTCGCCAACGGGGCAGTAGTTCCGGTAGACGGGGCAGTCACCCTGACCTTCAATCTCGCAGGAAAAGTCCAATCCCTCCAGGTAAGTGTAGCCGCGTTAGGCTACGAATTTGTTATGGGGATTGAATTTTTGAGATTGTTCGGAATGCGTGTGGATTACAAAACGGATACGTGGTCCCTTCGCGGTGGTCCGGAGCGTAGCTTCGCGACACCGGGTGGGCCACGTTGGAGCATGCCCGCATTCCCCGAAGCTGCAGGCTTGGAACCTGCCTCGGTCTCGGCAAATAGACGTCTAGAGTCCCTTCCGGACGAGTTAGTATCCCCCTCACAGGACGGACAGTTAGGACGAACGAACCTGACACAACATTACATCGACGTGCAAGGGCACCCCCCTATCCGACAGAAGCCCCGTACAATTTTCCCGTACCTTCTCCGAATAGCCCAAGCCGAAGTCGATAAGATGGTCCAAGAGGGAGTAATCGAGAGGACGAAGAGCTCTTGGCTGAGTAACCCGGTGATCGTCCCGAAGCCAGGCGGAAAGCATCGTTTCTGCATTGACTATCGCGACGTGAACCGGGTAACGATGAAGGATGCCTACCCTCTTCCTAATATGGATCTGATCTTGGATGGCCTTCGGCTAGCCCGGTTCATCTCGAAGTTGGATCTGAGCCAGGCTTATTTCCAGATCGCCGTAGACCCCCAAAGTCGTCCTGTCACCGCCTTCGCCGTTCCTGGCCGAGGACTGTTCCAGTTCAGGAGAATGCCGTTCGGGCTGTCGAACGCACCAGCGACGTTTCAGCGGCTGATGGATCAGCTCATCGATCCGGCATGGGAGCCCCATGTCTTTGCGTATCTCGATGACGTGATCATTGCCACCGACACCGAAGCGGAGCACTTCGAGTATTTGAGGATCGTCCTGGAAGTCTTCCGAGTAGCGGGGCTCACTATCAACCGGAAGAAGAGCGAATTTTTCTGCCCGGAAGTAACGTATCTAGGATACGCTATCGGCCGGGACGGATTGAAGGCAGACCCGGAAAAAGTTGCCCCTATCCTAGCATACCCTCCGCCCAGGACCCTTCGGCAATTACGCCGTTTCCTGGGAATGGTAGGGTGGTATGCCCGATTTTTACCCACCCTTTCGCGGGATAAAATTCCCCTGACCGAGCTCCTGAAAAAGGACGTTCCCTGGAACTGGGGGACCGAACAGCAGGAAGCCTTCGAGTCTCTCCGCGAAGCCCTAAGTCAGACCCCTATCCTAGCCCGCCACGATTTCACCCGCCCTTTCGTCCTCCAGACCGACGCCAACGACTCGGCCGTGGGAGCCGTCCTGACGCAGGATTTCGACGGTGAAGAGCATCCGATCGCGTTTGCCAGCAGGGTGCTGAGTAACGCAGAACGCAAATACACCGTCACAGAGAAGGAGTGCTTGGCGGTAATCTGGGCAGTGAAGAAGTTTCGACCGTACATCGAAGGCACTCACGTTACTGTCATCACCGACCACAGCAGTCTCCAATGGCTAAGGAATCTGAAGGACCCTTCGGGACGATTAGCCCGGTGGGCGCTCTCGATGCAAGCATGGGACCTGACGATCGTCCATAGGAAAGGAACCCTTCATGTTGTCCCTGATGCCCTTTCCCGCATGTTCGAGGAAACCGACGCGGCCTTAGCCGCGCTCGGAGAAAGTACCGACCCCTGGTACCTGGACAAAGTACAAATCGTCCGTGAATTCCCCTGGAAATATCCAAGCTGGAAACTCGAGGACAACAAATTGCACTACCATCGGCCGCATTCGATCATCGATCCGACGATTGTGGACTTGGGTGCCTGGAAGCTTGTCTTGCCGGCCGAGACTAGGCCGCGAGCAATGGAGGATGCCCATCAAGGACCCCAGGCTGGCCACCTGGGTACTGATAAAACGTATCAACGGGTCATCCAGGATTTCTTCTGGCCAGGCATATTCCAAGACGTAGCTCGATACGTTGCGCGTTGTCCCGTATGCCAGCTCCACAAAGTTTCGCAGTTACCCCCGTCCGGCTTGATGCGAGAGCGCACCACGGAAGATCCATGGTGCGTAGTCACTGCCGACGTGATGGGTCCGTTTCCCCCCAGCAAAGCCAAGAACCGTTACGTCGTTGTCTTCCAGGACGTCTTCACGAAGTTCGTGGAGGCTTAGGCGCTCAGTAGTGCTACCGGCGCCACAATAATGAGGGCATTTTCGAGACTCTGGTGGTCAACCGGTACGGTTGCCCATAGTACTTCCTGACCGACAACGGAACGCAATTCGTGAATACGCACGTTACGCGGTATTTGGACGAGCTTGGAATTCACCAGACAACGGTGCCGCCTTACCACGCGCAGGCGAACCCGGTTGAGCGAGTCAACCGGACTCTGAAGACAATGATAACATCGTACGTGGGAATGGATCACCGAGACTGGGACACCCACCTACCGGAGTTATGCTTTGCGATGAACACGGCCGTGCAGTCCTCCACCCAGATGACCCCCGCATTTTTGAATTTTGGCCGGAACCCCCGTCCAACCAAAAGCCTCCGAGACGAAGCCCCTGAACCCCCCAAATTAACCCCAGGAGACCCGGAAGCATGGTCTAATCGGATGCAGCGGTTACCTCTGCTACACGACTGGGTGCGGAAGAACCTAGAGGCCGCCGCGAAAAGGCAGGCCGAATACTACAAGAAAAGCCGAAAAGATACGAGGTATCAGGTGGGAGACGTAGTTCTGCGAAAGAACCGAGTTCTGTCGTCAGGAGCGCAGAACTTCGCCGCCAAACTGGCGCCGCAGTATAGCAGCCCCTTTCGTATCCTGGCGGTGCACTCCCCTGTAGTATATGAACTCGAGGATCCGACGAGTCGTCGCAACCCTCGGGTTCACATTAAGGATCTGAAGCCCTTCCGGGACCCGCAAGGAGTCCCAACCTCAGAAGAAGAGGCAGTCCCTGACCCAGCGATCGCCGGCCCGAGCAGGCCGCGATCACCAGCACCAGTAGCCCCAAGCCCACGAAGGCGTCGCCGTAGCGGGCTACGCCCCCAACGCTCGAAACGGGTGGAGCTTTCCAACGCCCACCTGTTTTATCTGATCGCTTAAAACGAGAAGGACAGTAGGACCAGGGACAGACTCGCGCTTATTAATGCTTGCTTGCTTTATGTGCTAACCAATGCTTTGTGTGTGCCTTATTTGCAGCTTGCTTCAGGAGAAATGGCGAGGAAGGTAATACTTCTAGGCCGCCGTATCGCCGGCCCCTAGGGAAACTTATAGTCCACCCGCATTTCTTGCTGGGGGAGAGCGAGGCGGGATACCCTCGCCCATCCTGCTATGTGGTGGAGGGATGGCGCGAGGACTACCGTACCACCTGGTACACCTTTGGGAGGGAAGAGGTCGAGACACCCCCGGTCGCAGCCGCCGGGGGCCTACTGCTCCAGTTCCCGAGGGCCGGGCGCCCATGCCGGGGTCCAAGCGGCAAGAAGCCGCACGGAGCCCCGAGGAGGGTTCCGAGCCTGTCGGAGCGGGAGTACCCGCCCCTTACCCCCAGTCCCGCTTCCACACCCCTGCCCCCCCCCCCCCCCAGTCGCCCCTCGACGCCTTCCCCTCCCCTGTCCCCAAAACCTGTCCCAACACCCGCTCCCCGGTCAATACCAATCCAGGGGATGGCGGCCATGGCGCCGCAACCTCCCCTCCCCCGGACCGGCCCTTCCAAGGCCACCTTGCGGCGACGGCAACAGCGGGAGCGGGCTCTCGCCGCCGCAACCGTTGTCGCAGGGACCGCTACTAGCCTCTAGGCCCAGGCCGAGGACTCCTCGCTCCACTACTCACCCCGGCCCGAAACCTGCGCACCTGCCCGTCCCTCTCCTCCGCCCCTCTCCCGTCCGATCCTCACCTCCCATCCCCGTCCTCATGTCCCCTCACATCCCCCGCCGCGGAGTGTCCCAGAGCCCTGGAGAAGAGACCCCACCCCCCTCGCTGAATCCCCTATCCAAAACCCCTCCTGATGCCCCGAATTTCCCCTTCCCCTACCGATGTCCCACACCCAAATCCCATCCTGATGTCCTTATCCTGACGCCCCAAATTTTCAATTCCCCTATCGATGTCCCACACCCAAATCCCATCCTGATGTCCTTATCCTGATACCCCAAATTTCTCCTTCCCCTACCGATGTCCCACACCCGAATCCCATCGTGATGTCCTTATCCTGATGCCCCAAATTCACCCTACCCCTACCGATGTCCCACACTCAAAATCCTATCCTGATGCCCCAAATCCTACCCCTACGTATAGTTGTCCCGAAAATGATATCCTACATCCCAAGGCCTGGCTCTGGAACAGCTACCAGTAGGGCAAAGTCATCGCAAAGACTTAAGAAACTCCCCTGAAGTAAAGAAAGCATAACTGAATAACCGCTGTTGCAGGAAAGGAGGGGAGTACTCCAGTTTAAGCAGGGGGGAGTTGTGACGTCGCGTCACAAGGGAAATAGAGAAAAAGCCCGCGTGACCACGCTCGGGATTGGTCTCCGCGACGCACCTTTGTTCGAAAAATTTACATGTTAATTTTAAGGTAGTTTAAGTTGTTTTCTTTGTATAGAAGCCGCGACACTACCCCCCACCCCCCGTCCTTCCCGCACCGCCTCATTGCGATCGCTACGCGACCACGCGGACTGTCGACTGGGGCCACGTCGGCCCGGCCGTCAACTCCGAGAACCAGCAACGCCATCTCCCGATGACGCGGACAGAAGACTGGCCGTCCGAGGGCATCCCGCTGCCATCTCCCGAGTCTCCGGCCTACCGCGCGTCAGGAGAGACTGCGGCTCTCGCGCAGTATGACTGGCGAGCGCCGTACCGACTGGGGCGCTCCGCGACTCGGGAGGGAAAAGATTCATCAAGATCGACCGAAAGGGCGAGCCACGACGATCGAGACGAAAAATCGATAGGAGGTCCGTCGTCTAATACAGGATTGGGCGAGATGAGGAAGCCGGCCGGCGTGGTCCGGCACTTAGTCCTGGAGCGTGGTTAAGCGAGGTAGCGTAAATGTAGTCCAGAGCAAAGACCGAACGGAAAGAAAGCGAAGCCGAAAAGTTCCGAGCGTAAAGGAAATAGAGAGAGGCATACAGATCGACACAATCAAAGGAAAAGTCTCCGCGAGAATTGTAAGTACGCCTCTTTCTTATTTTTGCGAGAGCGGCTAGCGAGAGCCATTAAAGCCAGTTCGGGAAAAACGTGTCGCACGGGCGACCGTTAAAATTCGTTCCCTTCTCCCCTCCCCTGTCATTCCTGATCGTCGTCCCTTTTCCGTGCGCGTCGCTTTAATAAAGTGTAAATGAAATTAAGGAACTCAAAAATCAGTGCGAGCGATTCGGGCTATTAGCCGAGAATTAGTGCATTCATTATTTGCGAAGAAAGTGTAAAAAGGTGGCCGTGGCGGATCCCCGGTGTTCTTCGCGAAATTTCCTCTCGCGCGCGCGTAGCCGCGGTCGCCTCGTGTAGCACGACCGTCGGCCGACTCGAGTAACAATCCCCGTGAGAGTCAATCGCACAATTAGTATTCGGATATTTTTGGATTTTGCGCATTATTAATTCGAGTATTGTAAAATTAAGTACAATAGTCGTGGTCCGAGTTGAGTGGCCATTGTGTTCGAGAACCCTGTCCGTCCCCAAATACCCTGCGACGTCCCCATTTCAATTCGTATCGAGTCTCGCGCATGCCGGCCGAAGGCCGCGTTTGTTTTGGTTTTTTTCCTGTTTATTTCAAGATTGAGTACGCGTTAAGAGCGTTGCCCGAGAAAGCCTGGCGCCCAACATAAATTTACAAAATTTATAAAGTAGAGAAAATATTTAAACGGGTAGAGAAATAGCGTTGGGACTTCGCGTGTCCAGTAACCCGTCCAATTTAAGTCACACTAATATTCTTATTCGTTCGGAAGCTTTTATAATATCGAGTCTAAATTTAGTATTTCTGTTTTTCTTGTAATTTATCACTCAACTTCTTTTTTTTGTATCGAGCTTTACTTTCTTTATTTCTGTACAACAAATTATATTTGAATTTTTCCAGTTGTCGACCCATCAATAAATTTTCCCTTCCCCCTCCCTCCGCCTACTTTAACACGCGATACCCGTCATAATATATATATATATATATATATATATATATATATATATATATATATATATATATATATATATATATATATATATGTGTATATATATATATTGAGACGTATAGGTCCGTATCGCGAACCTGGGCACAAGGTCAAAAGGGTAACCGAGTTGAGGAGAGAGAGAGAAGCGTACCGATCATGACAAAAAACAAGGTCAAATAGCTTAGACCGACAGAAAAACCGGTAACCCACTAATTAAATTAAGGGTAGAAGGCGAGGGAAGGAAAAACCTGTAAATACCGGATAAACCAACTAATCAAATTAAGGGAAATAGAAGAGAAGGGGAACAAGAAGCGGCGAAATATGCGTATAAAAGGACAGGAATTTTTGGGGAAAGACACTCCTTTTCTGGCTGGAAAGTCGATCGGTACCAAGCACATGAAAACTGACCCTCGGGAAAGGAAAGTGTGGAAGGAGGAAAATCGAAAGAACAGTTGAAAGGTGGAGTCGCTAGAGTCATAAAGTACTCTCAATTACCTAAAAACCTTGGCCGTACTCAGCCGTCGTTAATACTGACAGCAAGGGAAGGAACGCGTGGTGGATAGAGGGTCAAGGGGAAAGAAATTGAGAAGGGTAGAAAGATTAACCTAAAGCAACACAACTAAAAAGTGGAGTCGCTAGAGTCATAAAGTTCTCTCAATTACCTAAAAACCTTGGCCGTACTCAGCCGTCGTTAATGCTGACCGCAAGGGAAGGAACGCGTGGTGGATAGAGGGTCAAGGGGACAGAAATTGAGAAGGGCTGAAAGATTAACCTAAAGCAACACAACTAAAAGGTGGAGTCGCTAGGGTCATAAAGTACTGTCAATTACCTAAAAACCTTGGCCGTACTCAGCCGTCGTTAATACTGACCGCAAGGGAAGGAACGCGTGGTGGATGGAGGGTCAAGGGGAAAGAAATTGAGAAGGGTTGAAAGATTAACAAAAAACAAAATATCAAAGAAAAAAATACTCGAGAGTAAGAACAAAACATAGGCATAAGAACAAATTAAGATTATAAACAAAAGAATGGCAGTTATCGAAAATCAAACACAAAAATCGCATTAGGCGACAATAAGAGATGAGGAGGTGACTAGGCAAGCGACTCTATTCACCCACACTGACACACACACACACAGACACCATCATCAAGAGCAAAATCGAAATTGGTATCAGGAACATAGAGAGGACGAGGAGATAGCTCGCGAAATCCTGTAAACAAAAAAAAGAGGTTGCCGAGACTCGGAGAGTTCTCGACACCGTAGACCGGTACGTGGCGACATCTCCTGGCGCGATAGATAAGCGAGCAATTATCAACGCGTGATAATCGATCGCGCTCCGGTAGATCGATCGGGAGAGCGCACCGATAGCGACGATACGGCGAGTAAGGGAGGGGAAGTAGTAGCGTCATAGGGCGATAGGGCACGCTGACGGCGAGGACGGCGATCGAGCGTCGCGACCCTCCGCGCCACCAGCGGGAGCGCGTCGTAACGCTATACACCCTAGGAATCTCACGTATAGGGAGGACAGCGCCACGAGCGGGAGCGCGACACAACTGAACGCGCCGTATAGAAAAGGAGAAGGACAGCGCCACGAGCGGGAGCGCGTCAGAACTTAACGCGCCGTCGAGAAAGAGAGAGGGACAGCGCCGCAAGCGAGAGCACCGAACAACTACATACGTTCAAAGCATAGAGAGAAGCAAGAAAGAGGGGGAACTTATATCGATCGATGATAAGCGTAGACACTAAGCACACTTATTACGCGAGATAACAACATTACCGACCGAGTAGGGCGTTGCGAGAAATACGAAACGGCATGCTATACTTGTAGAAAGCGTTCTTTTATTATATCATCTCAACGAAAACGTACAAAGCAGTTTTTTTCATTGTTATTTTTATTTTTATATCGAGCCAAACTTATTGAATAAATTTCGTTTGTTGCAAAATACCAAAACACCTGAGTCTCAATTAATTTCTTCCCTGTTCGAGTCCCGGACCAATAAATTTAAATGTAACGAACTTAGACCCGTTCCATTTTGGCGCCCAACGTGGGGCTTGAACAAAAGAAAGAAAGACTCATCCAAAGATGTAAAAACTCGAATAAACAAAGAAAACCGAATAAAATAAAATCGAGTCGAAACAATAAAACAAAATAAATTAGAATGGCGCAGTCAAATAACGAAAACTCCCTTCATTGGGAATCGACCACGGCAGATGGATTATTAGAGGAGGCCCGTCAAAGGGATCGACAAAATATTGGAAGATTATCAGCGATCGGACCCAGGGAGGAAGAAATTCCAAATGAAGCGACATTCAATGTCGACACTCAAGCGGAGATTAAGCAGCAGGAGGATAAATGCATCGTAAGGTCGCGTCAGCTACATAAAGAAATTAACAAGAAAATAGGGAATGAAGTCCATAAAAATGGAAGAACGCACCGAACGAAAAATTGTAATTGCGCAGAGAATCATAGAACAAAGCCACAGTCAATTACGAAGAGAAAATGAGGAAAGGATCGAAGATTTTGACACCCGAATGGAAGCCATCCGGCGAACAATATCTCAGCTCCTTCATTCGTCGAAAGACGTTGGGGAAGTCGTCACCGAACACTCAAAACGAATAACAGAGTGTGAAAAAAACATCCGAGCACAAAATTCGAATACGATGTGTAATACAACATGGGGAACGGGATTGAACGTGAGCCAAGCATACGCTGCAAAGCAAAAGCCACCAATATACAATGGCGACGGAAGGGAACGACCTATGCGCTTTTTGCGGGATTTCAAGAAGTTCTGGCGAATTACCGGAAACACGGATCTCCACTACCTCATCAGTCAATCGTTAAAAGAAACGGCAAAAGATTGGTGGAGGATAGTCGAGGACAGAGTTCAAACCATCAACGACTTCGAGGGAAAATTTTGCGGGCGTTACGGGAGCCAGGAAATCCAGGACAAGGTCCGTCGAAACTTAGACTTCGGGGCGTACGAGTGGGATGGACACCGGATGACTCGTACCGAGTATGCAACCCAAATATTCGGAAACGCTAAGGACTTGAGCGAAGGACCAGCAGAGGAGCAAATCATAAGAAAACTGGCGAACCATTTTGACGAATCAATCAGAATGGCGGTCCGCGTAAGCGGGATAAAAACAGTCGATGCGTTTCTCGAACTATTAGAAAGCATGGACGGGGCAGGACCGCTCAACGCTAGAAGAACACTGCCGCGTCGACAAGAACCCATTGGCGCAACGTGGCAGCAAAACAATCCATGGAAAGGCCAAAAATTTGGAACAGTTGGGGGACCACAACCGATGGGATTTAACCAGCCATGGCGGCCAGGGAATCCAGGGTATCATGGACCACCACCACCGTTCAAAAATCATCGACAAGAAAATAGAATGTTGGGAAATTACAACGCGATGCCAGCGCCGTTCACGAGACAGCAACCCTGGCAACACGGATACGGGAATGTAAGACCTCCCCTAAATCCAGCGGCATCTGCATGGAATCCCAGTCAGCAAGCAGGATTCACGCCAGTGGGAGCACCGCCTCCAGTGAATCCAGAGGCACAAAATTCCCAGACGCAAAGTGGATACCCGGCCGGGCAAAAACAGAACCAGGGAAACGAATAGAAGTTGCGCCCGAATCGATCGGACAACGAAGAATTACAAGAGGCCATGGAAGAAGCGAGGCAACAAATGAAAAGAAATTTGAAAAAAAAAGAGCGAAAAAGGAAGACGAAAGGCGGAGCGGAAGTGCATGACTCAAGTCCCTTAGGAGTGATCATGATGCCAGTGCAGCAAGGGGCAAGCGCCCTGAACGAACAAACGACAGCAGCAATAACGGAACATCAGAAGGAACAAAACAGCAACGAAGAGATGGAGGAAACCACGGCAGCAAAAAGTAGCCGAAATAAGACCGGAAACAACAAGAAAATAAAGAGAATAGGAACGAACACATACGAGTACCCGAGGGATTTCCTCATGGAAAATTCAGGGCAGACGAGAAGAATATATCCACGATGCCCAACGCTGCCGATCAGCCTGGAAGGAATAACCGTCGAGATACTGATAGATAGCGGGAGCGAGGTCTCCTGTATGTCGGAAGAATTCTTTTTACAAAGGGAAAAGGAGTTCAAGAAGTGTCTCAGAATACCCGTAACAAGCACCGAGGCTATTGGAGCATTCGGGGGTAAATCCGGTCGCATTAAGCAGCAAATCATGGTTGAGGCAGGACTGTACCAGACGAAGGGCAGCATACAAATGTTAATAATCCCAAGAATGAGCAGAAATGCTATACTGGGTATTGACGGAATGCTCGAGCTACAAGTAAAGGTAGACGCGAGGGACGGAACCATAACAGTAAAAAACGAGATAGTCGCCGAACTGGATGAAGGGAAGTGGATCTGGCAGCGGAAAAAACTCCAAGAGCAACCACCGATCCCCGTGGCCACAATAAAAAACCACAGAGAATACGAGCTAACTCAAGAAGAGATAAGTCGGAAAATAGAACAATGTGCAAACTTATCAGAATAAATGAAGCATAATTTTGGAAGACTAATTCAAAATTATCGACACATCTTCAACAGGAGACCCGGACGAATGCATGCATATACCCACAAATTACTTCTGAAAAACCCAGAACCCTACGTGCATCGGTCATATCCGGTCCCGATGCAATATCGAGGAAAAGTGCAGGAAGAAATTGACAAGATGCTGGACCAAGGCATAATTGAACTAGCAAAAAGCCGTTTCATAAACCCGCTCGTCACGGTAGTCAAGAAGGACGGGTCAATTCGGCTATGTCTCGACGCTCGACAATTAAACACCTTTTTAATTGAAGATCACGACACGGCGCCACCAACCGAGGAAATATTTCAACGCTGTGGAGGAGCACAAGTCATATCGAGCCTAGACATGACGAGCAGCTTCAGGCAAGTTCCGCTAGCTGAAGAGTCCAGGCCATACACTGCATTCCAACATGATGGAAAATGTTACCAGTTCACGGTAACACCGTTTGGACTAAAAACAAGCACGGCAAGTTTGATCAGGGCACTCGATATAGTACTTCAGGACATAGGCGGATCAATCATCAATTTTGTCGACGATTTGTTGTGCCTGTCGAAAAATGAGGCACAACACTTGGAACACTTACACCAACTGTTCGAGCGAATCAGCATGAACAACATGACCCTCAATTTAAAAAAATCAAAATTTTTCCAACAGGAAGTAGCATTTCTGGGGCACATTCTGTGAACCACGGGTATCAAACCTCAGCGAGAAAAGATCCAAGCAATCAAAGAGTATCCACGCCCCCAGAACATAAAACAACTCAGGGGATTCCTAGGATTGGTAAATTTCTACAGCAAATTCTCGGACAGACACGCGAAAGAAACGATACCCCTCTTGGGGCTGCTGGAAAAGGGACAAGATTGGAGATGGGGAGATAAGGAGGAAAAAGCATTCGAAAGAATAAAGCAATTATTCATTGAAACGATCATCCTCAAACACGCAGATCCATTTCGGGAGTACATCCTCACCACCGATGCCAGTGATTATGCTATCGGAGCGGTTTTGAGCCAAGCGGATAGTGATGGACTTGTAGGGGTAATTTCATTCGCAAGCCGGACATTCAAGGGAGCGGAAATCGGGTATACGACAACAGAAAAGGAGATGCTAGCAATTGTATGGGCGTTGCAGAAATTCCGGACATATTTGCTGGGTGCAAAAATCAAAATCATCACGGATCATAAGGCGTTGACATTTATGAAGACGTGCCGATTTGTTGGGGACCGCATGCTGAGATGGGCCTTGTTGGTTCAAGATTACGACATTGAAGTAGAGCACTGCCCAGGAAAAGGCAATGAAGTAGCCGACGCCTTGAGTCGAACATTCGGCAACCGAATCAACAACGACGAAAAAACACCAGGAAAAATAGTTCTGACCACGGTCCTGGCACGAAAACCGACGAAAGAAATAAAACAACAATTTCAAAGAATCGGAGAGATGCAGCGCGAACAGGAGAATCTCCGAGAAACGTGGGAAAATTGTCAGAAAAATGGAGAAAATAAAAGATATCGAATTAGCGAAGGTTGTCTGCAGAAACACGACCGAACGGGGAAATGGAAGGTTATATTACCCGAAGAACTGGTAGGCATTTTCGTTAAAGAATGCCATGAGATATACGGACACCAGAGCGCGCGTAAAGTCTTCCATCTAATTAATGAAGATTTTACGTGCAATCGGATGGCAAAAAGAGTGAGGCAGGCAGTAGCCACCTGTGACCTGTGTCAAAGGGTAAAGGTCATGGTACAAAATAATTATGCAGAAATGCAAACCATCACACCCGAAGGACCAGGTGACCTGGTCTCCATCGATTTCTATGGACCACTGCCTAAATCAGTAGGGGGGGTGCAACACATCCTCGTAACGATAGACGCGTTTACAAAATTCGTCAAACTATACCCACTTAAGAAGGCGAACACCGCAGCAACTATAAACCGGATATTCCAGGACTACATCCCGAGATATGGAAAACCAAGACGAATACAGTTTGATCACGGTACGCAGTTCACGTCAAAAGTATGGGAGGAAAAGCTCAGAACAGAAGGAATACAGGGAGTATTTTCCTCGATCCGCCACCCACAAGGAAATATAGTGGAACGAGTCAATCGAGAGCTCGGGCGGTTCTTCAAAACCTTCTTAACGGAGAAACATACAGGATGGTACAGATGGGTGTCAGTAATCCAAGACTGCATCAATGAAACACAGCATGAAACCACCAAATTCACGCCGACGGAAATACAATTAAAAAAAGGCCTTACCGAGTTTGGCGGGAGTGGGTACTCGCGCTCAAAAAGGATCAAACAGACACCCTCACCTACGAACCAAAAATTGAATTGGTAAGCGAAAGGATCATGAAAAAAGGACGACAAAGGGCGGAAAGATTTAACACGACACATAAGACAACGACGTTCGAAGTAGGCGAACTCGTGTTGGTCCGGTCGCTCAATGTCTCCGATCCTGCTAAACAAAGGACCGCGAAATTCATGCATTTATTCGAAGGGCCCTATAAAATAAAAAAAATGCGTGGGAATAGCAACGTTTCTCTCGGAAAACCCAGAAACAAGACGAGAGAGGGGAAAATTCCATGCGAGCATGCTGAAGCGCTATCTAACAACGGACTCGACAAATTCAAAGGAAAAGGAAGAAGAAGGGATATGCCAGTCTAGTATATCGAATAGTCAAAGGTAGATGAATATAAAAGCAAGCGCGCGAAAAAGGAAGATTCATAAATCGCGAGCAGGATGGACATAAGTACTAGAAAAACCCAATACGAAGAAAGCGACGAAGAACAGATAGATCAAAGAGAAAGGCACACCCGAAATAGTCAGCGACGGGCAAGGAGACGACAAATAAACGAAGAAAGGCAAATTGATAAGGACGAATATAAATTATTCATGGTGACCAACGAGAATATCAAAGGATGGTTGGTATCCCGGGAAATCGCTAGGATTATAAAAGGGAAAGGGAAATCGAAAAGGATCAGAGCGTCGGAATTAATTAATCACTGGTCAGTCAACCGTCAACCACACAATCATCCAGATGTATCGTAATTTCGAGGTCAGCACGTTGAGGAGGGCGTACATCGGGGTCACCGTGGCAGGGATCACCAACCCCAACGAATTTGGAGTACATTTAAATGAACGCGATGGAAGAGAGACCGCCATCACGTGGCGGAATATCAGCTCGGAGGAGCCAAGCATCCACCCGTGCCTAGAGGAAGAGGTATTTCCCGGGGCGGCGATTCTTTGGCGGCACGAGGCCCAATTTTATCGGACCACCTACCAGGGAAAAACCGACGACGGCAAGTTCCTCCTGTGGCTGGGGGACTGGGGAACAGCGTCTACGGAACCCAGGAGGAGTGTTACACCGATGGCGTTCCTCCACACATACCAGGCGGTGCCGGTAACCCACGGCGACCTGATACCGATCGACCAATCCTGGGACGAAGAGGACATTTTTTATTGCCGGGCCTTACTCGAGGAAACCACCTGGACGATGATGCTCTGGGGCAGACCGAGCCAATTGGGCCTCGTTCTCGCGGATCTCTACCTCGAGAACGAAGGCCCAAACCAAGGCAAAAGTTTGGCCGAAATATTCATCGGAATGGGGGCGGCTCGAACGGAGAACTTCGAACGCGCGGCCACCGACCATGGATAACACAGGGTGCCGGTTCGGAGAAATTGTGTATCACCGAGAGGTCGAGCAACGGTGGGCGACCAACAACAGCACCAACAACACGAATAACGCCGAAAACATCAACGACACCGACGACGGCGAGGAGGCCACGATCACGATCAGCGACGGAGATGGGGTGAGCGAAATGGACGAGGACGACGACGACGACGAACAGACCCTAATAAACATCAACATAGACCACGAATACGACAGCGACGAGGAGAAGTTCTGGCGGGAGATGGGGCTGCGCGATAGCAGCGAGAGCGAGTCCGCCAGCGACGATGAAAGGAGCAATATGTCGATATGAATAAAAACCCCGAAAAATAAATAAAAAAAACGTGTTAACTATTTATTTACGAGCGATGGGCAGTGGCCCCACAAAAATGCGAGCGTTTAGATTAAGAAAAAGGGGGGGGGGGGAACAAATAGAACAAAAACAATCGGAAGCCGATCGATAAGGAAGAAAAACGGTCAAGGGAAAACAAAAACAGGGAAGTATAAATCTCGTTATGATATATACATTTTTTTAACTATTCGCGATTTGGATTGCCAACAGAACAATCCAAGACGCGAAGGGTGAAAAAAAGGGGGACAATGAGACGTATAGGTCCGTATCGCGAACCCGGGCACAAGGTCAAAAGGGTAACCGAGTTGAGGAGAGAGAGAGAGAGAAGCGTACCGATCATGACAAAAAACAAGGTCAAATAGTTTAGACCGACAGAAAAACCGGTAACCCCCCAATTAAATTAAGGGTAGAAGGAGAGGGAAGGAAAAACCAGTAAATACCGGATAAACCAACTAATCAAATTAAGGGAAATAGAAGAGAAGGGGAACAAGAAGCGGCGAAATATGCGTATAAAAGGACAGGAAGTTTTGGGGAAAGACACTCCTTTTCTGGCTGGAAAGTCGATCGGTACCAAGCACATGAAAACTGACCCTCGGGGAAGGAACGTGTGGAAGGAGGAAAATCGAAAGAACAGTTGAAAGGTGGAGTCGCTAGAGTCATAAAGTACTCTCAATTACCTAAAAACCTTGGCCGTACTCCACCGTCGTTAATACTGACCGCAAGGGAAGGAACGCGTGGTGGATAGAGGGTCAAGGGGAAAGAAATTGAGAAGGGCTGAAAGATTAACCTAAAGCAACACAACTAAAAGGTGGAGTCGCTAGAGTCATAAAGTACTCTCAATTACCTAAAAACCTTGGCCGTACTCCGCCGTCGTTAATACTGACCGCAAGGGAAGGAACGCGTGGTGGATAGAGGGTCAAGGGGAAAGAAATTGAGAAGGGTTGAAAGATTAACAAAAAACAAAATATCAAAGAAAAAAATACTTGAGAGTAAGAACAAAACATAGGCATAAGAACAAATTAAGATTATAAACAAAAGAATGGCAGTTATCGAAAATCAAACACAAAAATCGCATTAGGCGACAATAAGAGATGAGGAGGTGACTAGGGAAGCGAATCTGTTCAGACACACGGACAACCACACACAAAGACACTATCATTAAGAGCAAAATCGAAATCGGTACCAGGAACATAGAAAGGGCGAGGAGATAGCTCGCGAAATTCTGTAAACAAAAAAAAAGGGTTGCCGAGACTCGGAGAGTCTCGACACCGTAGACCGGTGCGTGGCGACATCTCCCGGCGCGATAGATAAGCGAGCAATTATCGACGCGTGATAATCGATCGCGATCCAGTAGATTGATAGGGAGAGCGCACCGATAGCGACGATACGGTGAGTAGGAAATGGGCAGTAGTAGCGTCATAGGGCGATAGAGCACGCTGACCGAGCGTCCCGACCCACCGCGCCACGAGCGGGAGCGCGTCGTAACGCTATACACCCTAGGAGTCTCACGTATAGGGAGAAGGACAGCGCCACAAGCGGGAGCGCGTCACAACTGAACGCGCCGTATAGAAAGGGAGAAGGACAGCGCCACGAGCGGGAGCGCGTCAGAACTCAACGCGCCGTGGAGAAAGAGAGAGGGACAGCGCCGCAAGCGAGAGCACCGAACTAAATACGTTCAAAGCATAGAGAGAAGCAAGAATGAGGGGGAACTTATATCGATCGATGATAAGCGTAGACACTAAGCACACTTATCACGCGAGATAACAACATTACCGACCGAGTAGGGCGTTGCGAGAAATACGAAACAGCATGCTATACTTATAGAAAGCGTTCTTTTATTATATCATCTCAATGAAAACGTACAAAGCATTTTTTTTATGGTTATTTTTATTTTTATATCGAGCCAAACTTATTGAATAAATTTCGTTTGTTGCAAAATACCAAAACACCTGAGTCTCAATTAATTTCTTCCCTGTTCGAGTCCCGGACCAATAAATTTAAATGTAACGAACTTAGACCCGTTACAATATATATAAACCGACAGGGATAAGCGCGCGGTCGGTGTGCGGGCGGTCACTGAAGTTAAGCAGCATTGGAGGCTGCCAATACTTGGAGCGGTGACAGCTTGCCCGTGCACTGGTTTGCGCGTCAACCGCTGAGTGGGAGGCAGTTTGTCTGAGTTTCTGATGGAAATACAACTGAAACTCAACCAAATATAGCCGCCTGTATTGGCCCAGGTTTTCTGCAGTTTCCCTCGGCCCTCGTGCAAATGCGATACAGTAGTGCATTAGCAAAGAGTGGCTGCGGTCAACACTCTGGGGGGAACTCTGAAAGGATTGTGAATGTCAGAAGAAATGGAAGGAATAAGGTAGGGGATGGTAAAAGGGTAAGGACCCTGTACCTCTGAGGAATACATATTGTGACGGGGATATTTTCTCTAACCACGAAATCGAGAACTTAAGTACGAGAACTAGGTGCGAGAACCGTCACCTTCGGCCGTCCACCCCGCGCGAGTGCATCCGCAATACCCGGGGCTCCAGAGAATTTTTATCGCCGGACGTCTCAACCGGACTAAATTGGGGTCGGGGGGATCCAACCCGACCCGCCAAACGGAGACTGAAGCTCTCCTTGATTTTTTATCTCCCAGAATCCTTACCGGGTTCGGAGACTGGAGCTCTCCTCGATTTTTAATCGCCGGAATCGTCTAACCGGACTAAACTGGATGCACTTGCACGGGGGAGGACGGTTGCGGTACTGCACGGCCGCTCAGGCTGTGGGATATGGTAGAGGGGTCGGGATTCACCGGGGAGTAGATTAACCTTCAACGGTATCGGTCACTTACGCGACACCGGAAACGTCACTAATAAAATAAAACAATGGTTTTATTTTATTGTGCGGGAGCTGGTGGCTTAACCACCCGTGATTTTTTTACGTAAAGGAACTTAATCGCGGACGCGAAAACGCGAGCACAAACGTCTTACGCACGGGAGCGAGAGAGCACAACGACGTGCCTCTGACGCGAGAACGAGAGGGGGAAACAATAAAAAACTTTTATTATCAATCCATCGAAGTGGAATTCATCAATTGAACGATTCACGATATTGTGTCCCACATTTACGTTGTTCATAACCTTTACATGGTTCTTCTTTTCGTTTTCTTTTTTGCACGGGTCATAATTTCGACCGCTTTTCTATTTTTGGCCATCGTTTTTCGTTTGGAAAATTTATGTTTATGTCGCCCTTGTTCCATTATTTCGGCCACAACTTAGTTTTTGCATTTCCGTTTATACTAAATATCATGACAAAAATTCGCTGGGCTTGCGACGTTGCCACGATCTCCGTGCTCTCTAGAGTACAGTTGTGTACATATCCGTATACGCTGAGTGTCTACGATTACTAGCCGGAATGGATAGTCTGATACAAAAGTGAGGGTTGGATAAAAGTCAGCGTTTATTTTCTTCGACGCTGAACCCATTTCAGCCACGTACCTCGATGCGGTCTCCAACGAATAGGCCAACTGCACAGTGCTCATGCACATGTCAGGTCATGCACTCCGAGCAAACGCTTTTTTATAGAGTCGTTACGGATTCCCCAGACGAATCGGTCTCTGATGTGATTGTCCAAGCTCGCTCCAAATTCGCAATATGTCGAAAGCCTCTTCAGATGTGTCAAGTAAGTCTTAATATCTTCGCCCTCTTGCTTCTTGCACTCATTGAACATGTAACGTTCCGTAATAATACTCGGTTTAGGTTTCAAATACTCTCTCATTACCACCGTTAAGTCAGTAAATGATAAATTTGCCGGTAACACGGGAATACAGAGGTTGCGTAATAGTGAGTATCCCTCGCTGCCCAATAGGGTCAGGAACAGCGATACTTTTTTATTTTCCGGGATAACATTAGCAATATAATATTGTTTTAACCTCTCGATTCATAACGCACAGTCTTCATGCAGATTGAATTCTTTCATGTCGCCGATCCTTGCTGTTACGACTGTGCGAATCTGTTCTCGTGTACCCGATGTTAACTCCGGTGCTTGAGATTGCTGTAAATTCATCCGTTGAGCCGCAAGTTGTTGCTCATCCTTTGCCAGTTGTGAACGGTTTTGGAGGGCTTGTCTTTTCATTTCCTCTAATTCTTGCCGTTCCTTGTCCAATTGCCTCTTTTCCTTTTCTAAAGCCGCCCTTTGCCGCTTCAAGTCCTCACTCATTTTGCTGACGCAATCACAAAATACCTTAACGTTTTCGTGTCCCTTTTCCGCCCGCGAAACTTTTTTTTTACCTCGTCGCCACTGTAATGTTCCGGTTTAAATAAATACGTCCGTGCTTCTTATCGTTGGAAAGGAAACAGAGAAAGTAACAAAAAAACAAAGGAAGAATAAATTTATTTACAACATGAAAAAAGGTTAACAATAAAGGGAATGATGGGTAATTGGTAAGGGAAGGGGAAAGATAAACAAATAAAAATGGGTATAAAAGAGGAGGAAAGTTGGAGGAACGTCACTTCTTCTTTTTCTCGTGGACCAATAAGTACCGCTCAGGAAAGTACCCCGTTAAGGGTGGAAAGCTGAGAGGGGGAAAAACATTGAAAAAACGAGAGAAGGAAGAAGGCGCCTTGAGAAAGTCTGACTTTTTTATGTGGATTGAAAAGTACCGCTCAGGAAAGTACCCCGATAAAGGTGGAAAGCTGAGAAAGGGAACCTTAAGAAACTTAAAAAAGGAAGAATTATAAGAGAAATTTTTTTTTTAAGTCAATAAAGACCGCGATAAGAACCGGGAGAGGAATAAAAAAAGAAAGAGTACTAAAACATTAAGTTCAATTGAAGGGGGAATAAATTACGAAAGGATAAATAGAAAATTAGTATTAGGAGAATATAAAGTGCGAGGAGGTACCCGAAATACCAGGCGACAATACACACACACTTACATACACCTGTAAAACGCAAAATATCTGCAAGGGCTCCCGAAAATATCAGGAGAACCCGAAGGTCAAGGAGGCATCACGAAATTCAAACACCGCACCGATACAATACACGTAACAAGCAGTAATATCATCATAGGCACGTGGCGCCATCCGACGGCGTTAAACACGGTTAGAGTAATCGATTACCGACGCGCGATAATCGATTACGCTCACGGGGAGTAATTACAAAAAAGCGCACCGTAGCGCGTTAGTCGAAAGCGCGCCGCGATCCACAGCGTCGTGACTCGATAGAGTGGGGGGACTCAGGGGGAGCGGGTAGCCAAGAGAGCGCGCTCGGAACCGCGCGCAACGAGCGACAGTAGGAAGAGAGGGGGTAGCGCGCCGTATGGAGATCGAGCGCGCTGCGATCGATACCGCTAGGGAAAGTGGACCGCGACAGACAGTGCCACGCGCAACCTAGGGAAAGGCGCTCAGTAGACCCCGCGCGCCGTAGGCGAGAGCGCGCCGTAACTCACGCACGCCGCGAGCGCCAATACATGTAGGAGAAGGGGGAGAAAATCATCGACCCACGGTAAAGCCATCGCGTTCCATCACACTTACCCTCCGAGCTAGTCCGCTATTTGAGTATTGTACCGATCGAGACACGAGATATTAAAACACACAAAACACACTCCAGCGACACATTAAAACACACAAAATACGTTCTGGCGACACAAACAACACACCACATTTGTACACCGAAATTGTTTTTATATCGAGTCAACATACTGAATAAAGGTCATTTTATTACCAAATTCCTCCAAAACAAAAAGTTTCAACTAATTTCTTCCCTGATCGAGTCCCGAACAAATAAAATTAATTGTAACGAATTCCGACCCGTTACAATATATACAAGAGAGGACTGCTATTATTTTGGAGCGTCGAGTCACTCGGGAGGCTTGACGAAGACAAACATCTGTCTCACCTGGCCAGGCAAGCTTAGCTTAATCGGTGGCGCTGACTACGGTTAGCGTTAAATGGCGGTTATTACCGCAATTCGGATAGTACGAAAGGTATATCGAGGGGTGGTTTTACAGTTTAACCCACAAGCAGTCCACCGATCTGAGTGAAAAAAAAACAAAATTCTTCTAATGTAAACCGATGAAAAATCTACGATAGCATAATTGAAAAAAATGAAGTTAAGGGGGACACGCCTTTCTTTGAGGGGTCGCTTTTTAACAACGCTCCTTAACAACGTTTTTGGGCAGATAAAAAAGAAATACGTGTCTAATAGTTTTCTATGATTTATCACATATATGAGTTTAAACAAAATCAGAGACCGACACTTAAGTGATGTTCCTCGTCAGATTCAGATTCGGAGGAGGTTCCTGGAGACACAGAGAGTGAGCAGGACGAAGAAGAGTCGTGGCACTCATCGTTTTAGTTATATCAATCATATTAAGTTTAGTTTCAGAGAAAAATAAAAATGTAAGTTAAAAATATAGTTTTATTATGTTTTTTTATAAAACCCAATATTTTAGGACACATTCATCGCAAAACACTTCCTATAGCTTAAAGTCAATTACAGTCGTTACAAATTTAAAAAAATCGCAAGAACTAATTTTTAACGTTTAAATTAGCAAAATACCCCTATGTGCGCCAGCGTATTAATGCAGTGGGGGAACCAGTACCGTTACGGTACTGGTACATGTTACTATCGTACTGTGTACCGATACCGTACTGGTAACGCGTACGATTTCACTGCGTACCAGTATAGTACTGGTACCGTACGGGTACGCCGTACGGTACAATCTCGGTATACCGTACCATAGTACGCTTCATTACCTAGATTGCTGTATATCTATATCTACAAGACCCGTACGTGACAGCCCTTTCAGTGGATAGATGAGGAGCTATGTTTTTGCCTCACTAACGGTGTCACTTTCCACTATGCAAAAACGCCGGAGTTTCCACACCTGTGTGTAAGACCGTGGTTAGTACTAAAAAGTGTCGGCTCGTAAGTAAACGGCACTTTTAGACGAGTTTATATAAACCTATAAATCCGAACCCTGTCTTTGGCACGTAAATAGTCACGCCTACCACGACAGGAATAAAAAAGCGGCAGCATAACAAAAACCGGTGGAAGTACTCAACGAATTGGAACCAAATACCACAAAAACGATGTTGTTTAAACAAATTGACACTCTTCGAAGTAATGTACTAACAGAGAAGAACCATGTGAAAGAACCATGAAATCGGGAGCATCCGCAGACGAAATTTATTAACCACCATCATGATATTACAGTCTTTCAACTTTTATGGAGATCAAGATACTGCTCGAAGCTCACGGTCTAATTTGCATCGCAACGAAAATGATTCTGAAATGAGTAAATAATAGACGTAACTTCATAATATTACTTTTATTAAAATGATTTATACCGTGTTATTTCGTAATATTTATATAACGTAGTCGAAAATATTTGATGAAAAATCGCCTTTCCTTCAACAAAATTCTCTTGTCACGGCCCTTTGCCTTTATTTACAGAGTAATTTTCGAATTCAAGCCTTAACCTTTTTGCATCACTGTTCATATTCCTTCCCCTTCGTCGCGCAAAATTTCTCACGTTTAAGGGGGGATTGTCTTTTTTTTCGCAAAATTTACCGCTTTTTGGGAATTTTTTGTGAAGAAAGTATACAACGGAAAACTTGTGAAACTTGGCATATAGATTTATCGATCTGTTTACTAAATACAAAAAAATTTTTAAACAATTTCATCAAAAAATCCGCCTCCCACCCCTCGACGCGCGATGTTCCTTTTTTGATGGTGTGCACGATTTCTCAAAAACTATTCAACCGATTGCCTTCAAATTTGGACAGAATGCTCAGCTGGCATCCTTTTATCGTTTGATGAAGCAAAAAAGCAATACGTCTAATAGTTTTTTATTTATAACAAAAAATCGATCAATTTTTTTCGAAAAATCGATACTTCAAGTTCAAAACGTCACCAAATCGTCAATTTTTTTTCCCCCTTCATCGAACGATAGCTATATGTGTCTAAAGTAAAATGCTTTTTGGGTTTTTGTTGCAGGATGAACGTGAAGGCTGTAATCGTGCACACCATCAAAAAAGGACCATCGCGCGTCGAGGGGGGTGGGAGGCGGATTTTTTGATGAAATTGTTTAAAATTTTTTTTGTATGTAGTAAGAAGATCAATAAAACTATATGCCAAGTTTCACAAGTTTTCCGTTGTATACTTTCTTCACAAAAAAATTCCCAAAAAGCGGTAAATTTTGCGAAAAAAAAAGACAATCCCCCCTTAAACGAGTCGTATCATACTCGGTGCTGATAATAATACCGCCATCATAATTTTTTCGACAAAAGCATTGTCGGAGTTCACACACACAATACGAGTTCTTTTAAAAAATTATGCAAGACGTATGTGACCATCGCTATTTTGTCCATGTTCTTTGCTTCATTCATTTTGGCGCTACATTCGTCTGGCCCGAGACAATCGATAGTTGAAATGCTTTTTTCCCTGCTCATCCAATTCTGCTTGTTGAAATTTAGCATATCAGTTCTCACTGAGAATGGGTCATCGGCATAAATGTTAACATACGAAAGGCACCTCGAACCGTTTTCGAGGATTTCACTGTTTAGAAGTTTAAATCTTTTCTTCGATGGCGTTGGGGGCGTACACAAATTACATAACGCTAAATTTTCCAATTTTGACCCCCCCCCCCTCCCTCCCCACGTAACAGCAACGTAACGTCGGGCCGAAACCCGCCCATCCCCTCCATTCCGTTACGTAACGGATGCTTTAACGTCAATAATTGCGATTTTTTTCATAGACATAACAAATTATTAAAGGATCGGGTTCATACTCATTTTGTGAAGTATATATTGATCTAGTTTTATACAAATTTTTATGAAAAAATCTTCAAAATGAACTGATATATATGCCTTGATTTGATGACGAAAAAAAAATTCTCTTCATTGTTCCATTGATATCTTTATAAAAGGTTATCTGTAAATAAAAAGTCATTGAAATCTATGCGAATGTAGCTATCGTTATGCGTAGCCGTTTTTATATTCTGGTTTTTTTTTTACAAAATGCCAACAGTTTGAGCATTTTTTTCTATTTTCAAGGTCCTTTTTTGTATTCAAACAGTGTTTAAAAATAGTAATTATCAAAATTTTCAAAATTGGTTACGTACATCCTCAGTCACTGCGATTACAAACATGTCAAACAAAAAATTGAAAATCGGTTGACAAGGCTTTGAGTATTCGCTGGGACAAGGTCGAACAAAGTAGTTTCAAGAAAAAAGCGTTCAAAGTTGTTATTCCGACTTTCTTGATGTAATGTTATGTTTTTTCTGGAATATTGATACTTACATTACAGTATCTAGTCGTGGGCGATATGGCGGTTCTTTGTTTTCATTATATTTCACAAAATAATAAGAGCCTGCACTTCATCTATTGTGAACGATGCCACACCTGTGGGACTGAGGGCACTAACCGGTCGCGCTCCCTGTTTTCACTAAAGTGAATTTTGAATAAAACGTTGCCAACATATTTTTGAATATATGTACTGTCAAGAATTATAAAAAACAATTTTTTTTCTTTCGAATTTTGCTTGGGGAAAGTTGGAAAGCTACGGTGCAAGTCCTTGCACAGTGACTTCGAATTCTGACATTTCGTATGAAATCTGACAAACCCTTATCTGACATTTCGTATGAAAAGCTGTCAACTTTCCGCGATAAAATTGCGGGCGAGTTTTAAATTCAAAGCTGAACATGCAGAAATTTTGCTATTTCCTGCAGTTCTAAAATGGTTACGTAAAGCAAAGCTTGACCTCCCCACGTACGTAGACCTTAACGCTTAGCCCAATCCCCGCCCCCTCCCCCCAAATCGCGTTACGTAATTTGCGTACGCCCCCTTTTCGAAAAACTTAGTACTCTGTGGGACACCTCCATGAGAAATCCTTAGATTTGTACCATCAGCTAATAAAAACGGCCATCTTGCATCAGCTATTCTCATGAGAACCATGCTGTGTTGTTTTTTTCGTAATTGTAATAATAAGATCCAATATCAGTGCTTACCATCAAATGCACCCAAGCAATGAGGAAAATTCCATCTTTCTTCCAATATTTGCGCTACATCTTTCCTTTTTTTATGAGCCAGGAGACTTAACAAAAATAGTTTATAATTGTTTCAGGAAAACTCTCAGGATAACAATAAAAATTATTCTACTTAAAAAAACAGGTATACAGAAAAATCAACGGATATTCA
The DNA here is from genome assembly GCA_963210295.1 of Ophion ellenae. Taxonomy (NCBI): domain Eukaryota; kingdom Metazoa; phylum Arthropoda; class Insecta; order Hymenoptera; family Ichneumonidae; genus Ophion; species Ophion ellenae. Next base: position 9,448,226 of record OY723389.1, on the reverse strand, counting down.
AAAAAACATATACACTTCAAGAACAGGAGTCAACACAAAATACGGATCAAGTAAGAGCATGAAACCTGATGCAAAGATAAACGAACAAGATGAGTTAATCAACGATGCGTTGGTTTCAGTGAGGAAACATTTCAAACGTCCTAGGCCTATTACGTCACAAGAAGACCGGTATAATTTATACGAAAGAACGATAGCGGTGAAATGAAGGACTTTAGAAAACCGTCTGCAACTCATAGCGCAAAAAATCATGCATGACGCTTTGTTCAACGCAGAAATGGGAAATTTGAACACTGAAACGCGCCGGAGCAGAAATATGCTACAGTATCAGACGGTTCATTATAGATCTACTCCTAGCCCAACATACATTCCTTCACCAAGTCTCAGCCTTACCTCAAGAACACTAAATCCTAGTCCCTCACTGATGCAACAATCTCAACCTTACTCTCAATCTCTTGAATATACTCAACTTTACCCGAACCCAGAAAGTTTTTATTCTCAGAACTTTTGTGCCATCTATAGACGTACAAGAACAACGACCTCTGCAAAATTCTGTGCAATTATCTATTCCAGAAAATTTAATAACAGCGGCATCTTATTGCTTAAGCTTTTTAAACGGTGACTTTCCCATGCTATTTTTGTCTCAGTACATAATTCAAGTAATAAGCATAAGTACTCAACTACTAATTTTAAGAGATATTCAAATTACGAATTATTATTTGAACAACAACATTTTTCTACTTGATGTAAACAGACATGTTTTTATTTGTTACAAACCTTCAGATAATCCTTCTTTAAAGCTTTATAAATGGCATCACATGTTTCTGGAATGATTTTGTCCAGAGATTGAGGTGATATTATGGCAGAAAGTTTGAGATATTAGTATGTTCTTCCTGATGCAAGAAATCTTAATGTCACCGTTAGTCTCTTGTGTGGCGATATAGCGTTTTTGCTTTTGAATTAAGGAAGTCATTATTAATGATAGTTTGACATACGTTTTTTAAATCCATTTGTACGTAATTGTGGTGATCTTTCAGAGCATTTATCAACTTCTTAAACCGCAGGGTACGGATAATGACGATAAAAAATCGATTTTTTAACATAATTTGCATCCTCAAAGCATTTCGAATATGGAGGTAAACGGATATTTTCATATCTAAAGTATTTTTGAATGGACAGCCTGTTGAGTGGAACCGTCCGCCCGCTGGAAAGCACGTAGCCGAGGGGCTCAGAGTATGAGGAATTATGAGGGTACCTAAGGTACCCTCATAAATTTCGTGGGACTATTAGTGAATAGTTTACCTTTCCTTGCCCATAGATGGCGTTTGAATCAAGTTATTGTATGATGTACGGTCATTCGGAAAAATGAAAACACAACGTTTTCTTAGTTGTGCAACGATCGTGTAAACAGTAACAGTGTTACAAAAATGCCGAACGCGCGGAAATCACAGGGTGGTGCCCACCCAAATCGCCACGGAAGAAGAAATTCAGATACGATGCTGAGAAAATAAAAAACGAGAATGCTTTTGCTAGCACTCCAGCCGCGAAGATAAAGGACGCGAATTATGATAACATCGATGTCGAGGTTGGCCATCATAACGTTATTCTCAATTTTCTAAGTGTGTTCAACTTTTTGTCTCAATGTCTAACGTGTAAAGAATGTGACGGGGATGTAAAATTTAGCCGCATGTGTGAACCTGGACTTGGTTTCAAATTACTTCTCACGTGCAAGTGCAAGAAGCACGCCGCGTCCCTTCGAGCCCGTTAGTGAATACTGCCCACGAAATAAATCGTCGATTCATTTTCGTGATGCGCATTTTGGGACTCGAGTTACGTTCGATAAACGTTTTCTGTTCGTTGGTGAAATTGTCTACCGGCTTGGGACATAGTACGTATTACACATTTATCGCACATCTACATGCGGCAGCGAACTGCAGATTCGAAATCATTCAACAAAGGGCGATTCACGAAAAGAAGCAGAAAAACGTGGAGGCAGGAAATGATTTGAGTGGATCTGGGGACGGATCGTAGAAGAATCGAGGTTTTTCTTTGTTATTCAGCATCACGACGTTGATTAGGAAATACACGCACAAAGTTGTCGATTTGGGGGTCAATGAGTCTTCATTCTGTCACGGCTGTAGTAATCGGTCGTCGGCAAACGAAACCCTGGAATACGATACTTGGTACGAGACTCACGAAGAAATTTGCATCATAAATCATTCCAGAAGCGCTGGTAAGATAGAAATTGATGACATGATAGAATTGTCGTCTCGCTCCGAAGAGTTCCTCGGCGTAAAATATGCTACATATATCGGCGGTGGAGACACTAAAACTTTCCGTGCTCTGTTTGATTGTGATCCATATAGTATGACCTCATGGTACAAAGAAGGGATGCATAGGTCATGCGCAAAAGCAAATGGGTAATCGATTGCGCGATGTCAAGAAAAAAATTAAGGGATCAGAGGCAAAGGCAGAGGCACGGTGACCGACACAGTGATTAACGACCTCACATTACATTATGGACTAGCTATCAAAAGGCACCCTCATTCGGTAGACAAAATGAAAAAGGCTGTGTGGGCAACTTGCCACCGTGAATGTTCCACGGATGACAAACCTCGACATGAAAACTGCCCGCCACGATAAACCAGTTGGTGCAAGTGGCGCATCGCAGAAGCTACGGGTCAACTCACTGATTTCCACCACAAACCTACCCTTCATGAAACAGTTCAAAAAGCCATTCGATCAGTGTACGTGGCTCTTTGCAGTGAAGATTTGTTGCAAAGATACACCGGTGGAAAACACAAAATGACAATAAGTGCTTCAACGCATGAGTACGGAAACCGGCCCCCAACACCTTCATTGCGGTGTGAAGACGATCGAAATAGCCGCATGTATAGCTACTGGGATCTTCAATGAAGGCTACGCATCCATTTTGCAGACCATAAATACGTTAAGCGCAAGCTACACAGAAGAGACGTCGGGCGAGAACGCAGCGCGGACGAAAATTTTAAAATTATATAGAAAAAAAAGAGGCGCGAGCGCAGACAGGGCGCGGACGTGACTAGAGACAGTTGGTTTTGACATTCGACTGTCTGATTTGACAAAACATGTCTTCCTCAGAAGACAAAGATGCACTAGCACTCGTACAACTTGCTAATATACAGAGGGCTAGACGTTACTGGATACATCCAGTATGGCAAAACGACGAAGATAACATACTTTTTAAAACAATGGACGATCTACATTATTATCCAGACGGTTCTGAAGAGGTGTATAGGATGTCTCCACCATGTTTTAAGGGAGGACACCGCTGTAACTGCCCATTTTCGACCTTTTTTTTAATGAGAGGAATAAAATACATGTTAAAAAGAACTTTTAGGCTTTATTAGGTATATTTTGTAATATTGTATGTAAAAAAAATGTATTTGTCAAAAGAATACAAAATGGCGATGCACGAGTCGCCATAGCACTACTGTTTTTAGCCAAACGTCTCCACGACTCGCAGTAGAACTGTCGTAAATTTAATCCTGGAACTAAGAGTGGAAATGTTCGTTGATTATATTTGTTTTAGTAGTCAGGTACGGGGAGAAAGTTAAAAAAAAATATAAAAAAAATAGAGACGAATTTGAAAAAATAAATGTTTTTTCGACCATAAATTTTATATAAAAAGTGATATATTTTTCACCATTTTCATTTAATCGATAAAAGCGCTCGCACTTGACTGTTAAAGCAATCTAAGAAGCTACAGTTCAAATTTCAAGTCGCTCGGACGAAAATTGTTCGAGTTCTGCTGCGTGCCGATTTCAAAAACATGATTTTGAGAAAAACGTGTTTGAAGTTTGAGTTGAATGATAGATGCTACAGCTGGTGATTTTTCTCCCATAATCTAATGCCACCTATTGGTAGAGAATAAAACTATGTTTATTTTGTAACTTTTTCCTCAAAGATAATAGCCCTATATTCTTGGAAGTTCAAAGGGTTTTTTAAAAGTGTTTCCAAAAAAACGTTTTTTCGAAAATTATACCGTGGGTCCTCCCTACGCGTGCTTCTGCGCCCTGCAGCAGCACCGTTGCGTCCGTGCTCGGCTGACCCATCGGCCTTTTAATCCTCTTTCCCCGCTATTGTTCATTAAACAGCTGCTTCTCATTATAAATCGTATAATCCAGCTATATTTTAGTCCTTCTTGAAATATAACCGTAGTTATAAGTAAGTTAGGAGCAGAAACGAACATTGAAACACCTCTGCCGTTATTTCAACATCAGTATTCGCTCAGACTGCGTAGGTGTAACATCGGGTTGTGCATCATGGGTAAAAAGAACGAAGCTCATCCAGCGAGAACCAGGAAGCGGAAGTTTGCAGGGAATCAACACTCGGATAAAACTGCAGATTTTGCAAGCAAATCAGCAAAAAAACTAGCAACTTCGAAGGATCAAAGTTTCGACGTACACACGGATCCAGCTGCCGGTTACAGTATCATAAGCTTTCTTCTCGTGATTTCAACGTTATCAAACTACTTGAAGTGTAAAGTTTGCAATGGAGAAATTTCATTTTCTAAATTTGGAGAGCGAGGCTTGGGTATTAAAATGTGTTTGAGTCGTGCGTGTGGCGAAAAGTACATTAAGGAGTGAGGTCTAGTTGGAACGTTAAAAAAGGGCCTTTTTCCGATTTTTTTTTCGGCCAAACGATAAAATAATTTACAAAAAAAGTTCTCCCGTTTAAAAGATATATATACAATGTAAACATTATAATTTTTTTAAAGAAATATGTTTTAAAATAAGCCGATACGTATCAATGGCCGAGGACGCTGCAAAAAAACAGGTTTTGCGGTGATGACTCTCACGCTGTGACGGATTATCGGAAACCAACAAAACAGGGGGGAATCTTTAGTTAATGATATAATGCTCCGGTTGAACGAAGGGTTTTGAAAAATTTCCATTTTTCACAAAATTGCGGACGTTGAAAGTCAAAAGTGTTGTGTTGACCAAAATTTCACTCACAAAAATTGATTATAAAAAAAAATAATTGTCCAAAAAAAAACCTTCGTTCATCCGGAGGAAAACTATGTATAGAAGAAGTGATATAAATTTCAACCCGATCGGTAAAGCCGTTCTCGAGTTACATTGATCACCGACTTCGAAAACATGGTTTTGAGAAAAACGAGTTTAAAGTTTTGAGTACGATTTGCATGCAGATAAATTTTTTTTTTGTAACTTACCTTCCTGCGCTTTATTAATTGCATCTGAAGCCATTTTTATTTGCCGCCGAGCTACCGTCGCCTCTCGAGTGTTTTCCAGGGATCGCCGGTTAGCTTTCTCGTCTCGAATACAATCTTCGGCCTTGGCAAACGCGTGGGCGTGTGGTCCCAACTTGATCCCCATGGCATCAAAGACTGCTAGCAAACCGTATGTACCCTCGTTAAAAGTACAGGTAGCGATGTAAGCGGCTATGCTGACGGTAGTATAGCTGGCAGGTAATGTTTTCGGCATGATCTTCCAAACGATTTGGTTAAAACTTTCGTTGCTGTTCTGTGTGAAACCTCCAATGCACCTTTGCAACAATTCATCGTTTGTGAGACTTTCATAAATAGGTTTTATTGCATTGAAGTCTTGCTTCGGCAACGCAGTGTAATCGTGTTTGAAAGACTTCAACTTCTTCTCGGCCTTTGCTTGTTGATATTTGCACCACGAGTCAGCACCTCGTGGACACTTGTGATGGTTTCTCGTCGGTTGAAATCTTGTGATAGAGCGTAGCCCAAATGGCATCCTTCATTTATTCAACCGAATCAGAGTTGTCACAAATAGCCTTGCCAAAATACACAGATAATTAGTCAATCAATTTAGCAGTCAGTTTCCCTTTACCGCCGAGTCCTTTATTATTTTTTTTACACGGACGTAGACGGGTGCCCATCCGTTTTTGAATATGACCAACACATTCTTTTTTCGTCACTACAGTTTCTCCATAAGGAGCAGCTGTAACAATGCCAGAGTAAGTCTTTGAATCTCCATCCCCGACGTAATACAAAAATCTCACTCCAAGATTTTCCCACGAACGACGAAACATTTCGATTACAGCATCGACCTCCATCTTTCCCGCACTGCCTATATGATTCGCCGAACAAGTTTCTTTGTGTGTTTCATACCATTCTTCAAATTCTTCTGTGTCTTTTTTATCTTCCCAAACTTCACAAGCCTTGCAGTAAGAACTTGTTACAAGTACGTCAAGAACTTTGCCCGTAAAATGTCCTATTAGCGATGGGACGCCAAACAGAGACGAAAATCCCCGTTTGTGCCACGTTCCATCACCCGACATAATCAAATCAGTATTCTTACTTTCACTGGTAGTAGAATTCAAGTTTATCCCTTCTTTAGAAGCCTTCTTCATAAAAAATTGAGCCATATTTTTACTCGCTTCATAAATATGCTCCAGTAATATGTAGTACGTAGATTTAGCCAACCATGGCGGAAAGTCCATTAATGCGCAAAATCTTTTTGCACCTTTATAACCAACGCCTATGATACGCATCGTTAATGCAAACTTTCGATTAATTTCAAAAGAATGGTTAATAAAATAGCATGACGGTATGTATTGAGGAGTACACTTATCACACACAACAGAAATTTTGAACCCAAGTCCACGTTCGCTTACTATAAAAAAAATTGAGAGATCAGGATGAATACCAAATGATATTTTGCTGTTGCACTTTGCACATTTCACAAGACTCGTGATCGCCGAAAAAACGGCAAAAAAATTGATTATTCTGTAATCAACTGCATCCGTTTTTGGCACATGGTATTCATCCTGATCTCTCAATTTTTTTGCTGACGTACTCGCTCCGCCATCATCAGTCTCCGCAGTTTTTGGAATAAAATGCTGTTTCCTTTTTAAGGTTCGCGACTTATAAATTTGTCGATTTTTCCTGTCTTCTCGCGATACTTTTTTATCCATTTTTCACTGAAAAACTCAAGAAACTGTTCCGAATATAAACGTTCGCACGGTTCAACGTTTCGAATCTAACTGCTTCTGAAACAGTATTTCGAACTACAAAGGTTTTTCTTATTTTCTATATATATATATATATATATATATATATATATATATATATATATATATATATATATATATATGAGTGTGTGTGTATATAGATAGGTATGAAATACAATAAAGACCTTCAGCGACCCTTTGAAGTCGAGCGCACAGCTGCCGCTACCTGTTTACTTTATATGGCTCAAACACGGCGTCCTTCAAAGTTATGTATTTCGGCGAATATTGGTCTGATTTACATTCAATTAGTCGAAAAATACTCGTAAGATATTATACTTTTAGAAAATGAAAAAAAATCGATTTTTTGAACATTCTAACTAGATCTCCCTCCTTAAATAGGTTCAGTATCACGTACTGAATGTAAATGCACAAAATCCTTACAAATTTGGAGGGCGGCAGTGCCGCCACTTAAAAAAAAACTGTTTCGGTCTATATCTCCGCAACCGTGCACTTGAGGCCAAAAATAACAATAACCTTTATTTTAGGTAATTAAATTTCCTTTTTTTTGTTAACTAATTTTTTTTGTATCACTCACCGTTAACGACTTATACGACTATTACGATTTATTTTGAACTGAACTTTTTTCTCTAAAATTAATATTTTTGAAGTTACAACGCGTTAACTTAAAACATCGTGGGTCTAGGTGGTTGACGCCAGTCTGGGCCTGAAAACACAGTCATCCAGCATCTGGCCGTATATATCGATAAGAGAATATGTTTAAATGTTCTGAGCTGCCTCCTTCGCTTTCGTTTTTCGTGCCTTCGCACCCGACAAATTTATTGCTAATTTTTTTTTTTCATAAAACTACAGAAAAAATATTATTTAAAATTTATTTTATTTTATCACAACCTGATACAAGCCTGCATCCAGCCTTGATTTTTTAGCCTTAAAATTCACTGGCTGAATAAAGCTTGAAATAACCCCGAGTTTAGGCTAAGCAGCCAGTCTTGGTTCCAGGCTGTTCCGAACGATGCAATGAAATCTGGCCCAGGTCTGTCTCACTCAGGCTCGGTGAAACAAGGCTCACACAAGTTTGTTTCCATCGTCAGCCTTTTGATTCCCTACCTGGGTAATAACACCGATTCGTTTGAAAGAATTAATCCCTTTTGCAAGAATTTCAGACCTCAAGTAAAATGAATTAAAGACTAAAAAGTAGAAAATAATGTTTATGACAACCTTTTTTACACAAGGTTTCATTTAATGTACGAAAAAGGAGAAAATAATGATTTTTACCAAGTCACGTATCTGTGACTATAAATAAAAGCTTGGGGCGCTCAACATTTAGACGAACAATCTTTCGTTTGCATACATCGTTAACATATCAACTGTATTTAATTTACTGTACAACAACCTTAGATTTCTTAAATAAAAATCCTGAAACTGAGTATCAACGAGTGATAATAATTTCTCTAATTAGTATTGTGGCAAACGAAGTACGGTTAATAAAACTGAATTGATAAAATGTATTAAACATTTAAAAAGTTGCGAGCCAGAAGATTTTATTTATAGTCCCGCATAGGTGACGTGGTAAAAAAATTGTTTTCTATTTTTTCGTACATTTCGAACACGTAAAAGCATTTTCAAAAAAAAATGGTTAATATATTCATGTACATATTGGCACGAATATCGAAATTACACCGGTGCCAACTTTTTTGTCCAGTACTCTACACACACACACACACACACACACGCGCGCGCACGCACGCACACACACACACACACACACACACACACATACACACACACAGACACACGCGCACACACAGACACACGCGCGCGCACACACACACACACACACACACCCAAATCCTGGATACATCTGAAATAATTGAAAATGATGTTCTCACTTGAAAACTATGAACTTTATCAAAAAAAAATTTCAACAAAAGTTTTTAGTTTTCAGCTGACTAATTTTTGGGCAATAAAAAAAAGTTATGTTTCCGTTTGAAAAAAACATGTCAGCCTTTGTAACGCCGCCATTTTGAATTTTGGCTCCTCAAATAAATTTTTTTCAAACGTCCCCCTTCAATCCCTAGAAATTTTGTTCCACACAATAGTTCGTCCGAGCAATATTTTTCGAGAAAATTCAGGTGTAAGATTAAAATGGGACACCCTGTATATTGTGATGTCGGGATGGACACTTTTATTATAATTTTAGAGGAAAGGAGTGACTGACTCGCTCCTGAACTCGGTTGTAGGACGGAATAACTCGGTTAACACGGATTGAGCTACTTGAGACGGATTTATTCAAATAACTGACGGACAGAGATTCGGCGTTGGAAAGCCATGCGTGGGAATGATATTCCAAATGTAGGTAGACGGATGCTATAAATTTGGTGAAAGGCCACTTGCACATACGTATCAGCAGTATAGACCGTAGGAAGAAAATAGGTAGAAGAACGACCAAGGAAAAAATGGAGGACATCTTTACACCTCACCCCTTATTTTAAAAAATTCATAAAACAAGATGAATTTTCTTTAAGCCTTGAGGCTGGTGGATCGCCGACGACCTGTTGGTTTCACAGCATGCCTTACATTGCGGTTTCCGGTCATTTCTAATATAGCGCATTCTTCCCTATCGTAATTAACGTTGTAGTCTACATGTTCATTGTTTTGATAAAAACAATTATTGTACATGTTGATACATGAAGAGCAAGTAGCTTTAAATGCTTTGGTAAATAAATTACATAAGCATCCACATAATCCGCACCTCATCGTGAAATACAAGAAAACAATTGCAGTGCAACCGTATCCGAGGTACTTGATGCTTTCGTAGGTAGTTTCTATAAATTATTTAGTTCGTTTATGTTGTCCAATTTTTGCTGCTTTTTCTTAGATTTCGTCTAACGTTTGTCCAAGGGCCTTAAGTTGAGTCAGGTCAACGTGCGTAAGTCGTCCTAACTTCGATACTGAATAGTTTCGAAGAACTTCTTCGAGATTTGGGACTCGAAGAGTCTTATAGAGAATAATGTCAGTTGCTTGAATAACTCTTTTGTCGTAACTCGGTCTTATGAAAATGTGTTCGGTGTGCCCGATGCAATTACCCGTTATCGTTATTTTATTCGTACCCCGCAGCATTGCTTGGTGTGTTTTGTGATCATCACAACTTACGTGGAGAGTTTCTTCGTATGGGGATGTCACAATCCAAGAAATTCCTGGTTTAAATTGAATCCACAATGACTTAATTAGATTTATGTACAGTACTTGACATTGGGAGTCGGATATGTCTGTCGGCTTTTGTAGGATTACCGCTTCACAGCTATAAGGATCACATACAAAATAGTCAGGATACTTACGTTTGCATAAACGTCTTGGTCCTACTTCTTTGCAGTGATCGAGGTCTTCCTCATTGCTCGGAGTAAACATTGCCCTGGCTCCGTTAATGATTATTAACGTATCCGGCGGATTCACATAGTAAAATGTATTTGATGTGCCCTTCTGTTTAGAGATTGGGATAATACGGAATACGTCAAGTAGATTGTTTTCTATTACTGGTACCTTAATTATATAATTAAAACGATTATCCTTTAACATGACGCTTACGTCGATAATTCCAATAATTGTCGCAAAGTCGTCGCAGATTCTTCTAGAGGTGCGGGAGGAGTATTACTGGATGAGGCTTGTTCCGGAATTGTTTTTAGTGCTCTGACCAAGTCAGCAGGATTCAAAATTTGCGGATGGATTATCCCTTATTTACCATCATTTACTGCATTTAAAACATTGTTGATACATTCACTGTATTCGTCTATAAAGGTTTCCAGAAGAGTTACTTGTGCGCTAATTTTTATATCTCTAGTATTATCAGCTACCGCAAAATTTAGTTTTCCATAAGAGTTCAATAGTTGTTGATTTTCGGCGCGCAATTCCTCCATAGCTTTGGAAAGTGTTGATGCCATGCCTTTAACTATCGCCGTTTGGTTTTGCATTAAGGCAGAACACCACTGTGATCCCCTGTTTTTTTGCCATTTTTCAAGAATTTTTTTTGTGGGAAAAAAAGAGATATTCGATAAAAAAAATTTGTTTTGATCGTTGTTTATTGAAGATACATAAAAAAAAAAATTCCAATTTTTCACGCCCCATGGTGACGCTGGGGAAGCTCCCGCGTCAGGTACTGTTGCCTCTGCAGTGGTTCGCGGCACGCAGCAGAACTTTCTGCAAAGTCGATCTGAAAAAAAATACCGAGTGTTTTCGTTAATAATATGATATTTTGAAGAGAAGTACACAGGGATTTGAAAAAATATTTATTTTTAAAAAATAGGCACGCTTTTGAAATTAAAGGACGATTTTCGAGCAAAATTTCTCGTCGACAATAGGCTATAACTTTTTTTATTATTGAGATATCGAAAAAATCCTATGTACTTCTTTAGATAATCTAGTTTTATTGATGGAGTCCAAATTTGAGGTCGATCGGATAAAAATTGCTCGCGTTCTGCTGCGTGCCGCACTCAAAAAAGTGGTTTTGAGAAAAACGCGTTCAAAGTTTTAGGTTTGTTAATTTATGCGATAAATTGGAAAAAAAATGTTTTACCTTTAATCAGCGATGCCGGCACCGTATAGCTGGCCTTCAAGAAGCAAATCATTGTCCCTAGCATTTTTTCTCGAACTTGTAGAGGCTCTTCTTGCCTCTTTTGCAGCGTCTGTGAGCGAGCGCTCCGCCAGCTCGATCCGCGCTGCGTCGGTTTCAACACAAAAATTGAAAAAATTTGGGCCGATAGTTATCCCCAACGTCTCCAAAACTTTCATGAGGCTTCTCAGGCCATCATTGAATAATAATACCGCGACATCAGCTGCAATATCGACGATTTTTTTGCTCCCGGACTGACATTTGGGGGCTATTGCCCAAACTGATTTGTTGTAGCTTTCGTTGTTGTTTTGCGTGAAGCCGCCCAAACAACGCTGCAGCGAATCGTCTCTGCTCAAATTTTCGAAGACTGGCGTAATTGCCTCCAATACTACCTCAGGAAGAGGCGGCTTATGGCGATATTCAGAAATATTACCGCTTGCGACCGCTCGTTGCCACGAACACCACGACTCGGCTCCCTCTGGGCAATCGTCATGTTGTGGCTCACTATCTGTGGATATTTTATGTTTGATAGTTGCCCAAATTGCCTTCCTAATTTTTTCAACATCATCACTGTTCCTCCGAATAGCCAAGCCGTAATATGTGCTCAACTCGTCAATCAATTTTCCGGTGAGCTTTCCTCTGCCAGACAATCCTTTTTGTTTTTTCACGATTTCGCGGAGGCGCGGCCCCATACGTTTTTGGACATGATCGATGCACTTTTTTTTAATCTCGAAACCGTCGTATGGATCGCTATTCGATATGCGCAGAAACGTTTTAGAATCGCCGTCACCAATATAATATTTATATTTTATGCCATAGAGCTCTTCAGACCGTTGAAACATTTCGACAGCTGAGTCGACTTCCATTTTTCCGGAGGAGCCGCTATGGTTCGCCTGGCACTCATCGTCGTGGGTACTTGTCGATTCCCAGTACTCCGCGGTGCTTTCTTTTTTTTCCCAATGCTTGCAAGCTTTGCAATATTTCGATTTCACCATAACGTCGATCACTTTTTTAGTGTACCAGCCGATTAGCGATGTTATGCCGAAAAGCGAGCTGAAACCGCGCTTACGCCACGATCCGTCGCCTGAAACGATAATTCCGTCCTCCACCCCATTTTCCAACGAAATTGTCTCCTCCTCAAGTGCAGCCTTTTATTTGCTCACTGTGCTCACAGCTTTAGTGGCAATCGAAATCGAATTTAAGATTCGATCGTAGAAAGACTGAAATATGGGGCGCGGGAGGTCCATAAATGCACAAAACTTCATCAGGCCATTCAAACCGACGCCAAGAAGACGCATACTGAACACGATCCGACGATTTATTTCGTATGCATTGTCAATCATAGGACACGAATTGATTTGCACTTTTTCACAATGGCCGCAATCGATCTCGATTTTGAATCGTCGTCCGACGATTTTAACTTTTTCGCCGACGTGCTCACATACTCTGCAGAACTATTTTCGGAGCTATAACGGTTCGGAGGTTTTCGATTCGAAATTTTCGTTCGACTCGTCACATAGCTCCGTTTTGTTCCCTTTTTCCCGCGTACACTTTCGGATTATCCATTTCGATGTGCAAAGAATAATTCTGAGCGTTCGATATTTATAAACGAAACGATTCGGAGCATTTAGACACGAGTAGCGTCGCTTCTATTCGCAAACTGACGCTATGACGCTATCCCTATACCTGCCTTGAAAATTTTTCAATCATCGCCACCTATGGCTTTTTTTCGAAACTATATTTATAACAATAGCCGATTTTTGTGAAGGGAGACAAAAGAATGCCTGGGAAAGACCCGCAGGACCTGGGAAAGGCCCGGTATACCTGCCGACCCTGAGGCGCGCAGCTGCGCGGGACCCCGAGCGTCACGGAGCGCTGTACCGCTCCACAAAATATTCAACATGTCCGAAAATAATTATTTTTTCGACCTGGATCGAACGGCATCTTAATCTTAAATGTATTTTAGATTTTTCTAGATGGTTTTCAAAAAATCGATTTTTTAAAGCCGTCACAGTGGTGTTGTCCCTTAAAGTACTCATTTTCTTATTGTCAGTATGAAGTTTATCAATCTCATCGTTGTAATATTCAGCATCGGAATTCCCTAAAATTCCAAACAAAATTTTACTAATGTCGCCGATAAAATTGAAAACCCCTCATTTGAGACGGGGTCTATAATCAATTATGTTCATTAATCTAGATCTTCTTGAGTCTATCCTATTCAACCTTTGTCGAGGGATTTCGATTGATGCTGATTCGGCGCAAGTCCTTTTTTGTCGGTTCCATTGCAAATTCTTGACAAGGATATCGAAGCCATATCCAGCTCATCCCGGTGTAGATTTATTTCGGTGATGTCGACGTAGTTGACTACTGTCCAGGTTTGATGGTAGATTACGGCACTCCCCAGGTTTTCCATATATATGGTGCCTTCGAGTAGCTCCACCCTTAATTCGTCGGATGTAACACACGTTACAAGGAGAGGAAGAAGTAAAAGCAACATAATGCCTCCACAGAATTTTTTATTAGTTTCTATGATAAGGTTTTAATTTCTTAACGTGGATTAATTTTCTTCTATTATTAAGCAAGATCTCGTAGTTGACGTCTGATGTTTGTTCCAAAATAATGGCTGGTCCTTCCCACTTCGGGGCAAGGGGTGTCTTTCTTTCTCTTGAGCAAGGAGGACTTCGTCGCCCTTTGCAAAAATGGGTACGGGACGGTGTATGCGAGCATCCTGGACTGCCTTATAGCGTTCTTTAACTGCGATTATATTATCGCGTCCTCTTTTCACGATACGTTCATGATCAGCCCGCAATCCTTCGAAGTATTGGTTGATCGTTACGTTGGTCTTCTGAACTGGAAGGTTATTCGGGATGTTAGGTTTCCTTCCGAATTGCATTTCAAATGGCGTTAATCCTGTTCCTTCATGGTTAGCTGTGTTGTAAGCTATGGAAACAAACTTCAATTTTTTATCCCAATCTTCTTGATTGTCGTAGATCAATGCTTTGATAAGGTCTTTAATTGGACCATGTGCTCGTTCAAGGCTTCCGTTACTTTGAGGATGGAATGTTGTTGTTGTCATGTGTGAAATTTTTAAGAGTTTTTCCAGGTGTTTGAACGTCTGGCTTATAAAGTTTCGTCCGCCATCGGTTAAGATAATTTTTGGAGCTCCATGAATGTAGATGAAATCGTTAACCGATGCTGTTACGGTGGATTGGGCATCCTGGGATTTTATAGGGATCAGCATAATATATTTTGTCAGCTGATCTTGTACAGAGAGGATGTACTTGTGTCCCTCATACGTTTTAGGCAGTGGCCCCACAAGATCGAAGGCAATTTTTTCATTTGGCTTCTCCGGTATATCCCTGCTTATCGCTCCTGCTCTTGGTTGTGTTCGCACGAGCTTGATCCTCTGGCACGTGTCGCATTTACGGATGTAGTCTCCAATGTCTCTTTGTAGGTTGGGCCAGGTACCAACAGCCTTTACACGGTCGAGAGTTTTTGTTACTCCAAAATGTCCCGTGGCGTTTGTCCCATGATGTTGTTTTATGATCTCCATTTTTTCTTCTTCTGTGCCTGGCTCGTAGGGTTTCCTATCGTAAAGGTAGACTAGCGGTAGTTCAATTCTCGTTGATCAAATAAATGAGATAATTTGTTTAAATCTCATTTTCGTAATTGCATTTTCCCTTAGATGTTTGCACCCTAGGAAAATCTTCGTTGACTCATTAATCGTTGATAGCTTCTCAACTAACGCGTTATACCACTCCATTTCATCTGCTGAAAAATCAAGGTGCAATTCTTCTTCAGTGTCTCCAGGTTGACCCGTGATGTTGATTCTCAGTGTATTCCTGGGCGGTATCTCTTCTAAGATTTGAGGAACTTGCGGAATTTCCTTTGATAATTCAAATTCGATGTAGAGAGGGAGATTTTCATTTTCTGTCCCTCGATGATTAGTGATTTCCATTACGTTGCTAAGTTCTTCTATGTCGTCAACTTCTTCTGCGGTGAGGATTTCTTCTTGATTTTCTGGTTCTTTTTCTGGGAAGTCATTGCGTTTTGCCTGACGCGTAGTTACCGGGTAAATGCGTGATAATGTGACAGCGTTAGTATTTAACGTTCCATTTGCCTCGTATTCATACTCCTCGAGTTTTAGACGGAGTCTCATCAAGCGACTATTTGTTGGAGGGTTTGAAGTTTTAAGGATCCATATTAGTGACTTATGATCCATAACGCTTTGAAATTTCTTTCCATACAAATATTGTCGAAAGTGTTTTACGGCCCAGGCTGTTGCCAATATTTCTTTCTCGGTCGTGGAGTAGCGTTGTTCTGCCTTGTTGAGAGTGCGTGATGCGTAGGCAACGGGGCGATCCTTTCCGAGGGATCCTTGAGATAGGACGGCGCCTATCGCATGGTTGCTAGCGTCGGTGGTGAGGCTGAAAGATTCCTTGAAGTCAGGATATTGTAGAACTGGCGATGTTGTTAATGCTGTTCGAAGTAAATTAAACGATTGCTCTTGCTTGTCTGTCCATGACCATGCTGTTTCTTTTTTCAAGTTCCGTAAGCGGTTTAGTGATCTTGCTAAAATCCTTAATAAACTTCCGGTAATGCCCAGCCAGTCCTAGAAATTGCTTAATTTGTTTTTGATCGTTGGCCTAGGAAAGTTTTGCACTGCTTCAGTTTTTTCGGATTTGGTTTTACTCCTTCCTCCGAAATTACGTGTCCCAAAAATTCTAGTTCTGGTCGTAGAAATTCGCATTTATCGGGCTAATTTTAAATCCGATTCGCGAAGACGAGTCGATAAGTCAATTAATTTTTTATTATGTTCGTCAAGTGTTTGTCCATAGATTATTATGTCGTCTAGATATACAAAGCATGTGCTTCCGATTAGCCCTCGCCACGCGTTATTCATCATGCGTTGGAACGTTGCAGGCGCGTTCGTTAACCCAAACGGCATCCTGTTGTAGTGGTAGTGGCCTGATTGCGTGGAGAACGCCGCTTTGTATTTGTCTTGCTCGTCCATTGGAATTTGGTGGAATCCTGAGGCTAGATCGAATGCGGAGAAATATTTCGCTGATAATAATTTTTGATAATAATAATTTTCAACTGATCCAATATTTCGTCGATGCATGGGAGAGGATAGGCATCGTGAGTGGTTTTTTCGTTCAATTTTCGAAAATCAATCACGATCCTCCATTTCTGTTTCCCTGATGCATCCGACTTCTCCAGTACAACCCAGATTGGTGAATTCTACGGCGAGTCACTCGGCTCGATTAACTTCTTTTCCAGCATTTCATTTACCTGCCTGTCGATCTCTTTCTTGTGAACTGGCGGGTACCTGTACTGTTTCGTGTTCACAGGTGTATCGTCGCAGGTGATGATGCGATGCTTTACTGTCTTTGTACCTGGCAGTGAGTCTCCAGGTAAGGAAAATATATCTAGAAAACTGCTGATGATATCCGAGACCTTTTCTGCTTAATCTGGTGAGATGTGTTCGAGTCGAACGTTTTCCTTCAACGCTAGGATGCGTTCGGTGGAGTTCGTACTTCTTATAGCGTTGACCCGGGCTGCATTCTTCGGTGCGTCTTGGCGCTCCTCCTCAGGTAGACAGGCAATTTTCTTAATAGGGGTACCGTGCAGCTGGTCAATTGTAACCGTTATAGGTTCTTCCGAGTCATTCATAACTGGTACTCGGGCTTCATAGTCCTTGGCTTCGAAAACGCAAGGTACTACGGCTTTTGGGTTATCTGCGTCCGTAACGGCTGCTCCATTTTCGATGTTCGTGCGAATTTTGATAAAGTAAATGGTTCGTGGCGAAATCGTGACCGACACCTTCTCAAATTCAAAACTCTTGTCATCGAATATTAAATAATTTTCTCTTCCGATACCGATATTTGTCTGATATTTTTCCATAAATGGAATAAAAATCAATCCGTCTTCTTCCAAGGGAAAGTCATTTGGAACGACGTGGAAGATGTGATTCTTTCCTTGAAAATCTTATTTGGCAGCGGAGAAGGATTCATGTTGTTCATTGCCCATGGAGAACGGTGTTTTAATGTTCCGATTTATCTGCGATCCTTCCGTTAACATGTTGATTTTTATGAGATTTATGGCTGATCCGGTATCGAGAAGGAAACAGCCTATTCTGCTAGCTGTTCGTGTAGGAAGTTTGACCACTTGTTTAGCGGATCCGATGGCATTGACTCGGGGGATGTTTCTTGTGCCGTAGTGATTGCTTCTCCTTCCGGCATATAATTGACTGTTCTTCGCGTTGGTCGGTGATTGTGAGTCTGCCCGTTGTGAGAACCCGGGTGTTGTGGTACATTCCTGTTGGGGTTTTTGAGAGTCGTATGCTTTCTTACGACAGTCACGTTCGGAGTGACCCATGCGATAGCAATATCAGCATATTATCGAAGAGAACGGTGCTGCTGAGGGAGTCCCGTTTCTGAGCTACCTGTATTCTTTTCAGTAATGTTTATGTTGTGCATCATCATCTCTCTTGTGTAGTCGTAAGCTTCTGCCGCTTGTGCCCGAGCTATTGCCATTCGAATATTCTCCGGTTTGTGAGCCCGTACTTCAGTCGAAATCTCTTTTTTTAACCCTAACAGATATTGGTCGAGCCCTTGTTAGCATTCGTACTCCACAATGAATCGTCTTAGTGTTTCATCTGGAGTTGAATTGGTTAATACGGAAAGGAGTTGATTTTGTACTTCTAAAAATCTATTCGTAAATCTCGAAACACTTTCGGTTTTTTGTTGAAACATTCGCGATCTTTTGTCTCTCCAAACGCTGACCGGTTGCAAGTTTCCGAAGAGGATCCGTAAGCATTCATAGAACTGTTCGTACGTGTTTGTCTCGTACTCTTGAATTTCTCTTGCCACGTCTCCGATAATTCTTTTTGTGATTATTAATCGACGAAGGTAATCTGATCGGGTCACTTGTGGTCTTACATCTTCAATTGACGTAACAAATGTTTCAACACCCAGAGATTTACCATCGAATTCGCGGACTAGTTCTAGAGCTTCTTTCGGTGTTAGCTCTGGAATCTTCCAGTAACGCGTGCGTAATGCGCGAAGCGTTATCTTCCATTTCGGTTTGTGAATTTGAATCTTTCATTCGGCTGAACGCCGTTTTGATGGCTGCGTTTACGTTAGACAACGACATTTCGGTTTGATCCACTGAGTCAGTTTCGGAATCGGTGGCTATAATTTGCGTTTCGCAATAACGAGTAAATGAGTCTTTACTCACCGATTTCTTTCGTGGATCCAGTTCAAAACGTCGTTCCTCTTAGACTCGGAGTGTCGTCAATCGGTCCTATGTTCCCAGCGTTGATTAGTCAGCACACCCCACACTTAGCACCAATTGTGATGTCAGGATGGACACTTTTATTATAATTTTGGAGGAAAGGAGTGACTGACTCGCTCCAGAACTCGGTTGTAGGACGGAATAACTCGGTTAATACGGATTGAGCTACTTGAGACGGATTTATTCAAATAACTGACGGACAGAGATTCGGCGTTGTACAGTTTTCGGAGACTTACTGACTGTCTTAGCTTAGAACGAAGGTAACTTATAGTAATTGAGTGTGGGAAAATCGAGATGGTGGGAGGAAGGGCCTACGTGACGTTAGCAACGTTGGCCATCGGTTTCATAAGAACTTGAGAAACCGTATTGGCGAATGAAAAGTTACGGCATTCCTAATACGACTGGCCGGACGTTGTAAATTATGTGAAAGTGCCGCTCATGAAGATCCAGGCGCATCAAGGAGGGCCTTCGTCATAGGTTTCTCAAGAGTTTGGAAAGCCATGCGTGGGAATGATATTCCAAATGTAGGTAGATGGATGCTATAAATTTGGTGAAAGGCCACTTGCACATATGTATCAGCAGTATGGACCGTAGGAAGAAAATAGGGAGAAGAACGACCAAGGAAAAAATAGAGGACCTCATTATAATATATATATATATATATATATATATATATATATATATATTGTAAGGGCCGAGGCCCCGGGTATCCGTATTTGAATTTCGCGCGTGACGTCGACGATGCCCGCGTGACTCCCGCGGAAGTAGAGGGCGGAAGTGGTACGGCGCGAGGGTGCGGGATAAGCCGATGCGGAAAAAGGGGAAACTCTCGTTCAAGTGGGCCGGATCGGAGCAGATACCGGTCGGGAGAGATCCGGCCACGACGCAAGTACTTAATACCAAAGGGAATTCAGTAAAAGAAACCTGCGGAAGAATGCACCGGAGAGAGAGGCCGCGCATCAAAGCACGAGTGCGCAGCCAGTCGGCGGTGAAATATTCGGTCAAGCGATAGGGAAAAATCGCCTCACGCCACGTCTTCACGCACGGGAGTCGACTCGTCCGACCGTCCGTGAAGCGACCCGCGAGGTTCAGGCACGCAGTAGCCGAAAAGGAACCTCGCCATCGAGTTTTCTCAAAGAACGTCCGAGATCCCTATCATCGCCTCTCATCTTTGGCCAGAATAGGCTCGTCCGAGGGCCAGCGGAATCTCACCGAGCATCCCGGCAAACCGACTCTCCGACCATCGATCAGCGGACCTCCCCTATCGGCCGAATCGACTCGTCCGAAAGAGAGTGTTGTCTCACCCCAGAGGCTCGCCACGATCCAACCGTCAGAGAGCTCGATCTTCGCATCTCACCTATTGACCAGAATAGGCTCGTCCGATGACCTGCGTAGTCTCACCAAGCATCCCGGCGAATCGACTCGTCCGCCCGTCGATCATCGGGGGTCACCGGTTGGCCGGAATCGACTCGCCCTGTCGAAAGGACCTCGTCTCGTCGCTCATCCCATAAGGGAACCTAGTCAAGTAACTAAAAATAGCGTGATACATGGAGAAATATTTGTGAGCACAGACATTATTATCGATTTAGAGACCATGAGAGGCCAAAGGCTCTCCCGCGTGATTAAATTCAAGTGTATATCGCCACGTGTCGTAGGGTAGCGAGCCGTCGTGAGCAAAAGTTGTTAAAGAATGAATGTGAGTCTGTCAAGGAATCCTAAGGCCCGCGAGCCGTAATTCGCCTTTGTTATAGAAAAATAATATGTTTGGCAAGCGAGCCGTAAAACGCAAACAACAGCACCCGTCGCTGGAAGCGATCCGCTGATCGGTCCGAGACTCCGAATGTATGATTGAGAGAACGGAACGTGTATTTCGCCAGGAGAAAAACAAATAAAAGATTGTAACTCAGAGGTATTTGTTACAATATATGTGTGTGTCTGTGTGCGTGTGCGTGTGCGCGTGCGCGTGCGCGTGCGCGTGCGCGTGCGTCTGCGTATGCGTATGCGTATGCGTATGCGTGTGCGTGTGCGTGTGCGTGTGCGTGTGCGTGTGCGTGTGCGTGTGCGTGTGCGTGTGCGCGCGCGCGCGCGCGTGTGTGTGTGTGTGTGTGTGTGTATGTGTGTGTGTGTGTGTGTGTGTGTGTGTGTGTGTGTGTGTGTGTGTGTGTGTGTGTGTGTGTGTGTGTGTGTGTTCGTGCATGTGCGCGTGTGTGTGTGTATTGTGACGGGGATATTTTCTCTAACCGGAAACGGGAACACAATTCGAGATCTGGTGCGAGAAATCCGTCACCTTCGGCCGGTCCACCCATGCACGTGCATCCGCAGTACCCGGAGTGCTAGATACTTTTTATCGCTGGATGTCTCAACCGGACTAAACTGGGGTCGGGGGGATCCAGCCCGACCCACTAAGCGAAGACTGGAGCTCTCCTTGATTTTTGGTCTCCCGGAATCCTAACCGGGTTCGGAGACTGGAGCACTCCTTGATATTTGGTCTCCCGGAATCCTAACCGGGTTCGGAGACTGGAGCTCTCCTCGATATTTGATCACCGGAATCATGTAACCGGACTAACGGGATGCACTCGTACGGGGGAGGACGGTTGCGGTACTGCGAGGCCGCTCAGGCTGTGGGTTATGGTAGAGGGGTCGGGATTCACCGGGGAGTAGAGTGAACAATAACGGGATCTGTCACTTTCGCGACACCGAAAACGTCACTAATCAAATGAAACAATGGTTTTATTTTATAGTGCGGGAGCCGGTTGATTATCCACCCGAGAACTTTTCACGTAAACGAAACGCAACGCGAGAGAGAACTGCACGCGGAAACGTCACACGAAAGGGAACGAGAGAGCACGACGACGTGCCTCTAACGCGGGAACGAGTGCGCGACGTGACGGGCACGAGAGAGAAACGACAGGTCTCTCCATCGCGACGTCTGAACGACAACTCTCACGATATCTCAAAAATCGGTTGCGCTCTCGATTTGGGAGACAACCGTCTCACGCGAAGATTCGTTAGCAACTCTGTATCTCGCGCAACCAAGGCGCGAGGGATTATGCGAGAGCGAGACAGAGCGCGTAGACCAAAAAAATGTCAACACGTTCGCGGGATCGGACCGTGCGAAATCGCCGGTTCAAGCGAGAACTTTATCTCAGACAATATCGGAGCTGAAATATTATTTCGGGAGCTGGAATATTCTGGTAGAATATTCCTTTCGGAATCTATATTTTCTGCCCGAGTTACCCCGAAAACGGAACGGTAACAAATCGGGACTTTTTCTCATCGGTAATATGGATGCTCTCGGAGATCGCATCCCCGGGTTACCGGACGAAAGCGGGCAAAGCGTCTCTCCAGAAGCGCTAGGGTTGTTTATTTAACAAAGATAGAATCGTCGCTCGGAATGGGCCTCGGGGCCTCGATCGGACAGTCCCGAGGTAATTATGCAGTTTGGCGCCTTTTCCGAAAAACGGCGGGAAATTTTTTTTTTTCGCCACAAACTGCCTCTATTAGTCCTAACTAATGATATTTCGTCGGGGGAGGCTGACATTTTCCATAATTACCATGAGTTATGGGGTTTTCAAGTTTGAGAAAACACATGATGGAATAGGGCATTTTCATGCATGTTGGCAGTGTGTGTCGGCTCTGGAACGACTTTCAACTCAAATCCACCATCCAACGCAGCCTCTCGGGGGGTGGGGGGGGGTGAAACCCCCGCGACGGGGTGAAGGGGCAGCGCCCCTGCGGGGGTGGAGCGGGCGGAGCCCCGCCAAGATACTGGAAAGAGATTTTTAAAAGAAGAAAAGTCTCTTTTCCATAATTGTTCTACCAATAGCGTTTGTGTGTGTGTATGTGTGTGTGTGTGTGCGTGTGTGCGTGTGTGCGTGCGTGCGTGCGTGCGTGCGTGCGTGCGTGCGTGCGTGTGTGCGTGCGTGCGTGCGTGCGTGTGTGCGTGTGTGTGCGTGTGTGTGTGTGTGTGTGTGTGTGTGTGTGTGTGTGTGTGTGTGTGTGTGTGTGTGTGTGTGTGTTATTTTGAAAATGAGTCTGGAAATCGTCGAATGTACTGTGTGTAGATTTGTTTTGCTATATGTGCGTGCGTGTGTGTGTTACCTGTTTACAAGTTACCTACACAGCTATGTGTCTTCTTATAGGTAGTATAGTACCGAGGTAACAATGTACATGTTTTGTTTTGATTTCGGCGACCACATTGTCCTCTCCCACTACTATCGTATATGTCTATTGCGTCTCGTATTTTTCAAGATTTAAATCGGTCCTTATCAGGACCAGCAAAATTTTGAACGTATTTCGACTGTTTACTAAACACACATATACACACATGCACACGCAAACGCATTCCCAACAAAAAAAAAAATTAAAAATCTCAAACTTCAAAACCCCATAACTTATGGAGTTTATGGGAAATGTCAGCCTCCCCCGAAGAAATATCATTTGTTATGATGGAATAAACAACCCCATGGCGAAAAAAAAAATTTCCGTCGTTTTTCGGAAAAGGCGCCAAACTGCATAATTACCAGTCCCGATGTTACTGCCCCGAGTTCGTCTCCGATTTTTTCTTACTTCCGGTCAGATTGGGTCGAGAAGTTTGACGATGCTGCGAAAACGACGGTAGGAGCATTGTTTATTTAACAAAGATAAAATCGGTGATCGGAATGGTTCCCGGGGCCTAGATCGGACATTCCCGATATTACTGCCGCGAATTTGTCTACGACTTTATCTTACTTCCAGTCAAATTCAGTCGAGAAGTCTAATGATGCTGAGAGAACGACTGCAGGAGCTTTGGTTATTTAACTAAGATAAAATCGGCGCTCGGAATGGTTCTCGGGGCCTCGGTTGGACATTCCCGATATTACTGCCACGAATCCGTCTCTGATTTTATCTTACTTCCGGTAAGATTGGGTGAGGAAGTCTGACAATGCTGCGAAAACGATGGTAGAAGCATTGATTATTTAACAAAGATAAAATCGGTACTCGGAATGGTTCTCGGGGCCTCGATCGGACATTCCGGATATTACTGCCCCGAGTTTGTCTCCGCGTTTAACTTACTTCCGGTCAGATTGAGTAAGGAAGTCTGACAATGCTGCGAAAAAGATGGTAGGAGCATTGTTGATTTAACAAAGATAAAATCGCTAGTCGGAATTGGTCTCGGGGCCTCAATCGGACATTCCCGATATTCCTACGCCGCATTCGTCTCTGAATTTATCTTACTTCCGGCCAGATTGGGTAAGGAAGTGTGACGATGCTGCGAAAACGATGGTAGAAGCATTCTTTATTTAACAAAGATAAAATCGGTGCTCAAAGTGGTTCTCGGGGCGTCGGTAGGACATTCCCGATATTGCTGCCCCCAAATTCGTCTCCGATTTTATCTTACTTCCGGTCAGATTGGGTAAGGAAGTTTAACGATGCTGCGAAAACGATGGTAGACGCATTGTTTATTTAACAAACGAGATGTTGAGGAATCGGCTTCGATTCGGCCAGTGAGATTTCCAAGGTCGTGGTGGAAAGAAAAAATCGAGTTTTTTTCCCGTGAACGTTTTGATCCTTGGTTCGGATCCTCTTCAGAAACATTATTTGTTCTGAATGTTGTCAATATTCCGAGTTTTCTTTAGGTTGTGCTTGGAGGATGGTTGGTGTAGACAGTATTTATGATGATAAAATACAGTCTCGTGAGGTTGAATCGAGGAATGATTCGGAACCGTTCTCGTTACTTAATCGACAAGCTTAATCGTTTTTTGGCGATTGTATTATCTATTGAAATAAAATAAATATATCTCCGCAAGCACAAAGAAGAAAATTAGAAAGATTTTTCTCTGCTCTACATGTCGAGTAGTGACGTCTCAGAGAGTGCGAGAAAGACTCTATTAATTTATTTGATTCTCTCTTATTTAACTCTCTTTATTTAACAAAGATAAAATCGGAACTCGGAATGGTTCTTGGGGCCTCGATCGGACATTCCCGATAGTACTGCCCCGAATTCGTCTGCGATTTTATTTGTTTACTTAACAAAAATAAAAGTGGTGAGTGAAATGGTTCCCGGGGCCTCGATCGGACATTCCCGATATTACTGCCCCGAATTCGTCTTCGATTTTATCTTACTTCCGGTCAAATTGAGTCGAGAAATCTGACGATGCTGCGAGAACGATGATAGGAGCTTTGTTTATTTCACAAAGATAAAATCGGTACTCGGAATCGATCTCGGGGCCTCGATCGGACATTCCCGATATTACTACCGTAAATTCGTCTGAGGTTTTATCTGACTTCCGGTCAGATTGGGTAAGGAAGTCTGACGATGGTGCGAAAACGGTGGTAGGAGCATTGTTTATTTAACAAAGACAAAATCGGTGCTCGGAATGGGTCCCGTCGCCTCGATCGGCCATTCCCGATATAACTGCCCCGAATTGGTCTCCGATTTTATCTTATTTCCGGGCAGATTGGGTCGAGAAGTCTGACGATGCTGCGAGAACGACGGTAGGAGCTTTGTTTATTTCACAATGATAAAATCGGTGCACGGAATGGTTCTCGGGGCCTCGGTCGGACATTTTCAATATTACTGCCCCGAATTCGTCTCCGATTTTATGTTTCTTCCGGTCAGATTGGGTTGGGAAGTCTGAGGATGATGCGAAATCGACGGTAGGAGCATTGATTATTTAACAAAAATAAAATCGCCGATCGAAAGGTTTCCCGGGGCCTCCATCGGACATTCCCGATATTACTACCCCGAATTCATCTCCGATTTGATCTTACTTCCGGTCAGATTGCGTAAGGAAGTCTAACGATGCTGCGAAAACGATGGTAGGAGGGTTGTTTATTCAACAGAGATGGAATCGGTACTCAGAATAGTTCTCGGGGCCTCGATCGGACATTCCCGATATTACTACCCCGAATTCATCTCCGATTTTATGTTACTTCCGAGCGGATTGGGTAAGGAAGTCTGACGATGCTGCGAAAACGATGGTAGGTGCATTGTTTATTTAACAGAGATCAAATCGGTGCTCGGATTGGTTCCCGTGGTCTCGATCGGACATTTCCGATATTACTGCCCCGAGTTCGTCTCCGATTTCAACTTACTTCCGGTCACATCGAGTCGAGAAGTCTGACGATGCTGCAAGACCGACGGTAGCAGCTTTGATTATTTCAGGAAGATAAAGTCTCCGATTTTATCTTATTTCCGGGCAGATTAGGTCGAGAAGTCTGACGATGCTGCGAGAACGACGGTAGGAGCTTTGTTTATTTCACAAAGATAAAATCGGTGCACGGGATGGTTCTCGAGGCCTCGGTCGGACATTCTCAATATTACTGCCCCGAATTCGTCTCCGATTTTACGTATCTTCCGGTCAGATTGGGTTGGGAAGTCTGAGGATGCTGCGAAATCGACGGTAGGAGCATTGTTTATTTAACAAAAATAAAATCGCCGATCGAAATGGTTCCCGGAGCCTCGATCGGACATTCCCGATATTACTACGCCGAATTCATCTCCGCTTTGATGGTACTTCCAGGCAGATTGGGGAAGGAAGTCTGACGATGCTGCAAAAACGATGGTAGGAGCATTGTTTTTTTACAGAGATCAAATCTGTGCTCGGAATGGTTCCCGTGGCCTCGATCGGACAGTCCCGATAGTACTGCCCCGAGTTCGTCTCCGATTTTATCTTACTTCCGGTCAAATTGAGTCGAGAATTCTGACGATGCTGCGGGAACGACGGTAGAAGCTGTGTTTATTTGACAAAGATAAAATCAGTGGTCGGTATGGATCTCGGGGCTTCGGTCGGACATTCCCGATAATACTGCCACGAATTTGTCTCCAATTTTATCTTATTTCCGGTCAGATTGGCTTGAGAAGTCTGTCGATGCTACGAAAACGACGGTAGGAGCATTGTTTATTTAACAAAGATAAAATCGGTGATCGAAATGGTTCCCGGGGCCTCGATCGGACATTCCCGATATAACTGCCCCCAATTTGTGTCCGATTTTATCTTATTTCCGGTCGGATTGCGTCGAGAAGTCTGACGATGCTGCGAGAACGACGGTAAGAGCTATGTTTATTTAACAAAGATCAAATCGGTCCTCGGAATGGTTCTCGGGGCATCGACCGGACATTTCCGATATTAATACCCCGAATTCATCTCCGATTTTATCTTACTTCCGGTCAGATTGAGTAAGGAAGTCTGACGATACTGCGAAAACGATGGTAGGAGCATTGTTTATTTATCAGAGATACCATCGGTGCTCGGAATGGTTCCCGTGGCCTAGATTGGACATTCCCGATATTACTGCCCCGAATTCGTCACTGATTTTATCTTACTTCAGGTCAGATTGAGTCGAGAAGTCTGACGATGTTTCGAGAACGACGGTAGGAGCTTTGTTTATTTAACAAAAATAAAATCGGTGATCAAAATTGTTCCCGGGCCCATGATCGGAGATTCCCGATATTACTTCCCCGATTGCGTGTCCGATTTTATCTTACTTCCGGTCAGATTGGGTCGAGAAGTCTGAAGATGCTGCGAGAACGACGGTAGGAGCTTTCTTTATTTCACAAAGATAAAATCGGTGCGCAGAATTGTTCTCGGGGCCTCGGTCGGACATTCCCGATATTACTGCCCTGAATTCGTCTCCGATTTTATCTTACTTCCGGTCAGATTGGGTTGAGAAGTCTGAGGATGCTGCGAAATCGACGGTAGGAGCATTGTTCATGTAACAAAAATAAAATCGGTGCTCGGAATAGTTCCCGTGGCCTCGGCCGGACATTCCCGATATTACTGCCCTGAATTCGTCTCCAATCGTATCTTACTTCCGGTCAGATTGGGTTGGGAAGTCTGACGATGCTGCGAGAACGACGGTAGGAGCATCGTTTCGTTAACAAAGACAAAATCGGTGCTCGGAATGGTTCCCGTCGCCTCGATCGGACATTCCCGATATTAGTGCCCCGAATTGGTCTCCGATTTTGTCTTACTTCCGGTCGGATCGAGTCGAGAAGTCTGACGATGCTGCAAGACCGACGGTAGCAGCTATGATTATTTCAGGAAGATAAAGTCACTGATTTTATCTTATTTCCGGGCAGATTGGGTCGAGAAGTCTGACGATGCTGCGAGAACGACGGTAGGGGCTATGTTCATTTCACAAAAATAAAATCGGTGCACGGAATGGTTCTCGGGGCCTCGGTCGGACATTCCCGATATTACTGCCCCGAATTCGTCTGCGATTTTATCTTTTTTCCGGTCAGATTGGGTTGAGAAGTCTGAGCATGCTGCGAAATCGACGGTAGGAGCATTGTTCATTTAACAAAAATAAAATCGCCGATCGAAATGGTTCCCGGGGCCTCGATCGGACATTCCCGATATTACTACCGCGAATTCATCTCCAATTTTATCTTACTTCCGGTCAGATTGCGCAAGGAAGTCTGACGATGCTGCGGAAACGATGGTAGGAGCGTTGTCTATTTAACAGAAATAAAATCGGAACTCAGAATGGTTCTCGGGGCCTCGATCGGACATCCCCGATATTACTACCCCGAATTCATCTGCGATTTTATCTTACTTCCGAGCAGATTGGGTAAGGAAGTCTGACGAAGCTGCGAAAACGATGGTGGGAGCATTGTATATTTAACAGAGATCAGATCGGTGCTCGGAATGGTTCTCGGAGCCTCGACGGGACATTCGCGGTATTACTGCCCCGAATTCGTCTCCGATTTTATCTTACTTTCGGTCAGATTGGTTCGAGAAGTGTGACGATGCTGCGTGAACGACGGTAGGAGCTTTGTTTATTTAACAAAGATAAAATCGGTCCTCGGAATGGTTCTCGGGGCCTCGATCGGACATTCCCGATATAACTGCCCCCAATTTGTGTCCGATTTTATCTTATTTCCGGTCGGATTGCGTCGAGAAGTCTGACGATGCTGTGAGAACGACGGTAAGAGCTATGTTTATTTAACAAAGATCAAATCGGTCCTCGG
Organism: Ophion ellenae; assembly: GCA_963210295.1. Taxonomy (NCBI): domain Eukaryota; kingdom Metazoa; phylum Arthropoda; class Insecta; order Hymenoptera; family Ichneumonidae; genus Ophion; species Ophion ellenae. The sequence continues at coordinate 9,419,373 of OY723389.1, read as the reverse complement.
AATGGTTCTCGGGGCCTCGATCGGACATTTCCGATATTAATACCCCGAATTCATCTCCGATTTTATCTTACTTCCGGTCAGATTGAGTAAGGAAGTCTGACGATACTGCGAAAACGATGGTAGGAGCATTGTTTATTTATCAGAGATAGCATCGGTGCTCGGAATGGTTCCCGTGGCCTCGATTGGACATTCCCGATATTACTGCCCCGAATTCGTCACTGATTTTATCTTACTTCAGGTCAGATTGAGTCAAGAAGTCTGACGATGTTTCGAGAACGACGGTAGGAGCTTTGTTTATTTAACAAAAATAAAATCGGTGATCAAAATTGTTCCCGGGCCCATGATCGGAGATTCCCGATATTACTTCCCCGATTGCGTGTCCGATTTTATCTTACTTCCGGTCAGATTGGGTCGAGAAGTCTGAAGATGCTGCGAGAACGACGGTAGGAGCTTTCTTTATTTCACAAAGATAAAATCGGTGCGCAGAATTGTTCTCGGGGCCTCGGTCGGACATTCCCGATATTACTGCCCTGAATTCGTCTCCGATTTTATCTTACTTCCGGTCAGATTGGGTTGGGAAGTCTGAGGATGCTGCGAAATCGACGGTAGGAGCATTGTTCATTTAACAAAAATAAAATCGGTGCTCGGAATGGTTCCCGTGGCCTCGGCCGGACATTCCCGATGATACTGCCCTGAATTGGTCTACAATTATATCTTACTTCCGGTCAGATTGGGTTGGGAAGTCTGTCGATGCTGCGAGAACGACGGTAGGAGCATCGTTTCTTTAACAAAGACAAAATCGGTGCTCGGAATGGTTCCCGTCGCCTCGATCGGACATTACCGATATGAGTGCCCCGAATTGGTCTCCGATTTTATCTTACTTCAGGTCGGATCGAGTCGAGAAGTCTGACGATGCTGCAAGACCGACGGTAGCAGCTATGATTATTTCAGGAAGATAAAGTCTCTGATTTTATCTTATTTCCGGGCAGATTGGGTCGAGAAGTCTGACGATGCTGCGAGAACGACGGTAGGAGCTTTGTTCATTTCACAAAAATAAAATCGGTGCACGGAATGGTTCTCGGGGCCTCGGTCGGACATTCCCGATATTACTGCCCCGAATTCGTCTGCGATTTTATCTTTTTTCCGGTCAGATTGGGTTGAGAAGCCTGAGCATGCTGTGAAATCGACGGTAGGAGCATTGTTCATTTAACAAAATTAAAATCGCCGATCGAAATGGTTCCCGGGGCCTCGATTAGACATTCCCGATATTACTTCCGCGAATTCATCTCCGATTTTATCTTACTTCCGGTCAGATTGCGTAAGGAAGTCTCACGATGCTGCGAAAACGATGGTAGGAGCGGTGTCTATTTAACAGAAATAAAATCGGTACTCAGAATGGTTCTCGGGGCCTCGATCGGACATTTCCCATATTACTACCCCGAATTCATCTCCGATTTTATCTTACTTCCGAGCAGATTGGGTAAGGAAGTCTGACGAAGCTGCGAAAACGATGGTAGGAGCATTGTTTATTTAACAGAAATCAGATCGGTGCTCGGAATGGTTCCCGTGGCCTCGATCGGACATTCCCGATATTACTGGCACGAATTTGTGTCCGATTTTATTCTATTTCCAGTCAGATTGGCTTGAGAAGTCTGACGATGCTGCGACAACGATGGTAGGAGCATTGTTTATTTAACAAAGACAAAATCGGTGCTCCGAATGGGTCCCGTCGCCTCGATCGGCCATTCCCGATATAACTGCCCCAAATTGGTCTCCGATTTTATCTTATTTCCGGGCAGATTGGGTCGGGAAGTCTGACGATGCTGCGAGAACGACGGTAGGAGCTTTGTTTATTTCACAATGATAAAATCGGTGCACGGAATGGTTCTCGGGGCCTCGGTCGGACATTTTCAATATAACTGCCCCGAATTCGTCTCCGATTTTATGTTTCTTCCGGTCAGATTGGGTTCGGAAGTCTGAGGATGATGCGAAATCGACGGTAGGAGCATTGATTATGTAACAAAAATAAAATCGCCGATCGAAATGGTTCCCGGGGCCTCGATCGAACATTCCCGATATTACTACCTCGAATTCATCTCCGCTTTTATGTTACTTCCGAGCAGATTGGGTAAGGAAGTCTGACGATGCTGCGAGAACGATGGTAGGAGCATTGTTTATTTTACATAGATCAAATCGGTGCTCGGAATGGTTCCCGTGACCTCGATCGGACATTCCCGATAAGACTGCCCCGAGTTCGTCTCCGATTTTATCTTACTTCCGGTCAAATTGAGTCGAGAAATCTGACGATGCTGCAAGAACGACGGTAGGAGCTTTGTTTATTTGACAAAGATCAAATCAGTGGTCGGTATGGATCTCGGGGCTTCGGTCGGACATTCCCGATAATACTGCCACGAATTTGTCTCCGATTTTATCTTATTTCCGGTCAGATTGGCTTGAGAAGTCTGTCGATGCTACGAAAACGACGGTAGGAGCATTGTTTATTTAACAAAGATAAAATCGGTGATCGACATGGTTTCCGGGGCCTCGATCGGACATTCCCGATATAACTGCCCCGAATTGGTCTCCGATTTTATCTTATTTCCGGTCGGATTGGGTCGAGAGGTCTGACGATGCTGCGAGAACGAAGGTAGGAGCTATGGTTATTTAACAAAGATAAAATCGGTCGTTGGAATGGCTCTCGTGACCTCGATCGGACATTTCCGATATTACTACCACGAATTCATCTCCGATTTTAGCTTTCTTCCCGTCAGATTGGGTAAGGAAATTTGACGATGCTGCGAAAACTATGGAAGGAGCATTGTTTATTTAACAGAGATAAAATCGGTACTCAGAATGGTTCTCGGGGCCTGGATCGGACATTCCCGATATTACTACCCCGAATTCATCTTCGATTTTCCCTTAATTCCGGTCAGATTGGGTCGAGAAATCTGACGATGCTGCGGGAACGACGGTAGGAGCATCATTTATTTAACAAAGATAAAAACGGTACTCGGAATCGTTCTCGGGGCCTCGATCGGACATTCCCGATATTACTACCCCGAATTCGTCTGCGATTTTATTTGTTTATTTAACAAAAATAAAAGTGGTGAGTGAAATGGTTCCCGGGGCCTCGATCGGACATTCCCGATATTACTGCCCCGAATTCGTCTTCGATTTTATCTTACTTCCGGTCAAATTGAGTCGAGAAATCTGACGATGCTGCGAGAACGATGATAGGAGCTTTGTTTATTTCACAAAGATAAAATCGGTACTCGGAATCGATATCGGGGCCTCGATCGGACATTCCCGATATTACTACCGTAAATTCGTCTGAGGTTTTATCTGACTTCCGGTCAGATTGGGTAAGGAAGTCTGACGATGGTGCGAAAACGGTGGTAGGAGCATTGTTTATTTAACAAAGACAAAATCGGTGGTCGGAATGGTTTCCGTCGCCTCGATCGGACATTCCCGATATTACTGCCCCGAATTGGTCTCCGATTTTACCTTATTCCGGTCAGATTGAGTCGAGAAGTCTGACGATACGGCAAGAACGACGGTAGCAGCTTTGATTATTTCAGGAAGATAAAGTCTCCGATTTTATCTTATTTCCGGGCAGATTGGGTCGAGAAGTCTGACGATGCTGCAAGAACGACGGTAGGAGCTTTGTTTATTTCACAAAGATAAAATCGGTGCACGGAATGGTTCTCGAGGCCTCGGACGGACATTCTCGATGATACTGCCCCGAATTCGTCTCCGATTTTATGTTTCTTCCGGTCAGATTAGGTTGAGAAGTATGAGGATGCTGCGAAATCGACGGTAGGAGCATTGTTTATTTAACAAAAATGAAATCGCCGATCGAAATGGTTCCCGGGCCCTCGATCGGACATTCCCGCTATGACTACCCCGAATTCATCTCCGATTTGATATTACTTCCGGTCAGATTGCGTAAGGAAGTCTGACGATGCTGCGAAAACAATGGTAGGAGCGTTGTTTATTTAACAGAGATGAAATCGGTACTCAGAATGGTTCTCGGAGCCTCGATCGGACATTCCCGATAAAACTACCCCAAATTCATCACCGATTTTATCTTACTTCCGAGCAGATTGGGTAAGGAAGTCTGACGATGCTGCGAAAACGATGGTAGGAGTATTGTTTATTTAACAGAGATCAAATCGGTGCTCGGAATGGTTCCCGTGGCTTCGATAGGACATTCCCGACAGTACTGCCACGAGTTCGTCTCCGACTTTATCTTACTTCCGGTCAAATTGAGTCGAGAAATCTGACGATGCTGGGACAACGACGGTAGGAGCTTTGTTTATTTCACAAAGATAAAATCAGTGCTCGGTATGGATCTCGGGGCATCGGTCGGACATTCCCGATAATAGTGCCACGAATGTGTCTCCGATTCTATTTTATTTCTGGTCAGATTGGCTTGAGAAGTCTGACGATGCTGCGAAAACGACGTTAGGAGGCTTTGTTTATTTAACAAAGATGAAATGGGTGATCGAAATGGTTCCCGGGGCCTCGATCGAATATTCCCGATATTACTGCCCCGAAGTTGTCTACGATTTTATATTATTTCCGGTCGGATTGGGTCGAGAGGTCTGACGATACCGCGAGAACGACGGTAGGAGCTATGATTATTTATCAAAGATAAAATCGGTCCTCGGAATGGCTCTCGTGACCTCGATCGGACATTTCCGATATTACTACCACGAATTCATCTCCGATTTTATCTTTCTTCCCGTCAGATTGGGTAAGGAAGTTTGACGATGCTGCGAAAACGATAGAAGGAGCATTGTTTATTTAACAGAGATAAAATCGGTACTCAGAATGGTTCTCGGGGCCTGGATCGGACATTCCCGATATTACTACCCTGAATTCATCTTCGATTTTCCCTTACTTCCGGTCAGATTGCGTCGAGAAATCTGACGATGCTGCGGGAACGAAGGTAGGAGCATCGTTTATTTAACAAAGATAAATTCGGTCCTCGGAATGGTTCTCGGGGCCACGATCGGACATTTCCGATATTACTACCCCGAATTCGTTTGCGATTTTATTTGTTTATTTAACAAAAATAAAAGTGGTGATTGAAATGGTTCCCGCGGCCTCGATCGGACATTCCCGAAAGTACTGTCCCGAATTTGTCTCCGACTTTATCTTACGTCCGGTCAGATTGGGTCGAGACGTCTGCCGATGCTGCGTGAACGACGGTAGGAGCATTGTTTCTGTAACAAAGATACAATCGGTCCTCGGAATCGTTCTCGGGGCCTCGATCGGACATTCCCGATATTACTACCGTGAATTCGTCTCAGGTTTTATCTGACTTCCGGTCAGATTGGGTAAGTAAGTCTGACGATGCTGCGAAAACGGTGGTAGGAGCATTGTTTATTTAACAATGATAAAAACGGTGCTCGGAATGGTCCCCGGGGCCTCGATCGGACATTCCCGATATTACTGTCCCGAAATCGTTTTCGACTTTATCTTACGTCCGGTCAGATTGGGTCGAGACGTCTGCCGATGCTGCGGGAACGACGGTAGGAGCATTGTTTCTGTAACAAAGATACAATCGGTCCTCGGAATCGTTCTCGGGGCCTCGATCGGACATTCCCGATATTACTACCGTGAATTCGTCTCAGGTTTTATCTGACTTCCGGTCAGATTGGGTAAGTAAGTCTGACGATGCTGCGAAAACGGTGGTAGGAGCATTGTTTATTTAACAATGATAAAATCGGTGCTCGGAATGGTCCCCGGGGCCTCGATCGGACATTCCCGATATTAATGTCCCGAAATCGTTTTCGATTTGATCTTACTTCCGGTCAGATTGGGTCGAGAAGTCGATGCTGCGAAAACGACGGTAGGAGCATTGTTTCTTTAACAAAGACAAAATCGGTGCTCGGCATGGTTCCCGTCGCCTCGATCGGACATTCCCGATATTACTACCCCGAATTCATCTCCGATTATATCTTACTTCTGGTCAGATTGCGTAAGCAAGTCTGACGATGCGGCGAAAACGATGGTAGCAGCGTTGTTTATTTAACAGAGATAAAATCAATACTCAGAATGGTTCTCGGGGTCTCTATCGGATATTCCCGATATTACTATCCCGAATTCATCTCCGACTTTATCTTACTTCCGAGCAGATTGGGTAAGGACGTCCGATGATGCTGCGAAAACGATGGTAGGGGCATTGTTTATTTAACAGAGATCAAATCGGTGCTCGATATGGTTGCCGTGGCCTCGATCGGTCATTCCCGATATTACTGCCCCGAGTTCGTCTCCGATTTTATCTTACTTCCGGTAAAATTGAGTCGAGAAATCTGACGATGCTGCGAGAACGACGGTAGGAGCTTTGTTTTTTCGCAAAGATAAAATCCGTGCTCGGTATGGATCTCGGGGCTTCGGTTGGACATTCCCGAAATTACTGCCACGAATTTGTCTCCGATTTTATCATATTTCCAGTCAGATTGGCTTGAGAAGTCTGACGATGCTGCGAAAACGACGGTAGGAGCATTGTTTATTTAACAAAGATAAAATCGGTGATCGAAATGGTCCCCGGGGCCTCGATCCGACATTCCCGATATTACTGCCCCGAAATTGTCTCCGATTTTATCTTATTTCGGGTCGGATTGGGTCGAGAAGTCTGACCATGCTGCGAGAACGACGGTAGGAGCTATGATTATTTAACAAATATAAAATCGGTCCACGGAATGGTTCTCGTGGCCTCGATCGGACCTTCCCGATATTACTGCCACGAATTTGTGTCCGATTTTATCTTATTTCCGGTCAGATTGGCTTGAGAACTGTGACGATGCTGCGAAAACGACGGTAGGAGCATTGTTTATTTAACAAAGACAAAATCGGTGCTCGGAATGGTTCCCGTCGCCTCGATCGGACATTCCCGATATCACTGCCCCGAATTGGTCTCCGATTTTATGTTACTTCCAGTCAGATTGAGTCGAGAAGTCTGACGATGCTGCGAAAACGACTGTAGGAGCATTGTTTATTTATCAGAGATAAAATCGGTGCTCGATATGGATCTCGGGGCTTCGGTCGGACCTTCCCGATATTACTGCCACGAATTTGTGTCCGATTTTATCTTATTTCCGGTCAGATTGGCTTGAGAACTCTGACGATGATGCGAAAACGACGGTAGGAGCATTGTTCATTTAACAAAAATAAAATTGCCATCGAAATGGTTCCCGGAGCCTCGATCGGACATTCCCGATATAACTATCCCGAATTCATCTCCGCTTTTATGTTACTTCCGAGCAGATTGCGTAAGGAAGTCTGACGATCCTGCAAAAACGATGGTAGGAGCATTGTTTATTTTACAGAGATTAAATCGGTGCTCGAAATGGTTCCCGTGGCCTCGATCGGACATTCCCGATAGTACTGCCCCGAGTTCGTCTCCGATTTTATCTTACTTCCGGTCAAATTGAGTCGAGAAATCTGACGATGCTGCGAAAACGACGGTAGGAGGTTTTTTTATTTGACAAAGATAATATCAGTGGTCGGTATGGATCTGGGGGCTTCGGTCGGACATTCCCGATAATACTGCCACGAATTTGTCTCCGATTTTATCTTATTTCCGGTCAGATTGGCTTGAGAAGTCTGTCGATGCTACGAAAACGACGGTAGGAGCATTGTTTATTTAACAAAGATAAAATCGGTGATCGAAATGGTTCCCGGGGCCTCGATCGGACATTCCCGATATAACTGCCCCGAATTTGTCTCCGATTTTATCTTATTTCCGGTCGGATTGGGTCGAGAGGTCTGACGATGCTGCGAGAACGACGGTCGGAGCTATGGTTACTTAGCAAACATAAAATCGGTCCTCGGAATGGCTCTCGTGACCTCGATTGGACATTTCCGATATTACTACCACGAATTCATCCCCGATTTTATCGTTCTTCCCGTCAGATTGGGTAAGGAAGTTTGACGATGCTGCGAAAACGATGGAAAGAGCATTGTTTATTTAACAGAGATAAAATCGGTACTCAGAATGGTTCTCGGGGCCTGGATCGGACATTCCCGATATTACTACCCCGAATTCAATTTCGATTTTCCCTTACTTCCGGTCAGATTGGGTCGAGAAATCTGACGATGCTGCGGGAACGACGGTAGGAGCATCATTTATTTAACAAAGATAAAAGCGGTCCTCGGAATGGTTCTCGGGGCCTCGATCGGACATTCGCGATATTACTACCCCGAATTCGTCTGCGATTTTATTTGTTTATTTAACAAAAATAAAAGTGGTGAGTGAAATGGTTCCCGGGGCCTCGATCGGACCTTCCCGATATTACTGTCCCGAATTTGTCTCAGACTTTATCTTACTTCCGAGCAGATTGGGTAAGGAAGTCTGACGATGCTGCGAAAACGATGGTAGGAGCATTGTTTATTTAACAGAGATCAAATCGGTGCTCGGAATGGTTGCCGTGGCCTCGATCGGACATTCCCGATATTACTGCCCCGAGTTCGCCTTCGATTTTATCTTAATTGCGGTCAAATTGAGTCGAAAAATCTGACGATGCTGCGAGAACGACGATAGGAGCTTTGTTTATTTCACAAAGATAAAATCGGTGCTCGGTATGGATCTCGGGGCTTCGGTCGGACATTCCCGAAATTACTGCCACGAATTTGTCTCCGATTTTATCTTATTTCCGGTCAGATTGGCTTGAGAAGTCTGACAATGCTGCGAAAACGACGGTAGGAGCATTGTTTATTTAACAAAGACAAAATCGGTCCTCGGAAGGGTTCTCGTGGCCTCGATCGGACATTTCCGATATTACTAGCCCGAATTCATCTCCGATTTTATCTTTCTTCTCGTCTGATTGGGTAAGGAAGTTTGACGATGCTGCGAAAACGACGGTAGGAGCATTGTTTATTTAACAGAGTTAAAATGGGTACTCAGACTGGTTCTCGGGGCCTCGATCGGATATTCCCGATATTACTACCACGAATTCATCTCCGATTTTATCTTTCTTCCCGTCAGATTGGGTAAGGAAGTCTGACGATGCAGCGAAAACGATGGGAGGAGCAATGATTATTTATCAGAGATAAAATCGGTGCTCGGAATGGTTCCCGTGGCCTCAATCGGACATTCCCGATATTACTGCCCCGAATTCGTCTCCGATTTTATCTTACTTCCTGTCAAATTGAATCGAGAATTCTGACGATGCTGCGAGAACGACGGTAGGAGCATCGTTTATTTAACAAAGATAAAATCGGTCCTCGGAATGGTTTTCGGGGCCTCGATCGGACATTCCCGATATTACTACCCCGAATTCGTCTCCGATTTTATTTGTTTATTTAACAAAAATATAAGTGGTGATTGAAATGGTTCCCGTGGCCTCGATCGGACATGCCCGATATTACTGGCACGAATTTATGTCCGATTTTATTCTATTTCCGGTCAGATTGGCTTGAGAAATCTGACGATGCTGCGAGATCGATGGTAGGAGCATTGTTTATTTAACAAAAACAAAATCGGTGCTCGGAATGGTTCCCGTCGCCTCGATCGGACATTCCCGATATTACTGCCCCGAATTGGTCTCCGATTTCATCTTATTCCGGTCAGATTGAGTCGAGAAGTCTGACGATACAGCAAGAACGACGGTTGCAGCTTTGATTATTTCAGGAAGATAAAGTCTCCGATTTTATCTTATTTCCGGGCAGATTGGGTCGAGAAGTCTGACGATGCTGCAAGAACGACGGTAGGAGCTTTGTTTATTTCACAAAGATAGAATCGGTGCACGGAATGGTTCTCGGGGCCTAGGACGGACATTCTCGATATTACTGCCCCGAATTCGTCTCCGATTTTATGTTTCTTCCGGTCAGATTGGGTTGAGAAGTCTGAGGATGCTGCGAAATCGACGGTAGGAGCATTGTTTATTTAACAAAAATGAAATCGCCGATCGAAATGGTTCCCGGGCCCTCGATCGGACATTCCCGCTATGACTACCCCGAATTCATCTCCGATTGGATATTACTTCCGGTCAGATTGCGTAAGGAAGTCTGACGATGCTGCGAAAACGATGGTAGGAGCGTTGTTTATTTAACAGATATGAAATCGGTACTCAGAATGGTTCTCGGGGTCTCGACCGGACATTCCCGATATTACTACCCCGAATTCATCACCGATTTTATCTTACTTCCGAGGAGATTGGGTAAGAAAGTCTGACGATGCTGCGAAAACGATGGTAGGAGTATTGTTTATTTAACAGAGATCAAATCGGTGCTCGGAATGGTTCCCGTGGCCTCGATAGGACATTTCCGACAGTACTGCCACGAGTTCGTCTCCGATTCTATCTTACTTCCGGTCAAATTGAGTCGAGAAATCTGACGATGCTGGGAGAACGACGGTAGGAGCTTTGTTTATTTCACAAAGATAAAATCAGTGCTCGGTATGGATCTCGGGGCTTCGGTCGGACATTCCCGATAATACTGCCACGAATGTGTCTCCGATTTTATTTTATTTCCGGTCAGATTGGCTTGAGAAGTCTGACGATGCTGCGAAAACGACGTTAGGAGCATTGTTTATTTAACAAAGATAAAATCGGTGATCGAAATGGTTCCCGGGGCCTCGATCGGATATTCCCGATATTACTGCCCCGAATTTGTCTCCGATATTATCTTATTTGCGGTCGGATTGGGTCGAGAGGTCTGACGATACCGCGAGAACGACGGTAGGAGCTATGATTATTTATCAAAGATAAAATCGGTCCTCAGAATGGCTCTCGTGACCTCGATCGGACATTTCCGATATTACTACCACGAATTCATCTCCGATTTTATCTTTCTTCCCGTCAGATTGGGTAAGGAAGTTTGACGATGCTGCGAAAACGATAGAAGGAGCATTGTTTATTTAACAGAGATAAAATCGGTACTCAGAATGGTTCTCGGGGCCTGGATCGGACATTCCCGATATTACTACCCCGAATTCATCTCCGATTTTCCCTTACTTCCGGTCAGATTGGGTCGAGAAATCTGACGATGCTGCGGGAACGAAGGTAGGAGCATCGTTTATTTAACAAAGATAGATTCGGTCCTCGGAATGGTTCTCGGGGCCTCGATCGGACATTTCCGATATTACTACCCCGAATTCGTCTGCGATTTTATTTGTTTATTTAACAAAAATAAAAGTGGTGATTGAAATGGTTCCCGCGGCCTCGATCGGACATTCCCGAAATTACTGTCCCGAATTTGTCTCCGACTTTATCTTACGTCCGGTCAGATTGGGTCGAGACGTCTGCCGATGCTGCGTGACCGACGGTAGGAGCATTGTTTATGTAACAAAGATAAAATCGGTCCTCGGAATCGTTCTTGGGGCCTCGATCGGACATTCCCGATATTACTACCGTAAATTCGTCTCAGGTTTTATCTGACTTCCGGTCAGATTGGGTAAGTAAGTCTGACGACGATGCGAAAACGGTGGTAGGAGCATTGTTTATTTAACAATGATAAAAACGGTGCTCGGAATGGTTCTCGGGGCCTCGATCGGACAAACCCGATATTACTGTCCCGAAATCGTTTTCGATTTGATCTTACTTCCGGTCAGATTGGGTCGAGGAGTCGATGCTGCGAAAACGACGGTAGGAGCATTGTTTATGTAACAAAGATAAAATCGGTCCTCGGAATCGTTCTCGGGGCCTCGATCGGACATTCCCGTTATTACTACCGTAAATTCGTCTCAGGTTTTATCTGACTTCCGGTCAGATTGGGTAAGTAAGTCTGACGATGCTGCGAGAACGACGGTAGGAGCTTTGTTTATTTCACAAAGATAAAATCGGTGCACGGAATGGTGCTCGGGGCCTCGGTCGGACATTCCCGATATTACTGCATCGCATTTGTCTGCGATTTTATCTTTCTTCCGGTCAGATTGGGTTGAGAAGTCTGAAGATGCTGCGAAATCGACGGTAGGAGCATTGTTCATTTAACAAAAATAAAATCGCCGATAAAAATTGTTCCCGGGGCCTCCATCGGACATTCCCGATATTACTACCCCGAATTCATCTCCGATTATATCTTACTTCTGGTCAGATTGCGTAAGGAAGTCTGACGATGCGGCGAAAACGATGGTAGGAGCGGTGTTTATTTAACAGAGATAAAATCAATACTCAGAATGGTACTCGGGGCCTCGATCGGACATTCCCGATATTACTATCCCGAATTCATCTCCGATTTTATCTTACTTCCGAGCAGATTGGGTAAGGACGTCTGACGATGCTGCGAAAATGATGGTAGGGGCATTGTTTATTTAACAGAGATCAAATCGGTGCTCGGAATGGTTGCCGTGGCCTCGATCGGACATTCCCGATATTACTGCCCCGAGTTCATCTCCGATTTTATCTTACTTCCGGTATAATTGAGTCGAGAAATCTGACGATGCTGCGAGAACGACGGTAGGAGCTTTGTTTTTTTCACAAAGATAAAATCGGTGCTCGGTATGGATCTCGGGGCTTCGGTTGGACATTCCCGAAATTACTGCCACGAATTTGTCTCTGATTTTATCATATTTCCGGTCAGATTCGCTTGAGAAGTCTGACGATGCTGCGAAAACGACGGTAGGAGCATTTTTAATTTAACAAAGATAAAATCGGTGATCGAAATGGACCCCGGGGCCTTGATCGGATATTCCCGATATTACTGCCCCGAATTTGTCTCCGATTTTATCTTATTTCGGGTCGGATTGGGTCGAGAAGTCTGACCATGCTGCGAGAACGACGGTAGGAGCAATGATTATTTAACAAATATAAAATCGGTCCTCGGAATGGTTCTCGTGGCCTCGATCGGACATTCCCGCTATTACTGCCCCGAGTTTGTCTCCGATTTTATCTTACTTCCGGTCAAATTGAGTCGAGAAATCTGACGATGCTGCGAGAACGACGGTAGGAGCTTTGTTTATTTCAAAAAGATAAATCCGGTGCTCGGTATGGATCTCGGGGCTTCGGTCGGACCTTCCCGATATTACTGCCACGAATTTGTGTCCGATTTTATCTTATTTCCGGTCAGATTGGCTTGAGAACTCTGACGATGCTGAGAAAACGACGGTAGGAGCATTGTTTATTTAACAAAGACAAAATCGGTGCTCGGAATGGTTCCCGTCGCCTCGATCGGACATTCCCGATATTACTGCCCCGAATTGGTCTCCGATTTTATCTTACTTCCAGTCAGATTGAGTCGAGAAGTCTGACGATGCTGCAAGAACGACGGTAGCAGCTTTGATTATTTCAGGAAGATAAAGTCTCCGATTTTATCTTATTTCCGGGCAGATTGGGTCGAGAAGCCTGACGATGCTGCGAGAACGACGGTAGGAGCTTTGGTTTTTTTTCACAAAGATAACATCGGTGCACGGAATGGTTCTCGGGGCCTCGGTCGGACATTCCCGATATTACTGCCCCGCATTCGTCTCCAATTTTATCTTTCTTCCGGTCAGATTGGGTTGAGAAGTCTGAGGATGCTGCGAAATCGACGGTAGGAACATTGTTTATTTAACAAAAATAAAATCGCCGATCGAAATCGTTCCCGGGGGCTCGATCGGACATTCCCGATATTACTACCCCGAATTCATCTCCGATTTTATCTTACTTCCGGTCAGAGTGCGTAAGGAAGTCTGACGATGCTGCGAAAACGATGGGAGGAGCGTTGTTTATTTAACAGAGATAAAATCGGAACTCAGAATGGTTCTCGGGGCCTCGATCGGACATTCCCGATATTACTACCCCGAATTTATCTCCGATTTTATCTTACTTCCGAGCAGATTGGGTAAGGACGTCCGACGATGCTGCGAAAACGATGGTGGGAGCATTGTTTATTTATCAGAGATAAAATCGGTGCTCGGAATGGTTCCCGTGGCCTCAATCGGACATTCCCGATATTACTGCCCCGAATTCGTCTCCGATTTTATCTTATTTCCGGTCAAATTGAGTCGAGAAGTCTGACGATGCTGCGAGAACGACGGTAGGACCTTTGTTTATTTCACAAAGATAAAATCGGTGCTCGGAATGGATCTCGGGGCCTCGGTCGGACATTCCCGATATAACTGCGCCGAATTTGTCTTTGATTTTCCCTTACTTCCGGTCAGATTGGGTGGAGAAATCTGACGACGCTGTGGGAACTACGGTAGGAGCATCGTTTATTTAACAAAGATAAAATCGGTCCTCACAATGTTTCTCGGGGTCTCGATCGGACATTCCCGATATTACTACCCCGATTTCCTCTCCGATTTTATTCTACTTCCCGTCAAATTGGGTAAGGAAGTTTGACGATGCAGCGAAAACGATGGTAGGAGCATTGTTTATTAAACAGAGATAAAATCGGTATTCAGAATGGTTCTCGGGGCCTCGATCGGACATTCCCGATATTATTACCCCGAATTCATCTCCGATTTTATCTTACCTCCGGTCAGATTGGGTAAGAAAGTCCGAAGATGCTGCGAAAACGACTGTAGGAGCATTGTTTATTTATCAGAGATAAAATCGGTGCTGGGAATGGTCCCCGTGGCCTCGGTGGGACATTCCCGATATGACTGCCCCGAATTCGTCTTCGATTTTATCTTACTTCCGGTCAGATTGGGTCGAGAAGTCTGACGATGCTGCGGGAACGACGGTAGGAGCATTGTTTATTTAACAAAGATAAAATCGGTCCTCGGAATGGTTCTCGGGGCCTCGATCGGACATTCCCGATATTACTGTCCCGAATTCGTCTCACATTTTATGTTACTTCCGGTCAGATTGAGTCGACAAGCCTGACGATGCTGCGAAAACGACGGTAGGACCATTGTTTATTTAACAAAGATAAAATGGGTGATTGAAATGGTTCCCGGGGCCTCGATCGGACATTCCCGATATTACTGCCCCGAATTTGTCTCCGATTTTATCTTATTTCCGGTCGGATTGGGTCGAGAAGTCTGACGATGCTGCGAGAACGACGGTAGGAGCTATGTTTCTTTAACAAAGATAAAATCGGTCCTCGGAATGGTTCTCAGGGCCTCGATCGGAAATTCCCGATATTACTACTCCGAATTCATCTCCGATTTTATCTTACCTCCGGTCAGATTGGGTAAGGAAGTCTGACGATGCTGCGAAAACGACTGTAGGAGCTTTGTTTATTTATCAGAGATAAAATCGGTGCTCAGAATGGTTCCCGTGGCCTCGGTCGGACATTCCCGATATTACTGCCCCGAATTCGTCTTCGATTTTATCTTACTTCCGGTCAGATTGGGTTGAGAAGTCTGACGATGCTGCGAAATCGACGGTAGGAGCATGGTTTATTTAACACAAATAAAAGCGGTGATCGAAATGGTTCCCGGGGCCTCGATCGGATATTCCCGATATTACTGCCCCGAATTTGTATCCGACTTTATCTTACTTCCGGTCAGATTGAGTCGAGAAGTCTAACGATGCTGCGGGAACGACGGAAGGAGCTTTGTTTACGTAACAACGATAAAATCGGTCCTCGGAATGGTTCTCGGGGCCTCGATCGGACATTCCCGATATTACGGCCCCGAATTTGTTTCCGAATTTATCTGACTTCCGGTCAGATTTTGTCGAGAAGTCTGACGATGCTGCGAAAAAGACTGTGGGAGCATTGTTTATTTATCAAAGATAAAGTTGGTGCTCGGAATGGTTCCCGTGGCCTCGATCGGACATTCCAGATATTACTGTCTCGAATCCGTCGCCGATTTTATCTTACTTCCGGTCAGATTGGGTAAGGAAGTCTGACGATGGTGCAAAAACGACGAAAGGAGCAGTGTTTATATAACAAACATAAAATCGCTGCTCGGAATGGTTCCCGGGGCGTCGATCGGACATTGCCGATATTACTGTCTCCGATTTTATCTCAATTCCGGTCGGTATGGGTAGAGAAGTCTGACGATGCTGCGAAAACAACGGTAGGAGCATTGTTTATTTAACAAACAAAAAATCAGTGATCGAAATTGTTCCCGGGCCCGTGATCGGAGATTCCCGATATTAATGACCCGATTGTGTCTCCGATTTGATCTTACTTCCGGTCAGATTGGGTCGAGAAGTCTGACGATGCGGCGAGAACGACGGTAGGAGCTTTGTTTAATTCACAAAGATAAAATCGGTGCTCGCTATGGATCTTGGGGCTTCGTTCGGACGATCCCGATATTACTGGCACGAATTTGTCTCCGATTTTATCTTATTTCCGGTCAGATTGACTTGAGAAGTCTGACGATGCTGCGAAAACGACGGTAGGAGCATTGTTTATTTAACAAAGATAATATCGGTGATCGAAATGGTTCCCGGGGCTTCGATCGGACATTCCCGATATTACTTCCTCGAATTTGTCTCCGATGTTATCTTATTTCCGGTCGGATTGGGTCGAGAAGTCTGACGATGCTGCGAGAACGACGGTGGGAGCTATGTTTATTTAACAAAGATAAAATCGGTCCTCGGAATGGTTCTCGGGACCTCGATCGGACATTCCCGATATTACTACCCCGAATTCATCTCCGATTTTATCTTACCTCCGGTCAGATTGGGTAAGGAAGTCTGACGATGCTGCGAAAACGACTGTAGGAGCATTGTTTATTTATCAGAAATAAAATCGGTGCTCGGAATGGTTCCCGTGGCCTCGGTCGGACATTCCCGATATTACTGCCCCGAATTTGTCTTCGATTTTATCTTACTTCCGGTCAGATTGGGTCGAGAAGTCTGACGATGCTGCGGGAACGACGGTAGGAGCATTGTTTATTTAACAAAGATAAAATCGGTCCTCGGAATGGTTCTCGGGGCCTCGATCGGACATTCCCGATATTACTACCCCGAATTCGTCTTACATTGTATCTTACGTCCGGTCAGATTGAGTCGAGAAGTCTGACGATGCTGCAAGAACGACGGTAGCAGCTTTGTTTATTTCAGGAAGATAAAATCGGTGCTCGGAATGGTTCTCGGGGCCTCGGTAGGACATTCCCGATATTACTGCCTCGAATCCGTCTCCGATTTTATCTTCTTTCCGATCAGATTGTGTTGAGGAGTCTGATGATGCTGCGAAAACGACGGTAGGAGCATTGTTTATTTAACAAAAATAAAAGTGGTGATTGAAATGGTTCCCGGGGCCTCGATCGGACATTCCCGATATTACTATCCCGAATTTGTCTCCGATTTCATTTTACTTCCGGTCAGATTGGGTCGAGACGTCTGACGATGCTGCGTGAACGACGGTGGAGCTTTGTTTATTTAACAAAGATAAAATCGGTCCTCGGAATCGTTCTCGGGGCCTCGATCGGCCATTCCCGATATTACTACTCCGAATGCGTCTCCGATTGCATTTAACTTCCGCTCAGATTTAGTTGGAAGTCTGACGATGCTGCGAAAACAGTGGTAGGAGCATTGTTTATTTAACAAAGATAAAATCGGTGCTCGGAATGGTTCACAGGGCCTTGATTGGACATTCCCGAGGCCCCGGGAATCATTCCGATCACCGATTTTTTCTCTGTTAAATAAACAATGCTCCTACCATCGTTTTCGCAGCATCGTCAGACTTCCTTACTTAATCTGACCGCAAATAAGATAAAATCGGAGACTAGTTCGGGGCGGTAATATCGGAAATGTCCGATCGAGGCCCCGGGAACCATTCGGAGCACCGCTTTTATCTTTGTTAAATAAACAATGCTCCTACCGTCGTTCTCGCACTATCCTCAGACTTCCTTACTCAATCTGACCCGAAATAAGATACAATCGAAGAATTCGTCTTCGATTTTATCTTATTTCCGGTCAGCTTGTTCTGCTCGATCCAATCTGATCGATTGAGTAGATAATTTTAACCTGCATTTCGCGAACCTGCACCGTTTTCGTCCTGCCCAAGATCATTTTCGCCGCAGGTTGCTTAATATTTAATAAAAAAAAATTAAACATAAGAAAGAAAAGAACCCTATTTTCTCTTGAGAAGTACGGCCTAAATTGACCATGCATTTTCCATTTTTTTTTCATTGACAATTGTTAGTTTCGTATTGCATAAACGAAAACGACCCAGGTTCACGAGATTAAGGTGCCTCAAATACCTTGACGGCCTGAGGGTTAAGATAACCGATTGAACTTAATCGGTAGATTCTAAACTTTATTGAAAATAATGTCCAATTCCAATATATTCAAGGATTTCGTGCTCCGCAAATAATATTTTTAATCACTTGCGATTCGCTAACAACTCTTGGAATAAATAATCCTGACATTAAGTTTTGAATTAATTTCGCTTGATATTTGTTTTTTACTGTTTCATAAATTATCTTAAATTTCTGTAACTACAGAATCTTCAGATTATTTATGCACCATTAAAAAACAAAAATACTCGTAGTATTTGGTAAAAAATAATAATTTCACGACAAATTACTTTAACATGTATTGCTAGAATTATTTATTCTCAAAGTTATTTACGAATCCTCGAACATTTTTTAAATTTACATTATTTTCAATAACGTATCTCGGATAGGGACACATTCAAGTCGCTCTGTTCGACCGCGTGTCATAGGACCAACTTCCTGTGACAGCCGAACATTCGGAAGTTGCAGCTGTGACGTCAGCAGACTAGCACTTCCTATAGCGCGCTCGTGTCTGATTTAGCTCATTTGTTCCACTGATTAAATTCCGATCTATCGACTTCAAATCGTATGTTTGATGATTTTTTCTCCACGACGGAGGGCTTAAATGAAGTTTTTCGGAAGTGTTCCGTATTCCGAATTTTTCAGACTTCATTCTCCTGCACGCAGAATGGAATTTTTCATTTTTTTCCAGAATACGATGTTTTCTCTGGCATATACTGTTCATGGCAAAAATACGATATATTTTTTTCAAAGGGAGCTTGAAAACCCATTAAAAAGCATATTTTTTTCTGTCGCAAAATCACCTCGCAAGGCCCTTAAAAATCGCATACCCACCTCATAAAAGTCACCCCGTATATACATATATATATATATTGTGACGTACATCTTTTTCTTCGGATCTTTCGATCCTCGGGAAAACACTCGCGTCACCTTCGGCCGTCCACTTTCGCCAATGCACTCCCATGCTCCGGTGGGCGCCAGCTAACTTTTTTTCACCGGGTTAGCGACCGGTATGACCTGGGCCATGGGTGGAATCCCCATCAAACGTCACAAACACGAAATCGGAAAAATAAAATAAACAAAAACGCGGGTTAAAAGTGGAACGGTCCAGTTTTTGGGGGTCCCATATATTTATATTCGTAATATTATATTAATTCTCATACTTTCATGAAGTGATAAAGCATTATCCCCAAACACAAGCCAATCATTCATCCGGCCGCGAATCATACGTACCAGGAAGTACACATATTCTACAAGCGATGAAATGGTCCTGTTGGTAGCGTTCCTGGCTTCGGTCCGCGGGGGTCCCTAGTGCAAATTTTTCTCCAAATTTTTCATAATTCCTCATATTTTAGTCATATTTGAGATTTTCGCTGAATAAATTATTTAAAACAGATTCAAGTTTTGGTCTATTTCCCAAAAACACATTTTGTTTCACTGAAAATTCATGATTTCTAATTTTTTTTCCCGGAAATTTCTCTTTTTCCTATGACCTGAGTGAACGGCTGCGAAGATATTCGGACAAAATTTAAGGATGAAAAAAATTAGATTTTCGTAAAAAAAACTTATTATTTTTTTTCCGGAACTTCTTTATTTTCCTATTGAGTGAACGGCTGCGAAGATATTCGGAGAAAAGTTACAGATGAAAAAAATAAGATTTTCGTAAAAAAAACTGTTTACATTTTTTTTGTCCCTCTCAATTTTGAGAAATAATGAATTTCTGAAATGTTTGCAAACATTATTTTCCTTAAGGGGTAACACCACTGTAACGGCCTGCCACGAAGCGTTTTAGCCTAATATTACTTGGGGTAATTATTAAGCATATATTGAAGTATATTGCAAAAAAATTTTATGGGAAAATATTACAAAATGACGACACTGCAGCGAATTCTTCCGAGGCATGTCGAATTTAAGCGCTCTGCGGCAAGCAGGATAACTTGTGCCAATTTTAATCCGGACAACATAATTTTTGCTTTATTAAATCTAGATGAGTGTAGCTAGTGAACCGCGTAGGGGATTTTAGAAATATTGATTTTTGAGTAATTGCCGAGTATTTGACTAAAAATGTTCAATTTTTTTAAGACATTTATTTGTTAATAAATATTGTTTAAATTAACTTATCGAAAATCAAAACCGGAGCGTTGGTCTAGTGGTTAACGTGCTCGCTACTAAACCAGCGGACCGGGAGGTTCCGGGTTCGAATCCCAGTCGCGTACGTTTCGTCGTGAAAGGTTTTTCTTCGGCATTTCGCAGCGAAATAAGACTAGTTCTACGACTGGGGGGCGAACTCGATGACCGGCTATATTGGTGTAGGTTTTTCCGCAGTTTCCCTATACCCATAACAGAAATGTCATGATAGATATAATACAGAGGGGGAAGTCGGCTGCGGCCGCAAAAGGGGGAATAGGGAGAAAGATGGAGAAAAAAGGAGTAAACAGTAGAGAAAAGAAACAGGCACAATGAGGGGAAAGAATAGCTAACAAACGCGAAAACCGTGTACCTAAGGAAAAAAACCAATAAAACTTATCGAAAGTCCCCTACGTGGTTCAGTGGCAACACTCATGTAGACTTAATAAAACAAAATTCTTTTTTAGATTAAAAGTGGTACTGTTATACTGCGTGCCGCAGAGGTTCGACATGCTTCGGAAGAATTGCTGCAGTGTCGCCATTTTGTAATATTTTCGGATAAAAAATTTATACCAATATACTTAAATATATGCTCATCAAATACCGCGAGAATTATTTGTTTATCCAATTTTCTTGCGCGAAAAAAAATATCAAAAATACGCTTCCTGTAAGGCCAGTGGTGTAACCCCTTAAAGTATTCATATTGTGATGTCGAGAAATGACACGAGTTTTAATTGTGGTAACCTTTTTATTTGACGGTTTACAAAACAGTCTGCCAGTCCGGCTTCGAAGCGCGGTCGTGGCCCGAGAGACGCGGTTGACACCAGAAATTGAACAACGAAGGTTAACAGCTCTTCACTGGGACAGAGTCACGAATTGAATGCTGCGAGTGTATCGCGGGAGGTGTTTTTAAAGGGTCGAACGGTGGGAAAAATGGTCGTGGTGGGGAAGAATTTGGGAAGGGTCTGGAAAGTTCGGCGGGAAAATAGGCACACGGGTGACTAAATTCCAGGAAAGGCAGGCGGCTGATTAGGCGGGGCGATTAGAAGAGGACTCTGGAACCTTCGGCGGAGAATGGACTTCGGAGTTGTGTGACTGCATTCCGGGAAAGGCGGTTGTTTGGTTAGGTGCAGAGTGCATGGGAAACTAGCGATAAAAAGGGTCGCGGGAAAGGAATTTGGGAAAAGTCACGTAGGCCACGCAGCTGGCGGGATTACCATGCAGGCGACAATAAATGCACTTTGGGACTCGGGAGAATGGAGCGCGGCGTCGAGCGGAGCCGCGGGACAGGAAGCGATAAATTAGGCACGTAGGCCCAGAGTCAGAGGTACAGAGGTACAGAGAGGTACTGAGTCAGAGGTACAGAGAGCAAAGGAGAAGAAAAAAATAGGTAGTGGAAAGGGACTCGTTACAATATAATTCCCGAGATTTTCCCGTGATTGTAATTAAAATGATGAAATATTCGGTAAAATTCTGAAAAATTCGACATAATTAGGTAAAATTCGTAGAAACTCGCATGTTTGTATAAAAATAATCGTCCGCAAAACTCCAAATTCTTCATATTTGTTCCAATTCATAGAAAAATTCGGAAAAAATCGCCGTTTTTCGGAAAAAAATTTGCACTAGGGGCGCGGGATCGTTCCCCGCGCTCAGTGCTTTTTTTAAATTTATTATTACTATTAATTCTTATTTGATTACAGTAGAACCTCGATTATCCGAACCTCGATCATCCGAACCCTCAATTATCCGAACGATGACTTAGTTTATCCGAACGCTAAATAATCCAAACGTTGGCGCGAAAGATACATGGTTGCTCGCTGCCACCGCCGTGAGCAACAATGAGCAACCCAACGCAACTTCTCCTTCTCAAACGGCTGCGAGACTTAGCCGCTCAAAAACGCGTTACAGCCGTTCGTCAATTAAAAATGGACGATTTTATTTTTAAAAAATATAAAAAAAGCATTCGACTCTTTTTAGGTATTTCAAATACATATATATATTGTAGCGATCGATTTAAAATATTTGTATTCCTCGTGATGTCGTGATAAAAGAGGCCACTAGGCCCGAAAGTCATTTGCGAGGAAGAGGGGAGGAAGAAGCTCTTGCCGCGGTGTCTCGAAGAGAAAAGGAAGAAAGGGAAAAGAGAAGAGTTCCTCGTGATGTCGCGATAAAGAGGCCACTAGGCCCGAAAGTCATTTGCGAGGAAGAGGGGAGGAAGAAGCTCTTGCCGCGGTGTCTCGAAGAGAAAAGGAAGAAAGTATGTTCAATTAAATAAAACCACGTGACGTGAGAGATCGGGTGTAAGGACCGAGTCTAGACTCGAGTCCCGGGATTGGAGAGGACGTAGTCCTAAATAAGATACGGGAACGTAAAAAGTGACTCGACGGTTCAGAGATATAATTTGAAAAACTAAAGAGAAGAAATCAAGTGAATCGAAGCCAATTTAAAAACCGTTACGGCACGCAGTCGCTACGGGTAGAGCATCTAAATTTGGACGAGTCGACTTGTCGGGAAACGCTCGATTGTCGAAAAGCCTTTCCGATCGGAAAATCGATTCGTCCGTCGAAAATCGATCTTCTCCTGTGGACGCGGACTCTTCAACCTTTATCGATCGTCAGATCTGAGCGGTCCAAAAAAGAACCACCAGTCCCAAAGCATCTGGATCCAGGATCATTTACCAGGAAAACCGATAATACGTCAGGAGATCGACTCGTCCAAGCCTCATCTTGCCGCGGTCCTTCTCCATCGAGACACCGACACATCCAACCGTGCCCAATCAGCGGACCATGCCTATCGGCACATATAGCCTCGTCCGAGCGTCAACTGGCCACGGAACCAAGGCTGCTATTTCGACTTCCAAGCGTAGTGACGAGTAAAACGTATGTTTGCCCACGGGCTCTGTGGGTACTTTCTTCTTTTATAATATGAAAATCCGGGGTGCTGGATCACACTCGGAGCGACGTATCAGACCGGCAGGCGAGCCGTAATACGCAACATATCGTGGCAAGCGAGCCGAAAATCGCGTATAATTGCATTTATTGTCATAATTTGTGCTGTTGGCAAGCGAGCCAAATTTCGCGTTTGTTTTATCATTTGGTATTCCGGGAACGTCGATACGCATACCGCCGATAGATCGCATGTATATAGGTCATTGTAAAATTGAGTCAACGGTCATGGTCACAAATATGTGGTCGAATCAAAAGAAAATGAAGTAATGAGAGGAAAAGAAATTTAAATCATTACAATATATATATATATATATATATATATATATATATATATATATATATATATATATATATATATTGACGTGAGTTTTTGATGATATTGACGTGAGTGAGATGATCAATATATGCTCTCGATGCCCGTGTTGCGACCCATCCGTTAGTGTTAAGGGTATTCCTCTAGAATGTTTGTCTTGTTACGTTTGAGGTTTTGGGTTGTTTTCGTTTTGGTTAGGTTGGCGCGCGGAACTCGGTCGGGCGGCGTGTGGCTGAAGGTACCGAGCAATCCCGACCGAGAGATGCACCCAACGAGGCTTCACTGGAAATCGGTGCACGCCTGGCTGAAACGCCGGCGCCCCACCGTAGTGGTGCATCGTGCTGGAGAGCAGGCCGTTTGGGTTACGGGCGGAGGCTAGAGGCCTCCGCGCCGCGCTTCTGGAGAGAAGCTTTGCCCGCTTTCGCACGGTGACCCGGGGATGCGATCTCCGAGAGCCTCCATGTTAGCGACGAGAAAAGGTCCCGATTTGTTACCGTTCCGTTTTCAGGGTAACTCGGGCAGAAAATATAGATTCCGAAAGGAATATTCTGCCAGAATATTCCAGCTCCCGAAATAATATTTCAGCTCTCGATATTATACGAGATAAAGTTCTCGCTTGAACCGGCGATTTCGCATGGTCCGATGCCGCGAGCGTGTTGACATTTTTTCTGTTAACGCGCTTTGTCTCGGTCTCGCATAATCCCTCGCACGCCGGCCTTGGTCGCGCGAGGTACAGAGTTGCTAACGAATCTTCGCGTGAGACGGTTGTTTCCAAAATCGCGATCGCTCCCGATTTTACAGATATCGTGAGAGTTGTCGATCAGACGTCGCGATGGAGAGACGTGTCGTGTCTCTCTCGCGCCCGTGACGTCGCGCTTTCGTTCTCGCGTTAGAGGCACGTCGTCGTGCTCACTCGTTCTCGGTCGTGTGACGTTTCCGCGTGCAGTTCGTGTTCGCGATTACGTTTCGTCTACGTAAAAAGTTCTCGGGTGGATAATCCACCGGCTCCCGCATTATAAAATAAAACCATCGTTTTGTTTTATTAGTGACGTTTCGGTTGTCGCGAAAGTGACAGATCCAATATCGTTCACGCTACTCCCCAGTGAATCCCGACCTCTCTACCACAACCCACAGCCTAAGCGGCCGTGCAGTACCGCAACCGTCCTCCCTCGTGCAAGTGCATCCAGGTTAGTCCGGTTACACGATTCCGGCGATTGAAAATCGAGGAGGCCTCCAGACTCCGAACCCGGTTAGGATTCCGGGATACCAAAAATCAAGGAGAGCTCCAGTGTCCGCTTGGTGGGTCGGGTTGGATCCCCCTGACCCCAGTTTAGTCCGGTTGAGACGTCCGGCGATAAAAAGTCTCTGGCGCCCCGGGTAATGCGGATGCACGCGCGCGGGGTGGACGGCCGAACGTTGAAATATATATATATATATATTTCAATATATATATATATATATATATTTCATATATATATATATATATATATATATATATATATATTTCATATATATATATATTTCAACGTTAACATGTATGTCAAATTTTAATATATATGTATGTACTGTTTTTATGTAAAAAGGTGTTGTTTATGATCTCGTCCCAAAAGACCCACGTTTCGATTATCCGAACTTTTGATTATCCGAACTAGTCTCGGTCCCAATTGGTTCGGATAATCGAGGTTCTACTATAGTTATTTTTATTAGTTATCATTATTATTTTAATTAGTTATCTTTTAGTGTCGAAAAATTTGTCGCACACTCTGACCGCTCATTTTATTAGTTTGTACGTTAATTTAAATATAATAATAAATCTAAATTACAACTTATTTATTTTCTAAAAAATTGTTTGCGCTTTACTCACACCCGTCCCTATGCTAAATAAATTGTAATTCATAAAAGTAAGCGGAAATATATTTATATTCGTATTATTATATTCATTCTCATATACTTTCATCAAGCGATAAAGCATTATCATAATGTACCCGGCCGCGGATCGTAAGTACCAGAAAGTGCACATATTCTACAAGCGATGAGATGGTCCTGTTGGTAGCGTTCCTGGCTTCGGTCCGCAGAGGCGTGGGATCGTCCCCCGCGCTCAGTGCTTTTTTAAAATTATTATTACTATTAATTCTTATTTGATTAGTTATTGAATGAATATAATAATACGAATATAAATATATTTCCGCCCATATACTTTCATCAAGCGATAAAGCATTATCATAATGCTTTATCGCTTGATGAAAGTACATGAGAATGAATATAATACCACGAATATAAATAAATTTCCGCTTACTTTTATGAAATACAATTTATTTGGCATAGGGACAGCTGTGAGTAAAGCGCAAACAATTTTTTAGTAGATAAATAAGTTGTTATTTAGATTTATTATTATATTTAATTTAACGTACAAACTAATCAAATAAGCGGTCAGAGTGCGCGATAAATTTTTCGACACTAAAAGATAACTAATTAAAATAATGATGATAACTAATAAAAATAACTAATCAAATAAGAAGTAATAGTAATAAAAAAAACTCCGATTTTTTCCGAAAAATGTTTCCGAGTTTTTCTATGAATTGGAACAAATATGAAGAATTCGGAGTTTTGCGGACAATTATTTTTACGCAAACATCCGAGTTTCTCCGAATTTCTCCGAATTTTTTCGAATTTTCCGAATATTTCATCATTTTAATTACGATCACGGGAAAGTCTCGGAAATTATATGAAGACTTTAAGGGGTAACACCACTGTAACAGCCTTACAGGAAGCGTATTTTTTATATTTTTTTTGGCGGAAGAAAATGTAATAAACAAATAATACTTGCGGTATTTATTAAGCATATACTTAAGTACATTGCTAGAAATTTTTATCCGAAAATATTACAAAATGGCGACACTGCAGCAATTCTCCGGAAGCATGTTGAACCTCTGCGGCACGCAGTATAACTGTGCCAATTTTAATCTTAAAAAAAGAATTTTATTTCATTAAGTCTAAATGAACATTTTTAGTTAAATACTCGGCAATTACTTAAAAATCAATATTTCTAAAATCCCCTACGTGATTCACTAGCTACACTCATCTAGATTTAGTAAAAAAAAATTATTTTGTCCAGATTAAAATTGGCACAAGTTATACTACGTGCCGCAGAGCACCTTAAGTTCAACATGCCTCGGAAGAATTTGCTGCAGTGTCGCCATTTTGTAACATATTCTCATAAAATTTTTTTGCAATATACTTCAATATATGCTTAATAATTACCCCAAGTATTATTTGTTTAAAACGCTTCGTGGCAGGCCGTTACAGTGGTGTTACCCCTTAGGGAAAATAATGTTTGCAAACATTTCGGAAATTCATTATTTCTCAGAATTATGAGGGAGAAAAAAATGTAATAAATTGTTTTACGAAAATCTCATTTTTTCATCTTTAACTTTTCTCCGAATATCTCCGCAGCCGGTCACTCAGGTCATAGGAAAAAGAGAAATTTCCGGGAAAAAAATGAGATATCATGAATTTTCAGTGAAAAAAATGTGTTTTTGGGAAATAGACCAGAACTTGAATCTGTTTTAAATCATTTTTTCTCCGCAAATCTCAAATATGACTAAAATATGAGAAATTATGAAAAATATGCACTAGGGGCCCCCGCAGACCGAAGCCAGGAACGCTACCAACGGGATCTCATCGCTTATAGAATATGTGCACTTTCTGGTACTTACGATTCGCGACCGGATGGATGATTGGCTTGTTTTTGGGGATAGTGCTTTATCGCTTGATGAAAGTATGAAAATTAATATAATAATACGAATATAAATATATTTTCGCTTACTTTTATGAATTATAATTTATTTGGCATAAGGACGGGTGTGAGTAAAGCGTAAACAATTTTATATAAGATAAATAAGTTGTAATTTAGATTTATTATTATATTTAACTTAACGTATAAACTAAAAAATAAGCGATGAGAGTGCGCGATACATTTTTTTGTATACATTAATAACGCAGAAAATCAAGAGCTAAATAAGCATTGAAATCATCTAAATGCCTCGCGCGTGCTGTCGGGTGACGTCACGCGCGAGTCGTGCTCAGATTGCTTTTTCCCTCGAAGCCTTCGTTTCAGCTTCGCCGCACATGAACGTGCTCAGCGTCCATGTATTCGTGTAGCTGCCGAAGGCGCGGTCGGGACACTTCGACCGTACTCGGCTCTTTCAGAAGATGTCCGAGCGTTGCTCGCTCACGGACACGCGCTACTATGATTGTGTGATGGGCGCGTAAGACACTAGAGAGGCGGTAACTTTTACGTGCGGTCTGGCTGCACTGATCACCGCCATCGGACGAGAACGAAACTCAACCACGCAACAGTAAGGCATATCTTTTCATGAGCAACCAACCGAGAGTAGCGCGACAAACGTACTTTACGAATCATCGGCGAGCCTCTTCGATACTGGAGCGGGATCGCTACTACGCAGATCGAGAACAACCGAAATACATTTAATTTCTGAAGCGGTAGCATAAGTTTTCCCTCACAATTAACACGCGAGAGCATCATGATTCATAACTAGATCAATAGATTATGAGGGAACGAGATCGGCACAAACGTGATACGGCATGAGAAAACTTACTTTCACGACGGACACAAATGAAACAAAAAAAAATCGTGAGCGCTCAATCAAGGGCAACGCAACAAACGTAGATTACGGATCGTATGCGAGCTTCTTTGATGAGGGGGCGAGATCGCTATTGAGCGTATCGAGAACAGAAATACTCTTATTCCTAAAGCAGTAGCATAAGTTTTTCCCCCAAATTTTCCGCGCGAGAGCATCATGATTTAGTAACAAATCGATCGATCATGGAGGGGGAACGAGATCGGCACAAACATGGTACGGCGCGAGAAAAACTTTCTGAAAAAAAAGGACAAAACAGATCAAGGGAAAAAAATATATATATACGATGCCCCTTCCGCTTACGGTCTCTCGTCCTTTGGGAACGGCGGCGTTGGACCTACCGACGGTTGACGAGATCGTGGCGAGATCGGCATCTGGACTCCTGGCTAGGATGGGAGCCTCTCGTAGGACGGTGACTCATTGGTGTCTATATCAGGAACAGGGGCCTTCCAGCCCGTATTGCGAGAGCTGGGTCCTTTCGGCCATTATTGCGAGAACTGGGGCCTCTTGGCCCGTATTGCGAGAGCTGGGGCCTTTCGGCCCGTATTGCGAGAGCTGGGGCCTTTCGGCCCGTATTGCGAGAGCTGGGGCCTTTCGGCCCGTATTGCGAGAGCTGGGCCCTTTCGGCGTGTATTGCGAGAACTGGGGCCTTTCGGCCCGTATTGCGAGAGCTGGGGCCTTTCGGCCCGTATTGCGAGGGCTAGGGCCTTGCGGCCCATATTGCGGTAGGCCTTTAAGCCATGTGTCGAGAACTACGGCCTTTCGGCCCGTATCGGGAACAGGGCGTCTGTCCGCTCGAGGGGCTGGGTGAGCCCTACCTCCCTGGCCTACTCCGTGGGTAGGGTCCGCGGCCCTCGCAAACACTTTGGCCGGGAGCTGGCCACGCAAAACGAAAAGCAGAAAGAGAGAGAAGCGAGAAGGGAAAAGTAAATAAAAGAAAAAAATACAAAATAAAAGGAAACTAAGAAAAAAGGGTATAGAGAAACAAGGAAAAATAAATAAAAATTAATATAGAATCAAATTGAATAACGAAAGAAAAGGGGAACTAAACAAATTCAAAAAATAAGACAAAAAAACCAAAAGACAAAAAAAATGTACACCAAACAAAAAAAATTCAAATCAAATTTAAAAAATTGAGAATAAAAAAAAATAAGATATTCATTGGAAAAGGGGGAAAAAAGCTAATAATAATAATACCAAAAAAAGAATGTATCAAATAATAGAGAACGGAGAGGAAACGAATGTCACATCCTGAGGGGACGTGGGCATATATTTTTTCGTTTCCCTCTTTGTAGCCTACGACTAGCGCAATAGCTCGGGATGAGGGTAAAAAGGGGTAGTGCTTGGGTAAAAATAGGATGACGCGATTATCCGGTTCAGGAATAATTGGACACTCAAATTCTATCGACTCGGGGTTTATTGGAATTGACCAATCTGGTTAAGTCGATTAAATTAATAATACAGAAAATGTACATGATGTATTTCGCTTACATTTGCGGATGCGCCGTGGGTACAATGGTTGGAGATACGAAGGGTCGAATCGGGCCCTCGCAGGTAGGCCGGACCACACGGTTGTGTACGCTCGGTTACGGGTTTAGCGGAGCTGGTGTTCTTCACGTAAACACGATCTTTTAATACACGAGTATTTGTCGCGAGCCGAGTCTTCGAATTAATTGGGCATTAACGCAATTCAATGTATCGATGTTAATGTAGTCGCGCTTTTCAAAGTATAGACAGAACTTGTAACAATTATACCGGAGTTATACTAATTTTTAGAGTTAACGTCTGGACTTGTCGGATACTGTCAGAAGACAGCTTTTTGTATAGAACTAGATCTGATGGAAGATGTTGGAGACTTTGTCCGATCGCGATGGAAACTGTTGGGAGACTGACTTCAACGAGTGGTGATGGAACACTTCTTTGCCAAGTGGAAACATAGGAGAGGTTTCGTTAATAGGGGAAGGAGTGCATTTTCGTGATGCGTTTTTCTTAGAGATTGGTGGAAAAGGTATCAAATATATGTCTCTTCGGATGATTGGTTAAAAATAGGGAGTGGGAGCAGGACGTAGTCTGTGTGTCATATTCGTCGCTCTAATTCCAGGAATTGGAGCAGCGTTTCCTTTATCTGGAGCGCGGAAAAATACCGGGCGGAAAAAGGGGCCTTGTTGGCGGCGAGAACGCACTCCGCGAGATAGGGCTTGTTGACCAAGGCCCGCGAGTGCATGTGGCGTTTTATGACAGGGTGGTTTCCTAGGTTCGAGGATTTCATTCTGGCGAGTGTGTATTTGTTCTTCATATGGTTAAGACTGCTGTGCTCTCGCGTGGGAAAGTACGTGAGACGCTTACTTATTATCAATAGCCTACATTTCCGCCGTGTAGGTCTAAGCTTAAAGAAGAATATAAATATTTGTCGAAAATCGAGAATG
Source organism: Ophion ellenae (assembly GCA_963210295.1). Classification (NCBI taxonomy): domain Eukaryota; kingdom Metazoa; phylum Arthropoda; class Insecta; order Hymenoptera; family Ichneumonidae; genus Ophion; species Ophion ellenae. Next base: position 9,388,831 of record OY723389.1, on the reverse strand, counting down.
CCTCTATCGCGCGTATGTGGTCGCTCATGATTTCTATGGGAAATCGCGTGTGCCCTGCGTCCTCACCAGGACCCAAGAAGATAAGAGAAAGCAAGAATAAGAAATACATTTAGCGCATTTGGTGGCGACTTGACACGAACAAAAAAAATGTTTAAAACAATATAATGGGATATCAAGGAAAACGGGAAAGAAAATGGAAGAGAAAAGATAGAGAAAAAAAAGAAAGAAAACAGAGGAAAAATAATAATACTAACAATAATAATTTCTAAACAAAATAATAGTAATAATAATAACAAAACAAAAAAATATTAGCAAGTAAACAAAGATTTCAAAGAATTTTAAAGAGAAAGATTAAAGACCAAAAAAGACTAAGGTAACTGAAAAGAAAAATATTGAAGAAAAAAAAGAGAAGGAAAGGAAAGAAAAGAGTCGATCATAATGAAATTTATTAAGAAAAGTAAACAAAATAAAAAAATAGTAACAGAGAAGAAAAAAATCAAAAGTCAAACAAAAAAAAATCAACGTTAAAGAAAAAGAAAAAAAAATCAAATTTTTTTTTAAGGAGGTACACTAGCTTCAGCAAAAATGGTGATAGATCAATAAAATTTGGTGAATATATTCTTTAGTATTATTCATGTAGATACAAATTTCTTCAGATTTTTTGGTTGTGCCGTTCTCTTACAAATAATTCACAAGCGTTTATTCTTATACCCGGAATATATACCTATATCTATAAAAACGCTATGCTTATACACGTGAACTTCAATGTTCAATTACTCGAGAACGGCACAATGAAAAAATCTGAAAAAAATTGTATTGACATATATAATACTAAAGAATATATTCACCAAATTTTATTGATCTATCACCATTTCGAAATTTTACCATGGTTTAGCATGGCAACATTGTATGAAGCTGGGTACCTCCTTAATTGAAAATAGGAAGAAAATATAAAATAATAATAATAATAATGACAAAATATATATATATTATTAATTATATATATTATATAATTAAAAATTTATATTAAATTATATATATTAAAAATATATATATATTATATATTATTCGCCTAATGTATATATATTTGGCGAATAATACGGTAATTAAAAAAAGAGGAGAAGGAGAATGAGGGGGGAAAAAATTGAAAGAATAAATAAATCAAAATAAAAAATAGGAAAAAAAATTAACTAAACAAAATTTTTAATAATAACAAGGAAAAAAGGGACCAACAATTTTCCCTGGGCCGTAACTCACCGTACCGGAACGTAGCGAGAACCAATCACGGGGCGGAGGAAAACTTTTCCTCCGGTGCCCGAAGATTTTATATCGAGATCACCAAAATTTTATTTTGTAACGGGAACGCGCAGAACAAATCCCAGATCGAAGATCGGCGGGATTCATCGCGTTAGCGGCGTGTCGGGATAAAAGCAAAGCTTCTCCAAGAACTGTATTCACGAACACTGAGATGTCGTGAACACGGGAAAAGATTGTTTTTCCCCGTTCGTGGGATGCCCAAGTGCACCCGCAAACAGACGCACAAAACATACAAAAGGCACGAGACACAGTACACAAAACACAAAAAAAAGATGAGCACACCAAAAGACCAAGTTCGAGACCGACAAGGCGATAGGCGCAGTCGAGAACACACTTTTTTTCGCGAGAACACTTAAAGTTATGTCGGTATCGGTAACCGAGCGACGATCTCAGCGTCGTTATCTCCGTAAACCCGAAGAAAACAATTTTTTTTTCGGATCGAGAACTTTCCGACAACGTTCGAAATTCGAACAATACCGGTAGTCAAGCGAGCTCACGCGGAACGGCCTTCACGCGTGCTGGGTGAGAGGCGAGGCGCGCGGGGCGCAGGACGCGGGAGCGAGAATCTTCGCAACTCGAGATTTCCCTTCGAAAACCGATGAAAATCTCGATTTGCGTGACAAATATTCTGTCACCGAGAACTAGGGAGGGAGAGAAGCGACAACTCCCCTTCCCATCCCCTCAAGTCCGAGAATGAACATTTTTCGAGAATTGAAATTTAAAAAAAAACTTCGAAATCGAGAACTTAATCCCCAACCAGGGATCGTAAGATCGAGAGCGCAAAGAATTAACAAAAAATAATGTTATAATAATTATCGAGAACGCAATTGTAATCGAGGAGGAGGGGGGAGGAAATAATAATGTCCTCTCCGAGAAAATCGGTAGCGTCAAATTCGAGAGCAAAAGCCGGAGGGAATGAATCAATAATTCCCTCGCGCAAACGAGAACGCAAACGGGAACGCCACAGACCGTAACCAAAAAAAAAATTTTTATACGAAGTCATATCAAAATGGAAAGGCACGGAAACTCCCTATCTACCGTTGGCCCCACGTTGGGCGCCATTTGTGACGTAATCTTTGCCTTCGGATTTTTCGATCCTCGGGAAAACACTCGCGTCACCTTCGGCCGTCCACTTTCGCCGTTGCACCCGCATGCTCCGGTGGGCGCCAACTAACTTTTTTCACTAGGTTAGCGACCGGTATGACCAGGGGGACGTGTGGAACTACCGCCATCCCCACCAAACGTCACAAACACGAAATCGGAAAAAAGAATAAACAAAAACGCGGGTTAAAAGTGGAACGGTTTAGTTTTTGGGGGTCCCGGGACTGGAAAACCGGACCTGGGTGCATCAGCGTGAGCGGACGGTCATGGCAGTGCACGACCGCTCAGGCTGCAAAGTTTGGTAGAGAGGGTCGGGATCTGATTCCGACAGATAGGGAGTATCGAAACGGTATCAGCGGGAACACAAACGAATTGTTTGTTATTTGGTTTGCGGGAGCTACACAGGAGCGAAATCTTATGATCGGAAATTCGGGAACTCACCAAAAGTGCATCCATAGGCTCGGTGGAGGAATCTCATACGAGAATTCCTCGATCACATTCCCACACACACGTTTCACGAAAACGTACGGAAACGTACTCGATAACGCACGCTTACGTAGCGCGATCGGGAACGAACCGAGCATGTCTGCAGAAAAACTGTCAACACGGGAGCGCGAGATCAAAGCCGAGTTGCCGAAACGGCAGCTCGAGGCAGACTGTTGCTTCGAGACCTTTTCGCAAAATCGCGATCGAAAGGTCAAATTCCGTGACCGATAACTCCTGCCTTCTAACGGAAATCGCCTCTATACGCTATCGGTAACGTATCGGGAAATATTTCCGCGGTAGCGTATGGAGATCGCCTGAGATTGCATCCCCTGGTGCACAGCGAAAACAGGGCCTCTTACTCAACACCAAAATCGGCACGAAGGGGTTCCACGATCCTTCGCCCGTACCCTTAATCGCCGCCCGTTCTCCAGCGTACATGCACCTTGTCGATAGGGCGCCGGTATTGCACCCGGACCTTCGCCAATTCTCGGCAACCTCCGTCGGGCGCTTCTTTCCGTCGGGCAGGTCTATACGTCGAGCCATACTCCCCTCGGCGGATGAAAACGCCCGAAACCCCAACAAACGTAACGAAATCATAATCTCGATATCGGTAGCGCGTAATCGGAACTTTAGCCGAGGCGAATCGGAGAGACTAAATCATACGGGAACTGAATTGATCGATAGCTGTTTGGGAAGTTCTTTGTGACCGTGAGTTTCAAAAAAATCACGTCACACTATATATGTAGGAATAACCCTTGTACTTTTGTAACAAGTCCTTGTTGTCGGGTCGGTGGAGGAACAATGAAAGGGACGCACACTGGATTAAAATATGGTTTAATAATAATGTCGTTCAAAGGAAAACCCGTTTCGACATCCGTCTTCCGCTCGTCGTTTCGGAGCTACCCCGTCCACGCTCCCCCCACGTCCAACCCTCGCTCGCGACGGTCGCGCCTCCCACGCCATCTTCCGAAAACCGGCAAACACACACCACACGCGTACAAGACACACTCACAACTTCACTCACGATACACATGCGCGTCGAAGTAATCACGCCCTACAATCGGCCATTCTGACTTACATTCGTCCTCGAATGTACCGATCGCGATTCACTCATCACGCTCAGACTCGTCAACATTTTCTGATTCAGACTCATCGTCGCAATCTACATTCTCTACCCACGGTTTCATGTGATCCGCTGCCGATGCTGGTTGCAACGGTCCCTCATGTTCACCAACTTTACTGACCACATAACGATCGTTTCGCAATTTTTTCGTCACCTCGTACGGTCCGAGATATTTGCTTGAAAATTTCATACCTGGCCCGACTTGGGTTCTCTTGATAGCGATTAAGTCGTTCGCGCGATACATGGCAGCTTTTTTCCTCTTCCTGTTGTAGATTCGCTGATGTCCATCTTGTACTCTCGCGATTTTCTTCTTTGCGCTACTTTGTATTTCGTCTCGTCTCTCTTGGAACACTGAAACCCATTCTTCTTTGATCAGCTCACGTATTTGAGGATCGTCTCGAATTCGCTTAAACTCCGAACAACAGCTGAAACGGCGTCGCGCCCGTACTTCGATGAGGCGTCGTGTTTAAATATTGCTGAGTAATACTCAGGTGTTTATACCACTCGTCGGATTTGGGTGATGACAACTTGGTAAGCAACGGAGTGAGAGTGCGATTCACCCTCTCCACCTGACCGTCCGCTCTTGGAATGCCCGTGGTCGTCAAAACATGCTGAATATTCTCGTGTCGGCAATACTCCTTGAAGTCGTTCGATGTAAATGCTGTGCCCCTATCGGAGACAATGAGTCTTGGGTTGCCAAATATAATCGATTGCTTGTACAGCTTATCGATCACCTCAGCAGTGCCCGTCGATTTCGTCGCATAGAGCCACTTAAATTTCGTGAAACTGTCGACCACAATCAAAATGTGTCGATAGCTTTTCTTTGTCGAGGCCAATGGACCCAAATGGTCGACATGATAAGTGTCCAATGGTAATCGCCTTTATCGATCGTGTTTAAAAACCCCTCTTGTCTTCCTTGTTTTTTCTCGGCCGGTATACAGTCAATACAATTGCGTACGACCTTTTCGGTTTTTTCTCGTAGATGTGCGATCCAATAATCCTTTTTCACGATCGCCTTTGTTTTACTGGTCGCGAAATGTCCTCTTGTGTGAGCCTGCCGTATCCCCTGGTAAGCCATGGTTTTCGGAACATCTAGACGAACGTCTCCCCCGTCGTCCCTGAACAACAAGCCGTCGCGAATCGTGTAACCTTCGACCTTACCTTGCTCGGCCAATCGTGCAATTCTCGTGCTCTCGGGATCCGCTTGCTGAGCTCTCCTCAATTTCACCGTAAGAGCTTCTTCATCTTCGTCCACTAGCAAACCCGTTGGCAAAAGGTTGCGACTCAACGCATCTACATGTGTCATATTTTTTCCAGGACGATGCTCAATTGTGTAATTGAACTCCTCCAGCTGAATGGCCCACCGCGCCACGCGAACACACAAATCCTTCTTGTTCATCGTCAACGCCAAAGCTCGGCAGTCCGTCACGATCTTAAATCCGATGCCCAATAGGTAAACTCGGAACTTGACAAGGGCTTTGACCACGGCTAACACCTCCAGCTCGTAGCCCGTGTATCTTTCTTCCAAATCGGTCGTTTTTCCGCTCGCGGAATACACAGGGTGCAAACGGTTGTCATCGTTATCGCGTTGCAACTATATCGCGCCGTATCCGTGCATAGACGCGTCGGTGTGAAGCTCAGTTTCTGCTCTTGGACGATACAAGCTTAACACGGGTTTGTTGCTTAGTACAGCGTTCAAACGGTCGAAAGCGTTAACTTGCTCTTTTTCAAATCGAAATTACGTATTTTCCCTAAGCAGATTCGTTAGCGGTCTCGCGATGAGGGAATATCCGGGGATGAACTTCTTGAAGTATCCGGTTAAGCCGAGGAAGCTCTGCACTTGTCGTACGTTTTCGGGCTTCGGGAATTTTTGCACGGCCTCAGTTTTTTTCGGTGAGGGATGCACACTACCGTTTCCGATGACATGTCGCAAAAATTCGACTCTTCGTTGCAGGAAACTACATTTTGTTCCAATTGATCTCTAACCCCGTCTGACTCGCTACGTTCAAAACTCGTTATAAATTCCTCGACGCGTTCTCGCAATCTGCTGCCGGGATAATTATATCGTCCATGTACGTTAGTACTACGCCTTCGCGAATCAACTCTTGAAATGCGACGTTTACAAATTTTTGAAACACGGTCGGCGAGTTGCATAGACCGAATAGAACTCTCATGAATTCGTAGTGCCCGTCCGGTACTATAAACGCTGTATATTTTTGACTCGCCGTATCAACCTCAACGTGAAAGAACCCGTTTCTCAGATCCATCGTACTAAAGACTCTCGCGTCTTGCAGCTTGTCCAACTGATCCTCGATCAGCGGCAGAGGATATCGGTCTTTTATAATCTTTTTGTTTAACGCACGATAATCGACGCAAATTCGGTTCGATCCGTCTTTCTTCTTAACTAATACGATCGGACTCGCATGATCCGATACTGACGGCTTTGCAATACCGCTATCGATCCATTCTTTTATTTGCGCGTTTACGTCGTCTTTTTCAACGCTGCTCAATCGTCTGGCTCTCTGGTCAACTGGCTCTTTGTCTTTTAACAAAAAGTTCATTTTTACGCCTACCTCGCGAGTTTTCGTCGGTCGGTATTCGTTGATACTTTCTCGAACCTCTTTTCGCGTTTTTTCGTTGTTAATTGCGGATAAATCGACCGGATTTACTTTGCAATCGTCAAATGCATCGATTCTTCATACTTCGGGTACATCGTTTTCAAACGTCTCGTCACACGGTCTAATCGTTGCTTCTCCGCGTTTTACGTGTAAATCGATTTCGTCAAGGAAATCTCGCCCGATCAACAACGCGATTCTCGAGAGATCGTCTGAGACGACTTGGATCAAAATATCGTACGTGTGAACATCGACTGTAATTTCCGCGTTAAATTCTCCCAAGGTCACGTTTGCCTTCTCGCCTATACCGCTAAACAAGGTCTGTCGACGGATCAATTTCGGTGCGCCTATTTTAACGTATTGATCCGCCCGCATTATCGTCAGATCACTTCCCGTATCACGTATAGCAGAAATAAGAACGTCGTTAATCTTTACGTCTTTCAAATGCTTACGCGTCTTCGTTTTAGTCGTCAAACTATTCGCTTCCGCCTTATTTTTTTCGAACACTTTGACGCTACATGGCCGTACTCGTTACAATCAAAACATTTCGGGCCTTTCTCTTTCTCGGGACACGCTACGCTTACGTGTTCTCGACTACCGCAATTAAAGCAACGCCTTACAATATCCTTCTTTTTGTCGTCGTTCGCTTCTTTTTTCTCACCCGTCACATTGCTCGAGTTCTCACGCTTTTCGTTTTTCCGCCGATCGTCGTTGAACCTCGCCTTCTGCCCCGTTGTCACGTGACCGCTGTCCCTCAACGTGATGTGCTCAAACACCAAGAGCAACGACTCTTTGGATGGAAATCGGTGCACACGCGCAACGTCTCGTAGATGCGCGTCCGGAATCCCTTCGATTACGTAGCCCCAATGTCCTCTTCGTTTATCGATATACGATTCGCCAAAATTATCTTTTGGTGAACGTAATCACGAAACGTCTCGTTCTTCTGCCAGATACGTCCTTCGAAGCGTCGTCATAGAGTTATTCGGTTTGGGGGAAGGTAAAACAACTCTGCCAAAAGCTCGTCAGCCGTCAACCGAATATACGCCGTACTGTAATGGAACCATTCGAGGGCTTTGCTCTTGAGCCTCATACGGATGAGAAGTTTAACCATGTCACTCTCCATTTGGTACGCCATTTTGAGAAATACGACGAAGAGCGGGGTGCCCTCGCTGTATGACCACCCCGCCTTGCAATCCCAACGTAAATGCTACGCTCGAGTGTGATACGTACGCTTGCACGTTTTACGGCCGGCAATGCTTTGAAAACCATTTGGCCGTTAAGCAAGACCAAAGACGAAAGTCGAATAGTGTTTGTGCCTCTTTCAAACGGTGCCGCGGATGCTTAAAAACACTACGGCCATTGGATGAAAGGAGAAAGCATGTTTGTGGCGTGATCTTTTGCAAAACGTGTTGAACAGACCATCCCATAACGATGCATGCTTCATGAAACCCCTCCGCGACGGTAAAGATGCGGATAAAATACTTTTCATATTTTATGATTTTAAGACGCAGCAATGCACAAATGTACACAGCGATGCTGGTACCTTTATACACGAGCCAAACCTGTGCATAGCGCAGCGCGTTTGAACATATTGCTGCACACGTGATTCTATCGATGAGCCGTGTGAACATTGCGGTCCCCATGAGTTTGTCTTTAGTCATCATCCTGTGGGTCAATTGGTCGAGTTTGCTATGCAGCGGGTCAATAAGTTTTCGCGTACGATCTGCATTGCTCACAACGCCGGGGGCTTTGATGCGCAATTCATTTTGCGCTATTTGATCGAGGAAAAAAAGAGTCAACTACCGCATATAATTATGAACGGTACAAAGATCATCTCGATGCGCCTCGAAAAACTGGTATTTCTCGACAGCCTAAATTATTTCCACATGCCTCTTAGCGCACTACGTAAAGCCTTTGGCCTCACAGGCTCTATCGCTAAAGGTATTTTTCCCCATTTGTTCAACCGGCCGGAAACCCAAAATTATGTTGGGCCCCTACCGGCTTCAGAGTATTAGTCCGCTGACACGATGCGTTCTGCAGAGCGCGAAAAATTTCTAGTCTGGTACACGGAGTCAAGACGCCAATTACACGTTCGACTTTTCGAAAGAGCTTGTAAGCTATTGTACGGACGACGTCACGATATTGCGACGGGCGTGCATGGCTTTTCGCGCTATGTTTATAGCCAACGGTAGCGTCTAGCCAACTAGGCGGTTATAGATCGGCTCATAATCAGTCGAAAAAAGCAATCTCATGGCTCGTCAGGATGGAGCATTCTCTTGGGCACCCCATTATACACGCAGGCCGATCATGCGAGTTTAAATTACCTCAGAATTTACTAGTTGACGGCTACTACGAGACAAACGGCACAGCGGATGTATTACAGTTTCACGGTTGCTATTGGCACGGTTGCTCCAAATGCTACATCTTTAATAGAGATCGTAAACAACGCAATGGCCTGTCTATGGACGAGAGTCTAGAACGAACCATAGCCATATCACAGAGAATTCGCTTGAGCGGTTACCAATTGGTGGATATTTGGGAATGCGAGTGAGATCGTCATGTAGAAGCAAACTCTGAAATTCGTGAGCTCGTGCGGGATCATCCACTAACAGCAAAAGACCCATTGAACCCTCGTGATGCGTTCTTCGGTGGGCGTACAAAAAACATGGTAACACTCTATGATACAAGTCACTGGGAGCGTATACGCTACGTAGGTGTCTGCTCTCTGTATCCGTATATCTGCATATTCGGTAAATACCCCGTGGGCCATCCAAAAGTATTTATTGCTGAAGAGTGCTTAGAATTGACGGGGGGAAACTAGTGATTTAACCCGCGTTGAGGGGTTGGTCAAATATACTGTGCTACCACCGCGCAATCTTTACCATCCTGTATTACCCGTGCGTTGTTCCCTTTATGTCGCAGCTGCTGCGAGATAATGAATCAGGAAGAGTGCACACACGATGATCCCGCTGACCGTGTGTTCGAGGGCACGTGGGTAGTTGACGAGTTGCGCAAAGCCGTTTCGTGCGGCTACACAATACTCTCTATAGCCGAAATTTGGCAATACAAAGTAACGCAATTTGGTCGTAATACGCAATCGGGCGGGTTGTTCGCCGAATATATCAATACGTTTTTGAAAATCAAGCAAGAGGCGAGTGGGTGGCCTGAAAACTGCGCAGACGATGAAACACTGCAAGAACGTTATATCACGCATTTTGAACAATCTGAGGGTGTTCGCTTGAACAGTCGGGTGATAGCCAAAAACCCCGGGTTACGCTCGCTCGCAAAGCTTTGTCTAAATCCATTCTGGGGAAAATTCGGCCAGCGTGAAAATCTTCCGCAAACAGCCGTAGTATCGACGCGAAAAAAAACTTATGGAATTATTAACCGACCCCGGGTGTGAAATTACCGGTATGCTTCCTGTGAATAATCAAACCCTGTATGTAAGCTATACTAATACGGATGAGGCTGTGATGCCCTCGAATATATCGAATGCTGTAATTGCTGCATACACCACGGCTCAGGCACGTCTAAAGCTTTATAGTTACCTGGAACGTCTCGATCAGCGTGCCTTGTACTGCGACACAGACTCCGTTATTTATGTAACGAGGCAGCAACCTAATGAATACAAACCTCCTGTAGGCCAGCTCTTAGGTGATTTAACGGATGAGCTGAGTGATTATGGAGAGGGTAGCTATATCAAAAGCTTCATTTCCGGTGGGCCAAAATTTTACGCGTTTATAGTGCGTGCTCCTGACGGGTCGCAGAGTGAGGTTTGTAAGGTTAAGGGTATCACCCTTAATTTTGCAAACAACGCGTTGATAAATTACTAATCTGTACGATCCTTCATTGTTGGGGACAGAGAGGATCCTATCGTGCTGCGCTACGATGCTATTAGACGTACAGAGTTCCATCATGTTGTTACGCGCTCCGAAACAAAATCGTGTAAACCGCCGAGTGTTAAGCGAAGGCGAGATGGCGAATACGGTTTCCTGCCTTACGGCTATCGTCATTAAAAATTGTAAAATATGTTTTACCTGCAAATATATTTGTATAAAAAGAAACGCCAAGTCCGTAGAGTATTCATTGCTACTTCAGAAGTACCTTTGCTCATTCATCACAATGGACGCACGGTGGACACATCCGTAGACCACTTCAATGATCTGTGGACCTACACGTTGCGGTAAGACGTATTTTGTAACAAAAAATTTTAAAGTTCATCACGCGCATGAGCAGCGAGCCGTTCGAGAGGATAATATTCTATTATTCCGAGTGACAGACGGCATATGCGGAGTACGGCGCCTCTATTGAATTTTGCGAAGGATTACCCCAGTCTGCCGATTACTCATCGATTAGGGTAGTCATCGTAAGAATTTGAGTGTTATTTTTAGGGTCATGGGCAGAGAGATATCTCTCTGAACGCAAGTTATATCGTTATTTACAAACCCCCGCGACCGCGCCCAAATATAGCACCTGGCGAAACAGGTATGTCCTGAGAACCCACGCTTTCTGCAAGAGGTTTATTACGACGCAACGTCTGAGCCACATGGTTATTTGCTACTAGATTTGAAGCAATCTACACCCGACAATTGTCGATTCCGCGCATATATTTTGCCCTCCGCTTTTGAAAAAATTAAAAAGCGGCAACACGAGAGGCGAATTGCCAGTACTACGTCTGTGATGGCACGCAACAGATCGTCTCTCTGCAGGAAGAGCATTGCGATATTGAACGCCCTTCAGTATCTCAGCAAAGAACAGCGCGAGGCCATTTTGCGGAAAGCAGACCCTCGCTTGATACGCTGCGTTCGCGAGTGTGCTTTGAACGTTCTTTGAGGCAATGTACCTCTCAAGTCTGGCCAGAGGAAAAAACTACGCCGCCACGCTCCCCTTCTTCGCCGCTTAGCCTCGAAAAACGGATGCTGGAAGAGTAAGAAGAAGTTTGTCGTTCAAAGCGGTGGTTTTTTACCCCTTCTACTTCTCCCATACATAGGTACTGTGTTGTCTAATCTAATTGCTGGTCGTGGATGATGGAGCATGCCCGAAAAATGGTTTTGGTACCTAAGGAAAATCTATTACAGCTTAGTAGCCATAGGCCACATAATTTTACCAATGATAACGAGGGGCTGTCAGCAAAGCAAGCAGAGAAACCAATTGAGGCAACTCTCAGCAGATTGGATTCGGAAATGAATAAGATTTTGAAATCTAACGCGTACGCGGATGAGCGTGAAAAGTGGCTGGCATATTTGAGTGTACTGCAGCGGTACTTGCATTTCGCTGATGGGGAACGAGCACATCAGTACCATGCTCTTATGAAAAAGAAAGAGGGTAGTGCGCAATTTACCCAAGCCAAAAGCGACATCCCTACGATGAATGATTCCGTTATCATTGAGAGTGTGCCATTGAAGTTTCGCTATAAAGCAAAGCTTTTATTGCGACGTTTGCATGCTGCACCTCCGTCAGATTTTTCTTGGGATTCAGCCGGTGTGGTTTCCGCCAGCGGGGAACCGATCAAGGATTCAAACATCATTGATCTTGTGAACGACGCAATGCGCGCGAGAAAAGTACCCAAGCCGGCGGGCCGAAAAGTCTTTGCAAAATGTTTGCGATCCATACAGACACCTCGAGAATTTGTGGGAAACGAAGAACTTTGGCTGGAGTCTCGAGCAAATTCAACATTACGATCGCGCTGTGATAGTGCCACCGATGAAAATGACGGGGCTATCAGCGATGTTGGTCATTCTGAGTTTTACAGCGGCAGCGAGAGCAGTAAATCCGACCGCAGCGTACAGAACGGCTCCGGTTGCGGTGGCGGTTGCAAGAGAAAACGAGTGACCTGGGCCAGTCTTAAATTGTCAGCATGAAAGTACTCGAAAAAGTATACTTTGATCCGTCCCATGAAGCGTCTTTCACCGGTGCTGCTGCCAAGCTGTTACGCGTAAGCCGTAAAAAAAAGATCTCCCCTGACACAACGATACAGTGGCTTGAAGCTGAGAATGCTTATACCAAACACAGATCTGCGAGGCGGCGGTTCCACGTCGGTCCTACAACGTATGGACCGTTGACGATGTATGGAAAGCTGATCTTGTAGATCTTCGCTCACTTAAAAGTTATAATGACGGTTATGCCTATCTTCTTGTAGTCATAGATGTACTCAGCAAGTACGCGTGGGTCGAGCCCTTGCGCGATAAGTCTGCTGCGACAGTGGCTAAAGCTCTGAAACACATACTATCCCTAAAGAGCACAAACGGACGATCACCCGTTTGTCTGCAATCAGACAAGGGCAGAGAGTTTACGGGCGCCGTCTTTCAGGCGTTCCTGATGAAAAATAATATCCAGTTTCGCGCGACACACAACCCCGATATAAAAGCCGCTATTGTAGAGCGATTCAATCGAATACTGAAAGAAAGAATGTGGCGGTATTTCACGTACTCTCGCCAAAAACGCTATATTGGTGTTTTGCAGAATCTAGTTTCTGCATATAATCATACACTACACAGTGGCACTAAAATGCCACCCGTATCTGTGATGCTTCTTTCAGCAGCCAAAGCGCGAAATAATATTTTGCAGCGATATATACAACCCAGACGATGGCCGTCTCCTAAATACAGAGTGGGTGACGTTGTTCGTATCAGTAGTGCAAAGGCGGCCTTTGCTAAAGGGTACGAGAACGGATGGAGCAGTGAACTGTTTAAGATACATCGCCTATCATTGAGTAGCTGGCCTGTCGTATACATCTTACGCGACCTTAACAACGAAGAGATTGACAGTATTTTTTACGAGGCTGAATTATCGAGAGTCCAAGTGAGCGCGAAAAGTCGTAGGAAAACGTGAGCAAGATGAAGGATGAGTTCTATGTTGTTTTACCTAGCAATAGTAGCATGAAGTATTATCCTGAAAAGAGGACAACGCAGTATACGACGCATTTGCCGCAAAGCGTAAACCTGCAGGGTAATTGGGCTGTTTCTCTAGCCGAGATACACATACCCATGACTATTTTGCATGTACCGCCTGAAGGTGAAAAAAACTTTGTCAGCGTGGTAACGAACATTACAACACCCGGTGTTAAGGCCGACATCGATTTCAAAGATGAGCGTGCATGCGTGTCAGCTGGCTATATCTCGGTAGAGCGTATCTGTACCGCGTTTAAAAATGGAGCACTCTTGCTACTTCTCTCCGGTATCAAGTAAAATTTTAGGGTTCACCCATAGTACAGAGGTAGTGGTGATAAGTGGTTCTGAGTTTGTTGCGCCGCAACCAGCCAGTCTCACCAACAGGATCCCTAACATGTTGTTTGTTTATACCGATATTTGCGAGCCATACATAACAGGAGATGTGCACGCTCCCTTGTTACGTGTCGTTTCTTCTGATGCAGATAATAATTATAATTACGGTTCTGTGAAAATCAAAAGTTTTTCGCCACCTCGCTACGTGCCTCTTTTACGCACAAGATTCCAAACAATAGATATCGATATAAGGGATGAGTTTGGGCAACCGGTGCCATTCGAAGGAGGAATACTAACCGTGACGCTACAGTTTAAGCGTATAGATTAGCCGCAGCAACACAGAAAGAGAAAATGGATTACTACGATGTGTACTTTGATACACAGACGGGTGGAGCTAGAACAGGCTACGGAGGAATAAGTCAGGTATACATAGGCTCCCCAAATCAAAGGGTCCATGGAAAGCTACCGATTCTCGGTGGCCTTTTTTTCCGAATTTTACCGCTCTTAAAGCAGGGAGCACGCACTGTTGGCAAAGAAGCTATACGTTCTGGAATTAATGTAGCAAACGATATAATAGATACAGGTATGCATCCTCGAGAGGCCTTTAAATCACGTTTGCGCGAATCGGGTGTGAATTTGAAGAGGAAGGCTGAAGAAAAACTCAATAGCCTCATGCAGGGCTCGGGATATAAACGTTCGAAAATTCGCAAACTTGTGCATTCGGTCGACAGCTACGGTACGCGTAGGGTCGGTCAAAAAAAAACCCGCGACATAAAAAAAAACACGTCGGGCGTGTTAAAAAAAAAAGAAGAGAACAACAGTAAAAAGAGCAAGTAGAAAGACGTCCAAAAGGACACAGAAGAAAAAAAAACGTCACGACCTAGGACCGTGTCCGATATCTTTTCGTGAAAAAATGGCTTTCTTACACACTCATTCGTGTAAGTGCTTGAAGTCGGAGCTGGAGCTATTCACATTACCTCCGACTCAAACTACTATCGAGGGGACACAATGGTTACACTACAAGCCGATCTCGCCTCTAACAGACGATTCACCTATCGAGTTCGTGGTATCTGGCCAGGGTGACAAGTACATTGACCTTGCACATACCATGCTAAGTATGCGTGTTCGAATACGCTCGAACTCTGTAAAACGCGACCCTACAGTTAAAGTGGGACCTGTTAATAATTTTCAATATTCAATATTCTTGAATCAAAAACTTGTATCACCGCCCAATAATGCTTACGCATACAGAGCCTACATTGAAACATTATTAAATTATGGACAGAGTGCAAAAACCTCTATAATCTTACAAGCTATCTATGGTATAGCGATTTAGCTGGTACAATGGACGATATAGCAGACGCAAACGTCGGTCTTTCTAACCGTTGAACGGTTTTAAATGCGCGCGGGGAGAATGATCTGCTTGGTAATTTGCACTGCGATATCTTTAACCAGGAGAGATTTCTGATAAACGGCGTTGAGATGCGTTTGCGTCTTGTGCATACCAGTGACGCCTTCTGTCTTATGACGTCTTCAAAAGATTACAGTATCCACATTACCGAGGCGTCACTCCTTGTGCGCCGTGCAAAAAATGCCCCAGGTATGCTTTTAGCTCACGCGAGAGCATTGTCCAAATCAACGGCAAAATACCCGTTGACGCGTGTAGAGATAAAAAATATATCGGTGCACGCTGGTGTACACGGGGATACCCTGGACAATATAATACTACGCCAACTACTGAAGCGCATAATTATCGGTTTTGTCGATAATAAAGGGTTCAACAGCAATCGGGTACTCAACCCCTTCAATTTTCAGGATTATAAAATTAATTGTCTTGCTTTGTACGCTGACGGCGTACAAATACCGTCAAAGGCTCTCCAGCCTAATTTCACCGACACCTCCCTACATGTGCATGCGTATCATACGTTATTTTCCGGTACGGGTATTCACTTTCTCAATCAAGGGAATTCAATCACGCGCACCGCGTACCCCTACGGATATTGTCTTTTTGCGTTAGATCTTACGCCCGATCTTTCGGCAAACAGTGCCAGTCATTGAAATCTGGTGAAACACAGTAGCGTCAGGATAGAAGTACGATTCGACGAAGCGCTAACATCAACAGTTAATTGTGTCGTGTATACGGAATATGATAACGTACCCGACAAGTTATTGTAGATTTCAGCGGTTGAGCGCTGTGGTGGTCTTCATTTCTCGTTAAGTGTTCAAAGCGTAAGCCTGCATCATGAATATCGCGATTGACATACAAGGTCTAAGGGATAAACATAATGATTTTATACCCAAAGAAGTGGCTGTCGTTTCGCTTGATTCATCGTACGCTGATCATTGGATCGTTGCACCGCCTCACGCGTACCGGCAATTACCCCAGGATGTGAAAAGAACGAACGAGTGGGTGACGCGCAATCATCGCGGACTAGTATAGTTCGAGGGCTATACACCGTTACGGGTGATCGCAATTTTGAGGATAATGGGCGCCGATTCTAGGCGGGTATTTGTAAGGGGTGCCGATAAATCATCCTACCTGGCTCAACTCACCGACAGCTATATTATAAATTTGGAGGAAGACGACGACGATACGTCATTTCAACATCTCCCAGGAACCGGTACACGTTGCTCGTACCACGCTGTGATAGGCAAGAAAAAGCATGCGTGTGCTCTGGATAATGTGACGAGAATCAAAGCATGGCTCTGTCATAGCGAGCGTTACGACTTTTTATGGGAATATAGGACTACCGTTGCGCTACCGCCTGGCCTGACTGATGCCCGCCTGTTATGAACAGCCTTCAGATTCTGGCCTCTCTTCGTCATATACAGAATCACTCTGTGGGCGTGTACCCTGCAGACCGCATACCAAAGATCTGGACGAAACCAGCGGCATTTGTTGTGAATACCGATGGACATAAACAGCCGTGAGCCCACTGGGTCGCTATGTACGTCGATCGAACTGGACACGGATGGTACTTCGACAGCTATGGATTGCCCCCCATTGTCCCGCAACACCTCATTCGACTCCGTAGAAACTGTAAACTCCTCCGGTACAGCGCTCATCAACTTCAAGCTCCGGATTCGCGATGTTGCGGACAGTATTGCATTATGTTTCTTCATTATATGTGTACTGGCTTCGGCATGCATAAGTTTAGAAGTGTATTTTCAAATGATTTATCACGCAACGACAAAATACTCAATTGTTATTACAATGCTTTCGTCAATAAGAACGATAAATATAAAGATGCGGACGGTGTCGTCGGCCGTGGCAGACGTCGCAATAATTGCGACTCTTTTAATCATAAAAGTTTACATTGTGTGCAAGGCTGTTGTTCCCGTACGCGCTAATTGTAATACATTATGTTACTTTAATAAATAACCGTCTTCAAATATTCTGTGTATTTATTCTTATAGCTTAATCGTTTCAGCGTACAGTTTTAGCAGCGATGGAGAGTCTTGCGGTGGTTCACGCACCGCTAAGTCAGCAGATTTTGCAAAATCGCCGAGAAACAGCTCTCTTGGCGAGGCCTTACTCACACCTCCTCTCGTGGTGGAGGGTAACGGTTGTGGTGGGGACAGTACTAGAAATAGGCCATACGTTTCGGTAGTTAGACCGCAATTGTTACGGAGCCACGGTAGAGCTTAATGCAGAAAAAAAGACGCGAGTTGAAAGCACGTATAGAAGTTTTCTTGCAAAATATCGCAATTCTTCAAAGTCTCATAGAAAAGAGAAGCGCGTTAAATATTTTAACACGAAAAATCGCGAAACTTCAAATCAGCGATGGACTTTACGCGTATCAACAAGGTCGGTGCGATGGCCGACTTCCTGCCGATGAAGAAGATGTCAGAACTCTCTCTAAAAACGGACTACAAAATGTCCGATATACAAGTGGTGAAAACTCGATTCGGGTCACGTCTTATCGCGGAGGTGGACCAGACGTTCGTTTGTTTCTACCGGCGAGATGCATGAGAGCTCTTGACGAAGACGAGGTGCTGTTCAAGAAGATGGTAGCAGCGGCCCATGCAGATAATCTCGTTATGGAATACCTTGGCTCCGAATACAATAATTTGGAGTTCAAGCCGGCTGTAAAATAACTCTGCACGACAGCCCTCGCATACTACATCAGACTTGTCAGAGCGCATCAGTCTGCAGGAAGAAGCCATGGCGGGCAAACCGTTAACTTCCACTCTCTCGGCACAAAACAAACATTCCTATAATCTACAACCATTGGTGTTGCAGACGTTTTACAGTCTGAATAGTCAATTGACGAAAAATGTGTGATTAGGCATAGATGTTGACGACGCCGGCCAACTGCACCCCATTATGCGTTTCATGTGTGATACCAACGATTGGACAACGCTAAATACATCATCATGGCTGACGTTTCAAAAATAGCTCAGCACCACCATCGCTGCATACTTCAACGGAGAAAACATTGCAAACGCTGCCGACTACCCTACTATTCATACGGTAGTCGCTTGTGATGACTACATTATGGAATACGGTGAATATTTCGACCATCCCACCATAACTATTGAAAAAAATTTCAACGACTACGATGCACACGCTGTACACCGCGCGGCGCCATTCTTCACCTTCGTTAAAGATGACTTCATTGCGTTGAAATTATTGGAGGATCGCATAAACGCGTACGCAGCATGGCTTAACAATGCTTCGACCGACGTGGTTAAATGTGAGGACGCGCTTGTCACCGCCATTGCATCGGAAATTTACAACACGACGGCGAGACGTTCACGGCGTCGGGTTAGAAAGAAACACGCTAAAATTCGGGAGGCTGTTCATCGCACTTTATCCAATGTCTCCTGCAACCTCTCCAAACACGCTAGAACAATCGCTAACCGATAATCTCATAAATCATCAATTAAAAAGCATAATTGATATAATGAATATATGTAAATAAACCTTGTAAGGGCCGAGTGTCCGGGTATCAGTATTTTAAATTTCGCGCGTGACGTCGACGATGCCCGCCCGACTCCCGCGGAAGTAGAGGGCGGAAGTGGTACGGCGCGAGGGTGCGGGATCAACCGATGCGGAAGAGGGACTCTCTCGTTCACGTGGGCCGGATCGGAGCAGATATCGGTCGTCCCGTGTAGATCCGGCCAAGACTCGTTCAATTATCACCGTAATCTAATTCAGTCCAACGAAAAACCTTTCGAAGCGTGCACCTAAGAGATCGGCCAGTCATAAGCGAACGAGTGTTCCGCTGGTCGGCGGCGAGATATACGCAGCGGAGCGATCGGAAAGGATCGTCTCGTGCGGCGTCGTCGCGTCCGGGATCCGGCAGCAGGGGGACGTGAGGCGAACGGCGAGGATCAGGCACGCAGTCGCCTAAAGATACCTCGAAACGAGTCTCCAAGAGACCGTCCGATCCGGGGATTCCCCCTATTGGCCGAATCGACTCGTCCGACCAAAAGAGTCGTCGCATCCCAGAGGCTCGCCACAAATCGATCGTCCGAGAATTCGAAATTCGCCTCTCCCCCATTGGCAAGAATGGGCTCGACCGATCGCCATCGTCGTTTCATATCGCGGCCCGGCACAAATCGACGAGCCCGATCATCCACCATCGGAACTCCCCTCTTGGCCTGAATAGGCTCGTCCGATCGCCAGCGTAGCTTCGTCTCGCGGCCCGGCACAAATCGACGAGCCCGATCTTCGACCATCGGAACTCCCCTCTTGGCCTGAATAGGCTCGTCCGATCGCCAGCGTAGCTTCGTCTTGCAGCCCAGCATAAATCGACTAGAACGACCGTCGATCATCGGAACTCCCCGATTGGCCAGAGTCGACTCGCCCGATCGACCTCTTCTCGTCACTCATCAAATCAACGAATAGTTATACAGTAAATGAAAAACAAAAACGCTACATCTAGAAAAATTGTGACTACCGTCATCATTATAAAATACGAGGCCATGAGAGGCCAGAGCCCTCCTGGGTTTTCCTGGAGCGTCGCGAGGAGGGAATGCCCTCCAATGTGATTAGATTTAAGTTAATATCGCCATGCGTCGTCGGCAAGCGAGCCGTCCTGGGCCAATGTCGTTTTAAAATAAATGCGAATGTAATAAATGTACGTAAGGTCCGCGAGCCGTAATTCGCACGAGTCATATTAGCATACTCTGTGATCAAGAATCAATTTGGCAAGCGAGCCAGAAGTCGCATAATCCAGCAACATAATAAAGGTATCGTAAGGCCCGCGAGCCGTAATTCGCACAAGTCATATTAGCATACTCGGTAATTAAGAATCAATTTGGCAAGCGAGCCATAAGACGAATAAACCAGCAACAGTCGCTAGATGCGATCCACCGGTCGCGCCGAGACTCCGTATAGTAACGACTGCGAGATCGGAATGTATATATAGCCCTCGGGCTGTCACTTACCAAAAGGAAAAGGGGAAAAGCAAATAAAAGATTGTAACTAAAAAGAATTCGTTACAACCTGTATGTATATCCAACAAAAAAAATATTAAAAAGGGACTACTATGGCGACACCACTGTTCCTCCCCACTCTTACCCCCACCACCTCGGCTGCCCCCACCACGGGCCGAGGAGTGGGGATAGGAGTGGGGGTCGCCATAGTAGCTCCCTTACTACTCGTATATGAGCCGACCCATTCTAAAATTAGATTTTCAAGTGAAAGAGGGGACAGAAAGGACGACCGGATCGAACATTTTTGTGCTCAGTATGGTCTGTGCTACGACGAAGCTAGCAGTGTTATTTCCGCGTGCCTGATTTATACGTTTTTCTTATGAATTCTTGTGAGAAAATGATAAAAGTGAATTAAGATGAACATCTGTTTCATTTGTCGTGAGCCGTTAGACGAAGAAGATACAGTATCGGTAAAAAAGAAACGTATCTAAAGTCTTGTAAAAGCTAGCATAGAAAGAGGAGAGAGTCAACATAAACGCATGTTAATCGACCTGGGTACTTTAAGGTAAAATAGAACGATTTTTTATAAATGTTCGTATATCATTGGAACGCATCCTGTGGAATGTAAATTAGGCACGCTGTGTTCGCTATTTAATTGTACCTCTAGAAGCCTATAGAAGAATCCCACGTAGTTCTAGAAAAAATATTGTCGGGTACGCTAGGTAGTTGTACATTCACGTAATTGTACCCTACGTTGGATTGTAAATCGGCTTGACTGATGTGACTATGTTCCAGAGGAAAACAAATATATATATATATATATATGTGTGTGTGTGTGTGTGTGTGCGTGCGTGCGTGCGTGCGTGCGTGCGTGCGTGCGTGCGTGCGTGCGTGCGTGCGTGTGTGTGTGTGTGTGTGTGTGTGTGTGTGTGTGTGTGTGTGTGTATATGTTTCTGACGGTTTCAAGAGTATTCAAAATTACAAGATTAATTTAAGTGTGATCATTACATGTTTTTTCGATTTATATTGAGGCATCACATTTTTGTATTGCGTATTTATCTACATATTTACGAAATACAAAATAACAACTGTAAAAAATGATTTGTACCGTCCAAACGATGGGCTTTTGAGCTCTTATATTATAATTTTTTGTCCTTTATGTATAAAGGAACATTGTTTCAAATTTTTAATTTTTTTTATCCACCCAACATTTTTTAAAGGGATTTCATTTTTAAATATTTGGCATTATTGCTGCAGTTCTTTAATATGACAATGTATAAATAATACTTTGTGAAATGCTAAATATTTATCAAATAAATTTTTGTACTATTTATTTTCTTAAATCTTCTTTTATTAATATAATCGTTTCGTACGTTATAAAGAAAGAAAACATCCAGTGAAAAAAATATCGAAGAATTCGATATATTAAATTGTCCAAATATATAAGAACGAAATAAAACCGGTGCGATGGTCTAGTGGTTAGCGTGCTCGCCACTAAACCAGCGGACCGGGAGGTCCCGGGTTCGAATCCCAGTCGCGTACATTTCGTCGTGAAATGTTTTTCTTCGGCATTTCGCGGCGAAATAAGACTAGTTCCACGACTGGGGGGGGGGGGGGGCGAACTCGATGACCGGCTGTATTGGTATAGGTTTTCCGCAGTTTCCCTATACCCATGACAGAAATGTCATGATGAATATAATACAGAGGGGGAAGTCGGCTGCGGCCGCAAGAGGGGGGGGGGGGGGACAAGGAGAAAGATGGAGAAAAAAGGAGTAAACAGTAGAGGAAAGAAACGGGCACAATGAAGGGAAAGAATAGGTAACAAACGCGAAAAGCGTGTACCTAAGGAAAAAAAAAAAAAAAGAACGAAATACTTTTTTTTTCTTTTGGGTGGATCGAAAAATAAATAGTTGGAAACAAAGTTCCTTCATTATATAAAGGACAAAAAATTATAATATGAGAACTGAAAAGCCGATCGTTTGGACGGTACAAATCACTATTTACAGTTGTTATTTTGCATTTTGAAAATATCTTGATAAATACGCAATAAATGAAGAAAACACAAGAGATTTTATTTACAGTAAATTGAATGCTACAATAAAAATCTTATTACATTTACAGATCGTATTACAAATATTACAGAATACAGGATGTGTTCGTTTTCTTTCATAAATCTAACTAATTGTGTTTGATATTAGGGTGCATAATTCCTGCCAAGAGAAGTATACGGATGAAAGGCACATTAAAGCTGCACTGAAACGAAAAAGACTGTGAGAAACCTCATTGCCTTCTACGTCATCGCAGTCGTCTTCGCAACGTCGAAGCTCATCTTCAACTCCATCATTTCAAGCATGTGAATCTGAAGATCCAGCACCTCTGTCACCGAAATGTTTTATTTGCGATGAAAACATATCTGCTGATTGGTTGGAAAACAATAAGAAGAAAAGAAGACATCTCCGAGAAACGGTCCATTCGGTGTGGAATTTTGCCAAAGTAAAAAATAGTGTCCTCGGTTTTTTAGCAGGTCGAGAAGATGATTATGCAAAGGAACTTATTGAACGCATTAATAATGTTCCTGAAGATTCACAGAATCGTATGTGACGCGGACGTAAGTGTGAGCAAATCGATGACATTATCCAGGGCCTTATCGACATTATGTCTGCGAGTGACGATTGCCAATTCAAGCTTTCGGAAATTTTGAAGCAAATTGATTCTGGAAATGTACACGATATTCGTACGATCAAAAAATACCTACGAGAAAAACACGGCGAAGACATTTCCATATTCCAAAGTACTGGGTACAAAGCTATATCAGCTAATTGGTATAAAGAAAAAAAAACGCGAATGCACAAGAGGAAAGAAAAAGAATTGTTAAAGAAGCAGCAGCTATAATTTTGCAGGATTTTTCGTGCGAGTAAGGAGTTGCGATTCGCGAATAGCAATTTTCAAATTAATTTTAAAAACTCGTCACCGGGATAAATAATAGGTCAATCGATTCGTCTTATTATAAACAATAAGCAGCTAAATTGAAAAAGTAGCTGCTGTCATGCAGGTTTGCAGCAGACGACCTTTTGTGCATTTATTCGTGCGGCCAGCACGACCCTTCGTGAAGGTAGTCGTGCGGCCAGCACGACCCTTTTCGCGGAGAACTATTTATTTTTGTTAATCAACAAATGCCGTCACCGGGATAAAGCATAGGGGGATCGGTTCGGCCAATTATATAGAATAAGCACGTAAATAGAAAAAGTCGTAACTGTCATGCGTGTTAACAGCAGACGGCCTTTTTTGAGATTTTTCATGCAAGGGAGGAGGCGCGATTCGCGAATAACAATTTTTTAAATTAATTTTAAAAAGTCATCACCGGGATAAGTCATAGGTCAATCGATTCGGCATATTATGAAGAATAAGCAGCTAAATCGAAAAAGTAGCTGCTGTAATGCAGGTTGGCAACAGACGGCCTTTTGTGAAATTTTTCGTGTGAGTGAAGAGGCCCGATTCACGAATAACAATTCATTTTTGTTAATTAACAAATGCCGTCACCGGGATGAAACATACGGGGATCGATTTGGCCAATTATATAGAATAAACACGTAAATAGCAAAAGTCGCTACTGTCATGCGTGTCAGCAGCAGACTGCCTTTTTTGAGATTTTTCGTGCGAGGGAGGAGGCGCGATTTGTGAATAACGATTTTTTAAATTAATTTTAAAACGTCGTCGTAAATCGAAAAAGTAGCTGCTGTCATGCAGGTTGGCAGCAGACGACCTTTTGTAAATTTAGTCATGCGGCCAGCACGACCCTCTTCGCGGAGAACTATTTATTTTTGATAATCAACAAATGCCGTCACCGGGACGGACCGTAGGGGGATCAATTCGGCTAATTATATAAAATAAGCACGCGAATATAAAAAGGCGCTATTGTCACGCGTGTTGGCAGCAGACGACCTTTTATGAGATTTCTCGTGCGAGTAGAGAGGCGTCCTTTGCGAATAACAATTTGTTAATTAATTAAGAGAAGTCGTCAATGCCATGAATCGTAGATCGATGGATTTGTCTATTCGTAAAGAATAACCCTGTAAATAGTACAAGTCCCTAATGCCATGTGTGATGGCAGCGGACGATCTTTTATGAGATATTTCGTGCGAGTAGAGTGGCCCGTTATGCAGATAGATTTATTTTGGTATTTAATTCATGTTCATTTTCTTATCATGCGTCTGCACCTTCGGGGCCAGGGTTGAAGCTCTTTATTATTTTATTTTATGAGTGAAGATCCATTAAAAAACCTTCAATGCTCATTTTCTTCGCGAGAAAATGATGCAAGTGCACTACATCATTGACAATTTGCGTTTCGCCCAATTATTGAATTCATATAACTTAACACTAATTTGCTTGATTTAAGGAGAAGTATGGTTCGCCAGAATGATACTCACTTAACAGCGCCGACTGTAATCCATTGATACAACAGTTTCGACAGTAGCTCACTAATGCATTTCACTTTATCACAATATAAAACGTTCAACAAAACTCATAATATTGCGAAAAGTTTTTGCGTTGTTAATAAAAAAATTCGAACATCGCCGACACGGCTATTTTATATAATAACGCGCAACAAGTCGCATCTATGACTTGTGGGCTATTTCTTTACCATTCACAGACACCCTTCTTGCCCTTATTTCGCCACCCCCACCATTGCAAATGAACATTGACTACATTATTTTCCGGCTATGGGTGTAGCCAGATAAGCAGTATATACGCACGTAAAAAAACGTGACGGAGCAAGCTTTCTCGGTTTTCACTATTTTGAACCTGGAGCATGGGCCATACGTCCTTTACATTTATGGCCCACCGACCATAAATGTATTAATGATTAACCCTTACAGTGGAATACGCACTCTTATATTGATGTACCTCACGGTCCAGATTAAACCTCATAGGCGGATTATATTCTGAGCAAACATCCAAACACACACCACCTTCTTTAATTCAAGCCACTCAAAAGCAACGGGCCGGTTGGATTTAAAAAATTCCAATCTGTATCCTTCCGTTTCTCCCAAAATATTGCGCCGTTTTCTCCGAATATAATCGCCTACGAGAAAAAATTATGGTTGGGTTCTTTCTGGTAAATAAAGACAATGTATACGACGTAGAAAATGTTCGTTTGCAGAGGTAAGGATAGTCATAAGACCAATAAAGGTTTCTGTTAATAGCAACAACGTAGTTGAACCAGTCATAGCTGCGACTTGATGCCCGTTGTGATTGATGGTAGTCTTGTCTTTCTTCGTCGAATGCTTCGTGAAAACATGCTGTATCTTGTCGTGCTTAGGTCGAGGATACAATAACTTACCGCATTCCACACATTTTTTTTAACAAATATTGTTGTGCAGTGAACGACATGAGTGAGCAACTTTCGAAACTGTTGTATTAATGGATTACTTGCAACGTTGATGAGTAAGTAACATTGCATTGAACAATTTTGTATTCGCAAAAAAAAATATATTCATCTTAATTTATCGCGAATCGGGTAGCGTTACCGGCACGATAAAATTCATAAAGAGCCGGCTGCTGCCAACACGCAATGCAACAGCGACCTCTTCTTCTTGCATGCTCATTCTTTATGATACGCTGAACCAGTTGCTCTATGTTTCATCCCGAGGACAACTTTCTGAAATACCTGAAAAATTGTTACTCGCGAATCGGTCCTTCTAACTTGCACGACAAATTTCACAAAAGCTCGTCCGCTGCCAACACGCATGACAGCAGCTACTTTTTCGATTTAGCTGCTTATGTTTCATAATAAGACGAATTGGTCGACCTATGATTTATCCCGGTGACGACTTTTTTTGATCGATCGCACGATTAATTTTACAAAAGGTCGTCTGCTGCCAACTTGCATGACAGCAGTTACTTTTTCGATTTAGCTGTTAATTTTTGATAGTAAGACGAATCCATCGACCTATGATTTATTCCGGTGACGACTTCTTTTAATTTATTAAAAAATTGTTATTCGCGAATCGCGTCTCCTCTCTCGCACGAAAAATCTCAAAAAAGCCGTCTGCTGCCAACACGCATGACAGTAGCGACTTTTTCTACTTACGTGCTTATTCTATATAATTGGCCGAATCGATCCCGCTATGTTTCATCCGGATAGCGGCTTTTGTTTATTAACGGAAATAAATAGTTATCCGCGAATCAGCCCGTGCTGGCGGCACAATTAAATTCACAAAAGGTCGTCTGCTGCCAACCTGCATGACAGCAGCTACTTTATCAATGTAGCTACTAATTCTTTATAATAAGACGAATCGATCGACCTATGATTTCTGCCGGTGACGACTTTTTAAAATTAATTTAAAAATAGTTATTCGAGAAACGCGCCTCCTCCCTCGCACGAAAAATCCCAAAAAAGGCCGGCTGCTGCCAACATGCATGGCAGTACCGACTTTTTCTATTTACGTGCTTATTCTATATAATTAGCCGAATCGATCCCCCTATGTTTCATCCTGGTGACGGCATTTGTTGATTAACAAAAATAAATAGTTATCCGCGAATCAGCCCGTGCTGGCGGCACAATTAAATTCACAAAAGGTCGTCTGCTGCCAACCTGCATGACAGCAGCTACTTTATCAATTTAGCTACTTATTCTTTATAATAAGACGAATCGATCGACCTATGATTTCTGCCGGTGACGACTTTTTAAAATTAATTTAAAAATAGTTATTCGAGAAACGCCCCTCCTCCCTCGCACGAAAAATCCCAAAAAAGGCCGGCTGCTGCCAACATGCATGGCAGTACCGACTTTTTCTATTTACGTGCTTGATCTATATAATTAGCCGAATCGATCCCCCTATGTTTCATCCTGGTGACGGCATTTGTTGATTAACAAAAATAAATAGTTATCCGTGAAACGGGTCGTGCTGGCCGCACGACTAAATTCACAAAAGGTCGTCTGCTGCAAACCTGCATGACAGCCGCTACTTTTTCGATTCAGCTTCTTATTGTTTATAATAAGACGAATCGATTGACCTATGATTTATCCCCGTGGCGAAATTTGTTGATTAACAAAAATTAATTGTTATTCGCGAATCGGGCCACTTTACTCACAGGAAATTTTTTACAAAAGGACGTCTGCTGCCAACCTGCATGACAGCAGCTACTTTTTGATTTAGCTGCTTATTCTTGATAGCAAGACGAATCGACCGACCTATTATTTATCCCGGTGGCGACTTTTAAAAATTAATTAAAAAATTGTTGTTTGCAAATCGCACCTCCTCCCTCGCACGAAAAATCTCAAAAAAGTCAGTCTGCTGCCAACACGCATGACAGTAGCAGCTGTTTCTATTTACGTGTTTATTCTATATAATTGGCCGAATCGATCCCCCTACGTTTCATCCCGCTGACGGCATTTGTTGATTAACAAAAATAAATAGTTCTCCGCGAAAAGGGTCGTGCTGGCCGCACGACTAAATTCACAAAAGGTCATCTGCTGCCAACCTGCATGACAGCAACTATTTTTCAATTTAGCTGCTTATTGTATATAATAAGAAGAATCGATTGACCTATGATTTATCCCGGTGGCGACTTTTAAAAATTAATTAAAAAATTGTTATTTGCGAATCGCGCCTCCTCCCTCGCACGAAAAATCTCAAAAAAGTCAGTCTGCTGCCAACACGCATGACAGTAGCAACTTTTTCTATTTACGTGCTTGTTCTATATAATTGGCCGAATCGATCCCCCTATGTTTCATCCCGGTGACGGCATTCGTTGATCAACAAAAATAAATAGTTCTGCGCGAAATAGGTTGTGCTGGCCGCACGACTAATTTCACAAAAGGTCGTCTGCTGCCAACCTGCATGACAGCAGCTACTTTTAAAATTTAGCTGCTTATTGTTTATCATAAGACGAATCGATTGACCTATGATTTATCCCGGTGACGACTTTTTAAAATTAATTAAAAAATTGTTATTCACGAATCGCGCCTTCTTACTCGCACGAAAAATCTCAAAAAAGATCGTCTGCTGCTAACACACATGACAGTAGCGACTTTTTCTATTTACCTGCTCATTCGATATAATTGGCCGAATCGATTCTCCTATGTTTCATTTTGGTGACAGCTTTTGTTAATTAACAAACAAAAAAGTTATCCGCCATTCGGGTCTCCGTACGCGAACGAAATTTTTGTTTAAAGTCGTCTGC
The DNA here is from genome assembly GCA_963210295.1 of Ophion ellenae. Taxonomy (NCBI): domain Eukaryota; kingdom Metazoa; phylum Arthropoda; class Insecta; order Hymenoptera; family Ichneumonidae; genus Ophion; species Ophion ellenae. The sequence goes on along the minus strand of OY723389.1, from coordinate 9,360,395 downwards.
CGTCAACACGCATGACAATTGCAACTTGACGATTTACATGCTTACTCTATATGAATACACGAAACGATCGACCCATGATGCATCCTGGTGACGGCTTTTGTTAAGCAACAACAAAAAAACATTATTTCCGCCCGTCAGATATATTCGGCTCATTCACGAGCGGGTAAGTGGTGGGCGTAGGCCCTATGCTGCCTTGCTGCGCTGCGACCCGAGCGCGTACAGTCACGCTAAAAATGTACTGCGTTCGGGCGGCGCGCGTCTCACAGGTCTGTCTACCAGCTTCAGCGTCATGAGAAAGAACTTATCTTCGCTGACGTTAATAGCATTCACCCGGTTGATCACAACATTTTACCAACAATGCAGGACTTCCTGTGGCCGTATGCTAAGTGGGCTATGCCCTGCTGCAAATTCCCGTACGGGTTTTAGTGTGGAAATGTGTGGGAAAGCATGGGACAGCCACGGAAAGTGTGGGATCTCGTACGGTTTCCTGTACAGGATGATCATTCCTGTACAGGAACCTGCATGGGAACCTGTGTGGGGCAACGTGGGAAGCTGAATCCTGTACGGGATGCTGTACGGGGGAATGCAGGAAATAAATTCCTGTACGGGATCCTGTACGGGAGAACACAGGAAATAAATTTCTGTACGGGAACCTGCATGGGAACCTGTGTGGGGCAACGTGGGAAGCTGAATCCTGTACGGGATCCTGTACAGGAGAACGCAGGAAATAAATTCCTGTGCGGGAACCTGCATGAGAACCTGTGTGGGGCAACGTGGGAAGCCGAATCCTGTACGGAATCCGATACGGGAGATCGCAGGAAATAAATTCCTGTACGGGAACTTGCATGGGAACCTCTGTGGGGCCACGTGGGAAACTGAATCCTGTACGGGATCCTGTACGGGAGAACGCAGGAAATAAATTCCTGTACGGGAACCTGCATGGAAACCTGTGTGGGGCACCGTGGGAAGCTGAACCCTGCACGGGATCCTGTACGGGAGAACGCAGGAAATAAATTCCTGCACAGGAACCTGCATGGGAACCGGTGTGGGGCAACGTGGGGTGGTGAATCCTGTATGGGATCCTTTACGGGAGAATGCGGAAAATAAATTTCTGTACAGGAACCTACATGGGAACCTGTGTGGATTGAATCAAAACAAATGTGAAACTTCTATTTTTTTCATTTGCATCTACACTTTCGTGAGAAAATAAATGATTAATCACTATTGTCAACGTTTTTTTTTAAATGTTTTATCTCACGTCAAAAGTATTGTTTTTCAACGTGGGTCCCGGTCTCGCACCATGGCGTGAAATATTTAATACACAGTTCTTAGTTAAACTTAATTAAACGCAATATCTTAATGTTTTTTTTATTAAACTTTTTTATTATGTTATCATTTTACGTCTTACAAAAATGTTTACAGAAAATTGCAATAATATTATATGATTAATGTACTATTACAATAGCTATTAATAGAAATACAAGTTCGTTAGCGGTGCAATATATTCATCCTCGTGCACCTTAGTGTGGAAACACACTCTTAAAATGTTGGCAGTGGGGACTGCAATTAAATTTCGCTTTATCTCAACAATTTTTCGTAACACCGAAAACGGGTTCCTATATGGGAACCCGTACGGGTTCACTGTACAAAAACACCACGTGGGATCCCGTATAGGAACCCGTACGGGGCACCACGTGGGATCCCGTACGGGATCCCATACAGAAACCCGTACGGGTCACCACGTGGGATCCCGTATGGGTTCCCATACAGGAACCCGTACGGGTTACCACGTGGGATCCCATACCCGTACGGGTCACTATATGGGAACCCGTACGGGTTCCCTGTACGAAAACACCACGTGGGATCCCATACAGGTTCCTGTGTGGCAATTTGCAGCAGGGTGACACCAAATATTTCCAGTTGGAGTGGTTTTATGGAGGAAGCAACAAGTGAACGTGACTTTTCAACCGCAAGAACGGCATTGTGTATGCCGTTCATCAATGCGCCACCGTCAGATTACGACACGCTGGTCGTGTTAGTTGAGTCTCATCATTTTGATACGAACAAGTACGCATGCGGATAATGATGCGCAGTTGCGCGTTGCGCATCATTATGCGCATGCGCACTTGTTCGTATCAAAAGATAAGACCCAACGAACGCGACCACTGTGTACTACGTTGCGACTAGCAATTGAAAAATCGGAGGCACTCCAACAGGAATCGTGTATCATAACATTCGATCTGCCGCTGTTTGTGAAAGTGCATGAAATCATATTCTGTGCCAATCCGTCCTCACCTTAAAAAAAAAAATAATACTACGGTTGGGGGGATTACATTTATTGATGTCTTTCTTGGGTTCAATTGAAAACATCATGAGCGGTAGCGGACTCAATGAACTTTTGGAGACAATTTACGCCCCTAACACTGTCCGTACGATTATGACCGGCCATGCATACGGTAGGGCTGTAAGAGGGCACTTATTAATTCATCAAGCACTTGCTAAGCTGATCATGGATAATTCTGACTTTCCGGAATTAGACTTCAGTGATGACGAACGCGACGTGCTGGACGCCATTGTTGAAAACATCGATCGATCGGCCATTTTTTGACAAAGTGAGCTGTCCGAAGCTAGAACTGCCTACGGTAAATTTACGGCAAAACAAACAAGATTGAACAACAAGGTCCAAATGCCAAGCTCTGGATTGAATATTTTCGGATGGTTACCTTGGTTAAGCACTTTATAGAAGCCGAGCGATCTGGAAACTGGTATCTTTATCTGGACACCACCCAGAAAATGCTTTTGTATTTTCATGCAAGTGGCCATTTCCCGTATGTTAAAGCTGGTCATCTATATTTTCAAGAAATGATAAATCTATCGACGAAAATTCCGCGCGAAGAATTTGAAAAGTTCACCGAAGAACTGCATTCCATACGACACTCGGCGAAGTTTTCGGCAGGAATCAGCACAGACATGACCATCGAACAAGTATTAATGCGTCTATTGAAAACTGATGGAGGCATAACCATTCTAGGACGCGGTATCACCGAGCGATCTGGAAAGTGGTATCTTCATCTGGACACCATCCAGAAAATGCTTCTGTATTTTCATGCAAGTGGCCATTTCCCGTATGTTAAAGCTGGTCATCTATATTTTCAAGAAATGATAAATCTATCGGCGAAAATGCCGCGCGAAGAACTTGAAAAGTTCACCGAACAACTGCATTCCATACGACGATCGGCTTGTGTCTCCAAACAAATGACAGAAGATTTAATATTTTTCTTGTCATACGACAAGAAAAGCCCATTGTCGTTATTCACGCCTGGGCAAATTCGGCACGGTACTAAATCGAAATTGTATCAATGTTTCACCGCATTAAGCGAAGTTCCGGACTTTGAGTCTCGGCCAGCGTTCGTGGTGGATGGAGGATTCCTTCTACATCGTGCGGTGTAGGATAATCACTTGACATACCTAGAAATATGTCAAAAGTATGTCCATTATATTCAAAAACATTATGGTCTCGGTATAGTCGTTTTTGACGGATACCCCGACGATGTTGCGACTCTAGGCACAAAATGTTCTGAACGTTTTCGGCGGAATCAAGGTCAGCGCTCTGCAGACATCATTATCACCGGAACTATGACATCGACCACGGAACAAGAACAGTTCCTGTCAAATGAGCGCAATAAAACTCGGTTCATAACCATGTTGTAGTTGAAAATAAGACTGATTAAGAAATTTGAATTTCCCGCCCGTGGGTTCGAAGACCATGTGACTAGTAGAGGATAGAGGTGGCGCTAGACTAAGTGATATGCAATGCGACGACGGAGAGAAAAAACGCTGGCTCTCTCTCTCTCTCTTGCTGGACGGCGGTGAACGAAGAAAGACGTATGAAAGGACTGACGTCACGGGCGTCCGAGCCTCGTTTTACTCGTACGGAAAATCCGGGAACATCACGGAACACGGTGTTGAATAGTAATAAAACTCTTCGCGAAAATGTGCGCGAGGCTATTCCGGATGATATCGTAACAATATTTTCAAAAAAGAGAGTGCTCACACGTCTGGACCTGGCAGAGAAGGAATTCAACCACGAGGACCCGACCAAAAAAGGCACGCAGTCGCCAGGTCGGATCCTCGCTTCGTGGACATCCAATCGTCGCAGATCAATTCTCGTTCCTGGGGGCCGCTTCGCTTGATTCCACAGTATTCCGGCGGGAGGAATTTTCATCGAGAAATGTCAACAACCTTTCGCGATAAATCTCCGAGGACTCCGAGCGTCAACGTTTAACGGGTCCTCATCACGAATCGTCACGAATCGGAGTACCAGTGTAGTAAAAATATTTGAACCGGTCAACCGTGAGTAAAAACCCTAATCAATGTTCGAGAAATGACGAAAAGACAATCTCCAAGCCGTCCAGTGAGTTTGCCGGGCAAACAGACACTCCGTCTCTAAATTTATATCTATTTACAATTTGGGTCAGCGTGCCATAAGACGCAACGTTTTATATCTATGTACAACTTGGGTCAGCGTGCCACAAGACGCCACGTTTTATAACAAATTTAGGTTTTCGTGCCATAAGACGCTATGTTGAGTGTCAATGTGAATTAGTGTGTATAATTTATTGTTGTCCACTATTTTGGGTCAGCGTGCCAAAAGACGCTATGTTGAATGAGAAAATATTGGTCTGTGTGCCGAAAGACGCTGCGTATTCGTATAACATTTTAGCCTGCAGGCAAGCATGCGCTCCGTTTTAATTATATCAAAATCGTCGATAGAGCCGTTGTGCTGAGAGCTTCCACAATGCGTGTGTGATTAATTTATTGAACTAGGTCCGCGTAGCGATATTGTTACAGTTTTTGTATATATGTCTAAATCTATAATTGTGCTAGAGAATATAAAATTATTGATTGTCATGTAACGGGTAGCAGACTGAAGAATGATATGACATGTGAAATCATTTAGGGAATCTGACTGATTATATTTAAATAAAAGAAAAATATGTACCGGATGGTTTCGAAATCCAAAAATACCCATATTATTATTATCAAAACGAAATAAGAATTCTATAACATTAAAACAATCAACACAATGTTAACGAAAGTTTTGAGACAGTCTGGGATAACTGCCGAACAAGCTGTTGAAGATGCCGACAAATTAATAGTTGATACAGCCCTTGGTTTGACTAACGAGCATTCTTCGATTGTGATCGTCGGTGAGGACGTTGATCTGCTCGTTCTCTTAACAGCTCTGGGAAACAAACATACCAACGCTTTCTTCTGGAAGCCCGGAAGAGGACGAGTCTCAGATCTGTACTTCACTTCTGATTCGCTCGCAAAAAAGCACAGCTCCATGAAAGACATTCCAAACTTACTGGCATTGCATGCCTTCAGTGGTTGCGATACAACTTCAACACCGTACAATATTGGGAAATCGAAAATGTTGACGACGCTTGTGATGCAAAAAAATGTAATCAATATTCTGAAGGTTTTCACTGAGAAAAAGAACAACCTGTGGAAGTTGAGCAAGCTGACAAGAATATCTTCATTGCGCTCTACGGTGGTAACCAAAACGAAACGACACTAAACTACCTGCAATATCGCAATTACATTCCCTTATCGACAAAAAAAATCAAATAAAATAGCATCTCTGCCTCCAACAGAAAATGCTGCGAAGTACCATTCTTACCGCACTTACCAGCAAGTTCAAGTCTGGCTTGGAAATTATTTGGATCTAGAAGAATGGGGCTGTGGCAGAACCTGTGGGTGCCGAAAAGCAGGGTTGGACTGCACGGTAATCTGTGAGAACTGCACAGAGGAACCGTGCTCGAATCAGCAAAAAATAGGCGTCGACGATACCGAATTGTACGACGTCGAAAAAGATATTGTAGATAACGCTGACGAAAAATTAATTGGGGCGTTGAGACCTTTATATGCCACCGAAGAAGGTGACGAAGAGGAAGAGGAGGATATAATTGAATCTTCACCGCCCGCTAAATGCAGGAGAGTCGGAGAAGATTTCTGATTCAGTTTCGGTTTTTCAAAATAAATTTTCCATGTCTTTTTAAATAAATTTCCCGTCTTCTTATTCCTTTGTTTCATTATGCCATCAGTGTATAATTAATTATTTGATAATAATCGAGGGGCGATTCGAGGTAAAGTACTATTTAATTGTATAAAATATAATACAATTTTTTTTTTAATTCAACGGGCAGTCGCTGTTTGTTGCAGGTAAGAAGGCAAATTATTTATTGCTAATGTCACTATCATTAATATTTTGTTACATATTTATTGAATTTTCATCATTACTTATTTTGAAAGGGAAAACAAATTCTTAAGAACTAACTCAATAGGTAATCATCATAGTCTTTCGAATTTTTACTAAAATTTCTTTCAGATCGATCACTTACACTAAATTTTCACTAATAAAACACAAAACTTTTTTTTTATAATTATTTATCCATTACAGATTAGAAAAATCGCCGATAAACGATAATATCTCTATCTATTCAGTATCTTCCCACTAAACATTATTTATTTCCATAAATAATGTTATTTCGAAATAACCTTCCGAACATATGCAAAAATCCTGAAATATCAACAACATCGAGGTTAGTTATTTCTCATATTTCATCTCCCTAATAACAAAGAGATATACAAAATTGACCTCCTCTTAAACGCCAAAATTAAGATCGAACCACCAAAAAAAAACGAGGCAATAGTCCAGTGTATTAGATGCCAGCGATTCGGGCATACTAAGTCATACTGTCACAGAAAATTTAGATGCGTTAAATGCGGAGACGACCACCCTACATCGACCTGTAAAAAATCAAAAGAGACTCCAGCAAAATGTGTACACTGCGAAGGAAATCACCCGGCTAATTACAAAGGCTGCCAGGTATATCAGGACATCCTAGAAAAAAGAAACTCCGCTATTCAAAAGCCCCATTGGCACAGATCAAGGCCGCAGTATGTAAACAACCCTCACGAAAATCGTCCTACACAATTCCAAAATATTCCCCCGATTGTAAACGGTGCTCACCATCAAAGCTACGCACAAGCGGCTGGAGCCAACGTAAACACTCGCTCAAGCACTACGGAAGACAACAGAGAAATATTAAATGTCCTCGAAAAATCATTTAACGAACTCAGACAAGCAATAACACAACAAAACGAGTTACTAAACACCATGCTAAAATTACTAACCACGGTACTCACCAAGTTCGCGGAAAAATAATTCAATTATTATCGATTAGCCCTGTGGAACGTTAATGGCTTAGCCAACCACAAACAAGAACTAACAACATTCTTACACATAAACGAAATTGATATCCTCCTAGTCTCAGAGACTCACTTCACAGATAAGAGCTACATCAAAATATTCGGCTATAACTTCTATAGCACTAATCATCCCGATGGCACCGCGCACGGAGGAACAGCAATATTTATTAAAAAATCTATCAAACACTACGAAATGTTACCCTACACAAAGGACTACCTACAGGCAACGAACATTATCGTCGAAAACAAAAAATTGGGACCCCTAGCTGTATCAGCTGTGTACTGCCCTCCCAGACATAGCATCAAAGAGAACAAATTTACTGACTTTCTTCGAAAACTAGGGCCCCGTTTTATTGCTGGAGGAGACTTTAATGCCAAACACCCCACATGGGGCTCGAAGCTAACGACATCGAGAGGAAGAGAGCTGAGAAAAGCTATGACAACTCTGCACTGCGATCAACTCTCATCGGGACAACCAACCTATTGGCCTACAGACAGAAACAAAACCCCGGACGTTCTTGACTTTTTTATATTTAAAGGAATAGCAAGAAATTATACCCATACAGAATCCAGCCTGGACTTATCATCTGATCACACCCCAGTAAAATTAATGCTCAACACTGAAATAACTAAAAAAGAAACTCTTCCATCACTACACAATAAGAACACAGACTGGCCCGTATTTCAAGACAGAATCGAGTACTGAATAAATCTAAACATTCCCCTAAAAAATGGAACCGATATTGATGACGCAACGGAATACTTGAATCAATTAATCCAAGACGCAGCATGGGAATCCACACCGAATAGCGGCGCTCGTTGCACTACCATAAACTATCCAAACCAAATAAAACGAAAAATCACTGAAAAGAGGAGGCTCAGAAGACGGTGGCAGCTGAGCAGAAACCCTATCGACAAAAGAGAATTCAACAAAGCAGCTCGAGAACTAAAAAAACTAATCCTTGAACACAATAATCGCAACATTGAAGACTACCTAGTAAACCTAACCAACACAAAGAGTACAGACTACTCCCTGTGGAAAGCAACCAAACGAATCAATAACGTGCAAAACTACAATCCACCAATCAAGAAAAACAACGGCTGCTGGGCACAGAGCAAAACGAAAAAAGCTAAGATATTCGCAGAACACCTTGCTCAGGTCTTCACTCTCCTTCCTGCACACGACAACGACGTAGATATACTCAAATTCTTAGAATGTCCACTCCCAATGGAACTACCGATCCGACACTTCTCCCCTGCGGAAATTGGCAACACAATACGTGAGAACATAAAGGCAACGAAATGCCCTGGATACGACCTAATTACTGGACTAATCCTTAAAAAACTTCCACGAAAAGGGTTAGCGTTTCTCACCAATCTGTTCAATGCCATCATACGCCTATCGCACATACCCAGTCAGTGGAAAGTCGCGCAAATTGTCATGATCCCAAAACCTGGAAAACCACCAAACTCTGTCACATCCTATCGACCCATTAGCCTCCTACCCATTATGGCTAAACTATTCGAAAAACTACTTTTGACAAGAATGAAAAACACCATCACTGCCCAGGGTACAATTCCTGCACATCAATTCGGGTTCAGGCCTCAACGTTCAACTGTGGAACAAGTAAACAGGGTATACAACGCCATAGCCAATGCACTTGAGGAAAAAAAGTACTGCTCTGCTGTGTTCTTGGACATTGAACAAGCCTTCGACAGGGTGTGGCACGCTGGATTGTTGTACAAAATTAAAACGTCACTACCGCAGTTTTACTTACTGCTAAAATCATATCTGCACAATCGGAAATTCCAAGTGAGATATGGTATGGAATATTCTGAACTTTTCCCCATTAATTCAGGAGTTCCCCAAGGAAGTGTGCTGGGCCCGGTCCTCTACACAATGTTCGCGTCTGACCTCCCGGTGGGACAACATACCACCACAGCCACGTTTGCTGACGACACCGCTATACTGTCAGTCCATAAAGACCCAGACACAGCTTCAAGGACACTCCAAAACGAACTAACGAACATCGAGAATTGGTTGAAAAGATGGAAAATCAAAGCCAGCGTTGCGAAATCGGTGCACATCACTTTCACAACGAAAAACGGTAACTGCCCTACCGTCAAACTGAACGACGAACCCCTTCCACAAGTTGAAGAGGTAAAGTACCTCGGCATGCATCTAGACAGAAGATTAACCTGGGCAACTCATATAAAGAAGAAAAGAAAAGAACTTGACCTAAAAATAAAAAAAAATGCATTGGCTAATAGGCAAGAAATCGAAGCTATCGTTGTATAACAAGCTCATGGTGTACAAAACCGTACTTAAACCAATTTGGACATACGGAATCCAACTCTGGGGAACAGCCAGCAACTCAAACATCGAAATCCTACAAAGATTTCAATCAAAAACACTCAGAATAATAGCTAATGCCCCCTGGTACATCTCAAACGCCACACTCCACAACGACCTCAGAATCGCCACAGTCAGAAACACAGCCAAAAACCATAGCATTAGCTACGAAACGCGCATCGAACAACATCCCAACCAGCTAGCAACGCAACTACTCGACCGAAATCGCATCGCACGTAGGCTGAAGAAATACAAACCGCTAGACCTTCGGCAACGATTCAACGACTAAAAGAAAAAATAATAATAATAATAACAATAACAATAATAATAATAATAACGATAACAAATTGGCGTGGGGAAGCTGGCGTGCCCATCGCCCGGGGGAGCACAACTCCCCCGCAATAGCCACCGACGTGCCAGGCCAACCACCTGGCACGCCGAAAACTAGGTTCGAACACCACCTAGTCAAGCCCCCCACAACCGGTCCCTCTCGGATGGGGACCAAGGATCAGTTGGGAGGGGCACCCGGATAGGATCCACGGCAACGACCACGGCTCGAAATCGGCGCCTCGAGTGGACGGAGGAACTCAAGGAGGACCTCATCCGCTGCTGGAGGGATAGCGTGCCGTCGCGGCGGGGCTACATGGCGAGGTTGCAGGCCCTGTGGAGCCAAGTGCACCCAGAGCTTGCACACCTCTCGCAACAACATCTGCGAGACCAAGCTGCCCGCTTGCGACGGCAAGGTTACGATCTCTTGTTATTACCACCAGAGCTGTCCGGCAGGCGCTCTTCCGCGCGTTCCGTGCGGAGCTCTACCGGACGGCCTCAAGATCGAACCCCCTGGCAGTCGGAACCCCCCCGTTGGCGCGTCGATTTGACAGAGGACTGGGGAACAAGGAGGGAGAGAATCACTGGGAAATTTTCTCTTCAGCCTGGTTGCCTAGAAGCGGCAAATGAGTCCCTCGCGGCAGCAATCCCTGAGACCGCTGATCTCCTCAGCTTGAACTGGGCTGTGTATCACGCGGCTGTTGAGTCGAAGCCTCAGACACGCAATGATAAGGCGGCGTTCGTGGCTAAGACTCGGCGGCGCGTTGCACAGCTCCAGAATAAGATCAATGAAGCGCGGCGGCAGGCATCCCGTGTTCAGTGTGTGTTAGACTTCATTACGGCGGGGAGGGCGTTTACCCCTAAAATCCGAAAAATCAGCACGGAACTGAAATGCCGTCACCACACATTGAACAAAGCTATCCTTCTTATTGTGAAGGAACGCTACGTGGAGAAGGTGCGGAACCTGGGGGTTGCGAAGCAATCCCTAGAGAGGCGGCTGGGTCGGGCGTTAGACAACACCCTCTTCCGTTCTGACCCAGGCCGCTGGTTCCAACCACCTACGCCTGCCCCCGACACAGCGCCAACAGCTGTTCAGGTGGAGCGGTTTTGGGGAGAGCTGTATAGCGAGGCGGGTCATTTTGATGGAGGCACTCCAGCTCTGGGACGGTTCGACACGTTTTGTCGGCAACAGCCGAGTCAGCGTGGCGACTGTTTTCCAGTCACGCGGGGTGAGGTGGAGAAGGCGGTGAGTAGCATGAGGAACCACGCCGCTCCCGGACCGGATGGGATTAACATCTTCTGGTGGAAGAAATTCAAGTGCACCCATACCCATCTGGCCCGCATCTTCTCGTCGTTCATCGATGGGACGGTGCCCATCCCTGCGTGGCTGACAGAGGGAAGGACGGTGCTACTCCCCAAAAAAGGGGATTTGTCTCGTCCGGAGAACTACCGCCCGATAACGTGTCTGAATGCGCTCTGTAAGATCTTCACAAAGATTCTTTATGAGCGTGTTCTGCGCGAGATCGAGCCTGCATGGCGGGAGATACACGAACAAAGGGGATCCAAGAGGGGGCTGGGAGGTTGTAAGGAGAACCTGCTGGTGGACCGCTGCATCACGCAGGACGCGGTCCAACACAAGCGTAACCTCTCAGTCGCTTGGATAGACTACCGTAAGGCGTTCGACACTGTCAGTCACAAACTGATTATACACCTACTCGAACGCCTTTCGGTGAGTCCTTACATAGTGAGATGCATTAGGCAGCTCATGCCGCTCTGGAAGACACGCTTCACAGTTAAGACTAGTGAAGGAAACGTGTCGACCGGAGTGGTGGGGTATAGGAGGGGGATTATCCAGGGAGATTCTCTTAGCCCCCTCCTGTTTTGCATCTCACTATTACCCTTATCAATCGCCTTGCGGGCTGCACGCGGGTACGAAGCGGGGGCCCCCGGGGAGCGTGGGCGAGGGATCACCCATTTATTTTATATGGATGACCTCAAGCTATACGCTCCCGGGGAGGGGGGGCTTAAGCTCCTCTTGAACATCGTAGCGACGTACACGCGGGCGGCGGGAATGGAATTCGGATTGGACAAGTGCGCTGTCCTTCATCTCAGGAGAGGGAGAGCAGAGGGTGTCGCGGCTGATGTCCGGCTGGTGGACGGGAGCGTCTTCAAACACCTGGACGCCGGAGGGTCTTATCGGTACCTTGGCATCGATCAGCGCTCTGTACAGGACGCTGAGGGTGTCAAGGAGGCCCTCCGCAGCGAGTATAGGCGGCGTCTCAGACGGATCTGGAAATCAGATCTGTCTGGGAAAAATAAGATCACTGCCACAAATATGCTCGCTGTCCCGGTCCTGCTCTACTCCTTTGGCGTCGTCAAATGGCGTAGAGACGAGCTTAAACAGCTGGACATCGGCACACGCAAGATAATGAACATCCAGCGGAGTCTGCACCCTCGATCTTCCACCCCGCGCCTTTATATGCTGCGTCAGAGCGGCGGGCGCGGGCTCTCGGGATTGGAGTATCTTCATGATCGCATGGTCCTCGGAATAGCAAGCGATGTAATAACGAGCTCGGACCCGCTCCTGGAGATTGTGCACCAGCATGAGCTTCATGGGGCGGGTGCTTTTCTCTATAAGGCGGCAGATCGTGCGGCAGAGACCCTCGGCTTGGAGTTCCGCCGGCGCCGGCGTGGCGCCTTGCCAATAGACTCCGTCGCTCGGTTGCCCAAGTCCCGACGTCGGCGGGCAATCAGGGCTGCCGAGCAGACTGTCCTGACTCGGCAGCACGTGGACAGACCCATGCACGGTGTGTTTTTTCATCACATCGAGGAACAGGGGCTGTCCACCCAGCTGACCTTTTCCTTCTTGCGGTCAGCTGGACTGATGTCCGAGACCGAAGGGTTTATCTGCGCCTGCCAAGACGGAGTCATCAACACCCTGGTCTATCGCAGTCGCGTTTTGGGTCAGCCTCTGCCGACCACTTTGTGTCGTGCATGCAAACAATCGCCGGAGACACTAATGCATCTACTGTCGGCTTGCCCGGTATATGCAGTCTCTGGCTATATCTATCGCCATAACGCGGCCCTAAGAGTGTTCTACTACCATCTACGGCACTCTTATGGGATAGACCGGGAGCCCGTGCCGCCTTATTTACCAGGAGATATTGAGTCCGTTGTCGTGGGTGAGAGGTGCAAGATTTATTGGAACTTCTCATTCGCGACCATCGGGCCGCTTCAAGCGACTAAGCCTGATGTTGTCCTCTTCGATTTCGACAACAAGACGATATACGTCATTGAGTTCTCGGCTCCGGCCGAAGTGAACGTGTCGCGAAAGGAAGAGGAGAAACGGCTCAAGTATCAGCCTCTCCTGGCCGAGCTACGTCGTTTGCACCGAGGATTCAGGGTAACTCTCGTTGTCCTCATCATCGGCGCGCTAGGGGGGATGAAAGAGTCTTTTGTATCGGGCCTCGCTAGCATACCGGTTTGCAAACCCGGTGTCCGGTTGCTGGCGGGTCGGATGCAGAAGGCGGTCATACTTGGGTCCCTCCGTTTACTCAGGCAACACGATTGTGGACTGCGGTAGCCGCTAACCCTCTGGCTTGAGGGAGCGGCTATCGCAGAGCGGTATATTGAACTGTTCGCGCGACTTTTTTGACTGGGCGGCAGCCGAGGTGATGTCGGAACCCTCGAATGCCGCCCAGCGTTATTGTTCCGGTCTAGGTTAAGACCGAGCCTAACCCCCGGGGGTAGGTGAATGTTTCCCAGTGCAAACTGAGGAAGTGCGTTGCCCGGAGCAATAAAGTCTATTATAAAAATTACGATAACAATATTAAAATAAACAAATAAACCTAACCAATAGCAACGAGCATCGATGGATGCAACTGCTACCTTAACTAACCTTTTCTTTTTCTTTTTGTTTTATAATCGCTCAACAAAATTATTTAATGTTATACATTATAACAGCTGATAATTATAAATAAATGAGAAAAAAAATTCATCTTTTTATAATTCCATAATAGAATAACCCTCTTTCTCACACATCGTGCATTTCAAACACCGATACATAAAAATAAGCAACGCAATATAAGAAATTATTCATATTATATTCATATAGTTATAACCAAAACAGAACTAACATAATTGTTATACAAAATGACACAACACTTACATAACGGAATCATAACATAAAACGCTCATATATATAACCTTCTCAAACGTGATTGGTAAAAATTGTGTATCATAATTTATACAGAAAAATATAACTTCTGAAGAGGACCCGAACCAGAGGGCCGAAACGTAAAAGAAAAACATCCTTTATTTCCATCGCTGACCTTGGAAAACCTTCATTGGCCGGACCGAAACCGAATCCGCAACGATTAACTTTTCATCATTACACTATGCATACTTCGTTTTTATTAACCTTGCACCCGGTAGTGCAACATTGAACGCGTTATAACTGCAGAAATATTAATTTTAGAGAAAAAAGTTCGAAGTAAACGTGGTAGGAAATTTGCAGATTTACAACTTAGGTCATTAGCATTTTATTGTTTAAACAATTATTAGAAGAGATATGGGTCCAAAAATCAATAAATAAATCGTAAAAGTCGTTAATGGTGAGTCATACAAAACAAATTATCGCACAAAAAAGATAGGAAATTTAATTATCTACAATAAAGGTTATTATCATTTTTGGCCTCAAGCGCACAGTTGCGGAGATATAGGCCTCCGAAGTAACTTTCGTGGTGGCGCCGCGCAACGGCTGCCGGTGGCAAAACTTGGATTGGCACATGGCGGTTAAGTCGAACCGGCACAAACACGAAAGAGCTAGGCTTGATCAAGCATCATCGATTGTAGATCTCACATTGTGAATGTAATGTGCTTGTAAATAAAATAAAATAGTGTGATGATACTAATAACGATTACTTGCGGATTTCAATGTATCCTCATGACTTCCTTTCGCCCTAAAAGCATATCTATAGGTATGTGACGAAGAGAATGTTAATGAAATTGCGTACATTGGCTGCACACAAATTTTTCTCTGCCGTACAACAAAATTTCTGTTTAAATTATTGTTTGCATCGGAAATTCATATAAAGGATGTTGTAATATAGGCAGAAAACTTTTGATAGTCATCATGTATCGGAAGTTCGCGAAATTGTTGCTGGTGAGAAAAGGACTGTGATGGGAACAGTTCTTACTCAAACACTCGTCAACAATCCCAAATATGACGTGAAACGCTGTTTTTACAACGTAAACATCACACGCGGTGCTGTCATTCACGCAAACACCTGATTTAAATGGCGACCAGCATACTGCACTAGCAGACGAAAACGAATCCAAGTTTTGGCAAAACTCGCCGCAAGGGCCGCGCCACTCGAGTTACTTCGGAGGCCTATAGGCCGAAACGGCTTTTCTCAAAATGGCGGCACTTCCGCCCTCCAAATTTGTAAGCATTTTGTGCATTCACATTCAGTACGTGATACTGAACCTATTTAAAAAAGAAAATAACTCCTGCAATTTAGTGCAAGAAAAAATGCTCTATTGCCTGTACTATAAGGCTTTTTTCTGAAACACAAGGGAAAGAACGTGTAGGATACTAAATCTTACCGACCCATATGTCTGGGCGAGTTTTGTCGAAAAATTCCTGAAATAGCGGCCCACACGGTTGGCAATAACGCCCAGTAAAATCTCCGCGGTGTCGAATCGCACAAGATGGTGGTACCAGTCTGCGGGCTCGTACACAATCGCGTTGCTTTTTGATATCCTGAAAGCCTTTGGTTACTGACCTGTCATTTTGCATAGCTCAAAGACTAGGGCCTACCCGTGAAAAATCTTCATTGCGCCCTGCCGTTACTTTAACGATAGGAAACTAGCTATTCTGTATGAAGGAAGCGAGCTCTCCAAGTAAGCAAGGGGATGCCCTAAGAGCTCGGCCCTCCCTCCAACAAATTCGTTTTAAAAATTATTGGCTGATGCTAACAACGCAGTAGATGAGATAAAGTCTGGAGCTCTTCAGATAAAGGCCTCACGACATATACCTTTTTTGCAAGTGTTCGAGACCCAATGAGAGCAAGGTGATTGCGGCGAGACGACTCCGGTACGCAGGCTCTCTCTGGTCATGGTGATGTTGGAACATGTCTCTTCTTTCTCCGGTATTCAAATTATGAACCGAAAAGAGTCGCTATGCGGGATTTCATCGGCACAAGAACATGCGGCAAGCAACCATTTTGTATCCAACGCCGAGGCCATCTCCACCCGTTGCTCTTTTATATCCTCAAATATCGATCTTTGATACAACGCATTCGTTTGGCTTGGGATTGGGCAGCGGACATCAAGTTGGTACGAGTCATAGACTAGTCTTCGACAATCTCGTTTTGCACCTAGGTATAGGAGTTTTTCTAGCGTATTCAATTTTGGATCAAATTGATTTTTGTTAATAATTTTGTTAAAGATAAAAGGGAGAATATATTTATATACATTACCGTAACGGCCGGCGACGCGCGCCGGTCGAATGGCGGCTGAGCGAGAGGGCGCCCAGCGCGTGCGAGTGAGGGAGCGAGCGAAGGCGGGCCGGGAGAGCCGGTCTTCTCCTCCGGACTGTGAGCCAAGCGAGACGTGCGCGAGGCGATTCTTCTGTGTGAAAGACTCTGTGGAAAAAGATACTGTGTGGACTAGCCGTGAGACTGCGTGTGGTACGGCGAGCAGGGACTGTGTGATATACCTGCGGTACAAAATACTGTGCGAACTGTGTGCGTAAGACTGAGCCGCGAGGATTCGCGAAATCGAAGCTCGTTTTTGGAGCATCGGAGTGATTTAAACGGAGCCTTGCTCCAAAACGTTTCGGAGCCGCTCCGCGCGCTTTTTCCGTCCGTTATACGCGTCGTTAAACTTAAATCTATTGTCTTAAATTATTTATCAAGAATATATATATATACTTACCTTTCTCTACCGTTAATCCTTGGAATTATATCACGTTTTATTTAACATTCAGAAGTGGGATAGTGAACTGCGTGCCTGAAAAAAAAAAACTGTGAAAGACTTGGAGTGCGCGGCGGATGGTCGACGCGGAAAAATTCGAGGAATTTGTGCGTCGAGTAGCGGACATGCCGCTGAATCATTCGACAGGGGTCGGAAGAGGCCGAGGAAACCCAACGACTCGCGAGACGCGCGTCGGCGATCAAGATGGCGGCCGAGCGATGCCGGCCAACCGCATGGCGTCGGGCGGGCGCGAAACGATAGCGCGCATGACCGAAGCGTCGACGCCATGTTTGCTCGGGGGCGACGCGGGACTGTCAACGAACGTGTCGCGCGGGAGTAGCGAGCCGCGGGAGGCGCGCGCTATACCGCGCGAGCAATCATCTGTTATAGAGGGACATACAAGTCCGCGATTGGTGGACGACCGCCGCGCCGCGCCAACGGTCGACTCGGAGGAAATAGGGCCGGAGGATCTCGCAAGAGCGTCGTCGGGGAATCAGGCGTCGACGCGGAACGCCCTGGAGCTGCCACCGACGTTCCGCCAGCCGACGTACCACGTCATTCCGGACTTCTCCAGGGATATAGAGTACTTCAACGGCGAGCCGGACGGCCTGAGAGCTCGAGAGTGGCTCGACAACCTCCAATCGCTCGGGCAACTCCACCAGTGGCCGGAGGATTATTTGCTGGCAGCCGCGAGGATGCATCTCAGTGAAGGCGCCAAAGATTGGTTTCGAGCAAGGGTGAGTGAGATTCGGTCGTGGGGGGAATTTCGCGAAGCATTTGAAGCCACGTTCATCGTGCGAGATGACGTTTCTACCCGGTGGGCGAGAATGAAGGCGCGACGGCAGGAGAAGGGGGAAACGGTGAACCGGTATTTCCATGCAAAGGCTAGGCTTTGTGCGCCCTTAGGGTTGAGCTTCCGCGAGGAGCGGAGCGAAATATTGTCCGGCTTAGCTTCGCGAGAATTGTTTAACCTCATTATGCCGTCGTCACAGTATACCTTCGACTCCCTGTTACACGACCTCATCCACTACGAAAAGGTGTTGTTGACCCAAAGACAAGAGTGCGGGGGACGGAGTTCGCGTGAGCCTATGTGGGGGAGAGACAGGGGAAGGGAGGCGAGTCGACAGCGGGTCGCCAAGCCAGTGCGCGAGAGTCAGTCTAGGCCGCCGCTACCGGAGCGTGTGTGTTATAACTGTCGCAAGCCGGGACATTTTTCTCGTGAGTGCCCGGAAGAGCGACGCGGACCTGCATGTTACCGGTGCCACCAGAAAGGTCACGTGATGAGTCAGTGTCCAGGGGCCTCGAAGCCGGAGCACCGCACCGTACAATCGATTGGCAAGCGTAATGACAGCTCGGCTGTTAAGTACGTAAAGAATGTGCAGGTGAACGGCAGGGACGTGTCAGCGTTCGTCGACACAGGCAGCGCCGAGTGCACGATCAAGGCATCGAGGGTCTTGATGCAGCAGCTGCCGGTCGCGAACGTGGCGACGACACTCAAACCGTTCGGGCCACCGGAATTCGTGGTGCGCAGTGTGGGGACGACGCAGGCCGACCTCACCGTCGACGGAGTGGAGGTGAAGGGAGTGACGCTGCTTGTGGTGCCGGACGACGTACAGGCGGTCGATATGCTGCTAGGTCGCACATTCACAGAGGCGCCAGGGGTCGCTTTCCACAAAACAGGCGAGCAAGTGACTTTTTATCGAAGCCCGCTGCTACCGGTGGATTGTGCTGAGCCGTCGACGTCGTTTGCTGTCGCCCACGATGTAACCCTACCGCCGAACTCGATCTCGCTGGTGGACCTGGTTGGACCCGACTCGAATCACCTGGTGCCGTTCGCCAATTGGGGAGCGCGAGAGCATCTACTCACGCGAGGACGAGTGGCTGAGCGAGGGGCGATTTGTAAAATCCAGGCCGAAAAGGAGACGTCGACGAGGCCAGAGTTATCGGAAGCAGACCTAGATATTGGGGAGGAGCAGCTACCGGTGGTGCGTCACGAGCTAGTAGCACTGCTGAACGAGTTCCGGGACTGTGTGTCGACCGGGCTGCACGACCTGGGCTGCGCAAAGGACGTGGCGATGGAAATTAAAATTAAACCGGGGGCTCAGCCGGTCCAATCCAAACCCTACCGCACGACGGAGAAGGAAAGGCGGGAAATCCGGGAGATCGTCAAGGGTTGGAAGGAGGAGGGCATCGTCGTCGACACGAAGTCGGACTACGCGAGTCCGGTCTTGCTGGTGCGGAAGAAGTCGGGGGAGTCGCGGTTGTGTGTCGACTTCCGCAAGTTGAACGCGATTACGGAGCGCGTCCATTTTCCGCTGCCACACATCGACGACCATCTAACCCGAATTCGTGACAGTCGTGTGTTTACGGTTCTAGATTTGGCCCACGGATATTTGCAGATTCCGCTCACTCCGGAGTCACGCGAGAAGACGGCAATCATTACCTCGGAGGAAACGGTGGAGTTCACCCGAATGATTTTTGGGCTGATGAACGGGCCAGCCTACTTCGGGAAGGCGATGCAACGGGCCTTGGGACCGCTACGCGACGACGTGGCCATGTTTTACCTGGACGATATCCTGATCCCCGGGCAAACGTGGGAGGACACGGGACCGAAGCTTAGGCTCGTGCTGGAGGCATTGAGGAAGGCCGGACTCACAATCCGGTTGTCCAAATGCCGTTTCCTCGCGCGGCAGGTATCTTACCTCGGTCACGAGATCTCCGCGCGGGGGATCGAACCGGGCCACGTCAAGGTAGCGGCGATCAAGGAGATGCCGGCGCCTAGGAACGTCCACGAGATCCGACGGTTTCTAGGGCTCACCGGCTACTTCCGGAAATTCGTCCCACGGTTCGCTCAAATCGCGGAGCCGTTATCGCGACTACTGAAGAACGATGCCGTCTTCGAGTGGGAGGACCCTCAGCGTCGGGCGTTCGATACCCTGAAGGCGAAGCTGACGTCACCGCCAGTGCTGCAAACTTTCGACCCGAGGGCCGAAACCGAAGTGCATACCGACGCCAGCGCGGCAGGGCTGGCCGGCATGCTGCTCCAGCGGGATCCAGAGGGGCGGATGCGCCTGGTGTACGCGGTCAGTCGGAGGACGAGCGAACCGGAGAGCCGCTATCACAGCAGCAAGCTGGAGCTGCTGGCGGTGGTCTGGGCCGTGACACGTCTCCGCGCCATGTTGGCGAATATTGCTTTTACCGTAGTTACAGATTGCCAGGCCCTCTGCTATTTGAGCACCCAGAGGACGCTCAACCCGCAGGTCGTGCGGTGGAACGACCTCCTCAGTGAGTACGAGTACCGGATCATCCATCGTCCTGGGAAGACTCATGCGCACGTGGACGCCATGAGTCGGGCGCCGGTCGAACCTCCGGACGCGAGTGGGTGCGTGCTCCAGCTCGGTTCAAACGATGACGAGGATCGGGTGCTGCTGCACCAAGTTCAGGACGAGAGCATCAGGGCGAAGAAGGAGATCTTGGGGAAGGCGGTAGCAGCTCGGACGCGGGACGAACGGGGCCGTGTCAAAGACTACGAACTACACGAGGGGATCGTCTACAAACGGTGCGGCGAGAAGCTGCTCTATGTGGTCCCGAGGGCGATGCGCAAGAGCCTCGTGGTGCAGTTCCACGATCTGAAGAGCCACGCGGGGGCGGAGCGGACGGCCCAGCGCATCCTGGAGCACTACTACTTCCCGGGGTTGCGAGCCTACGTGAAGCGACACGTGCAGGGATGCCTGACGTGCATTGCCGGGAAGGCAAAGCCGGGGCGCCAGGCGGGGGAGCTGCATCCGATTCCGGTCGGAGACCGTCCGTTCGCCATCGTCCATATTGACCATCTCGGGCCTTTCGTTACTAGCCGGCGGGGCCACAAGTATGTCTTCGTGCTTGTCGACAATCTGACCAAATTCTGCGTGATTCGGGCGGTCAAGGACACACGGACGGCTAACGTCCTGAAACATCTGCGGGAGTTCGTGGACATGTATGGAGCCCCGAAGAGGATCGTGTCGGATCGGGGTACGAGCTTCACCGCCAAGGCTTTTGGTGGGTTCTGTCGGGAGCATGGAATCCGGCACACCCTAAATTCGCCCAGACATCCGCAGGCGAACGGGCAGGTTGAGCGTGTCAACGCCACGCTCGTGCCGGCGATTAGGGCGAGTTTGGAGACCGAGGACGGGACCGATTGGGATCGCCACCTGGGGAAAATTCAAAGCGACCTCAACGAGCAAATCAACGCGAGCACCGGGAAGAGCGCGTTCGAGATGATCTACGGCTACGTGCCGCGACGAGGCGAAGGCGAAGCTCGGAGGGTGACCAGCCAGGTGAGCGAGAGGTACTCGCATCCACGGACCATCCAGGACGAAGCACGACGGAAGCTGGAGAAGGCGAAGCGGCAGATGAAGCAGCGATACGACTCGGGAAGGCAACTGAATCCGAGCTTCCAACCAGGGGATATCGTCTACATGCGAGTCGCACCCCAGGGTCAGGGTGAGTCCACCAAACTGTACCCGAAATACAGGGGACCGTTGTCGATTATCGAGAAGCTGCCAGGCGACACGTTCCGGGTTGCCGATCTGAGGGGCGAGGGCACAGCGCGGCGCTACGCCACGACAGCCCACGCGAGCCAGCTGAAGGTGTGGCGACCGGGGGATGGCGACGACGAGGAGGATCTGGGTACGGACGATTCCGAGGAGTCAGAATTGGGCGAGGAGCCGCCTGCCGCTGCGACCAGGAAAATGCCCGAGAAAACGCCATCTGAGGACGAGGCGGACCAGGGCCAGCGTCCGAGGAGGCGAGCGTCCCGGCCTTCGCGCTTTAGAGACTATATCATGTGAATTGCATATGCGTAATTGAGTAGGCGGATCGGTATTAACGAAGACCTGTGATTTCTTGTGTGTGTTTTCCGTTTAGGTGTTATTTTCTATCCAATGTACCTGAAAATGAAAAAAAAAAAAAAGAGGAAAAACAAAAAGGGGGAGAGAAGCATGTATGCGGGTCCGGCCACGTGATGGCCGAGCCGTTCTGGATGAGCTCGAGGGCGAGCTCAAGCAGGATGGCCGAATGTTAAAGATAAAAGGGAGAATATATTTATATACATTACCGTAACGGCCGGCGACGCGCGCCGGTCGAATGGCGGCTGAGCGAGAGGGCGCCCAGCGCGTGCGAGTGAGGGAGCGAGCGAAGGCGGGCCGGGAGAGCCGGTCTTCTCCTCCGGACTGTGAGCCAAGCGAGACGTGCGCGAGGCGATTCTTCTGTGTGAAAGACTCTGTGGAAAAAGATACTGTGTGGACTAGCCGTGAGACTGCGTGTGGTACGGCGAGCAGGGACTGTGTGATATACCTGCGGTACAAAATACTGTGCGAACTGTGTGCGTAAGACTGAGCCGCGAGGATTCGCGAAATCGAAGCTCGTTTTTGGAGCATCGGAGTGATTTAAACGGAGCCTTGCTCCAAAACGTTTCGGAGCCGCTCCGCGCGCTTTTTCCGTCCGTTATACGCGTCGTTAAACTTAAATCTATTGTCTTAAATTATTTATCAAGAATATATATATATACTTACCTTTCTCTACCGTTAATCCTTGGAATTATATCACGTTTTATTTAACAATTTGTTTTGAGATTAGCATCGGTAAAGGACGGAATTTGTAGATCCGGCATCTTCAAACTTATTTACCCAATGACGTGATTAGCTCGGTACCTGACAGTTCGTGAATTCAGGTGTTGGAACACTTCATCGAATCTCATACGTATTAAGGCGATACATTTCAAATATAGGAATATAGGAAGACTACACATTGAAACCGTAAAGCAATATTTTATCGCTTATAAAGATTTCGGTGCTGTTATATATCTATGAGGGTCTAGATGTGTAATAGTATCCTATCGCTTTTTCAAAGTTTAATCGGCCTAGGAGAAAACTCTTTCGCGAAGTTTTTCGCGATCGTAAGGACTTACACCGGTGAAAAAAAAATCCTATATAACCGTCGCATGCCCCACTGGGGTCTGAAAAACCCGACGAAAACACGTAAAATCAAATTCTTTCGCCTTTCTCGGGAAAATATTTTTTAAACGAATATATCTCAGAAGGTCTTAACTTTGACAATTCGGTCAATGCATAGACAGATTCCTCGACTAATTGGCTATCGATTTAAAAAAAAATCTATCGTAATACGACTATTTTACTCGGAATTATGACTGAAAATCTGAATGGGGTCCCACAAACCCAAGTGTGGCAAGTACGTCCCGAAAAAATGGGTAGCATTCTAGGCATAATATATCCTTAATAATAATTTGAGGCCCCCACATATTAAGTAGATCAACCTCAATACGATAATTAAGTAAGTTCACGTGCCCTAGCAGGAGTCGAAATTCTGGATTCCATCCGGTTGTTAATCATTGAAACGAATTTAATTATTAATATCTTGCGAAACTCCAAATTGATTACATACTGAAAAACAAAGTTATGTGAATCCAGCGCGATCTGTATTATGGTTTACTTTGATGCCACAATGGCATAACAGCGCGGAGATATCAGAGGGTCAAAGAGTTTCACCAACGCCAGTTTTGACCAATGATCGCTGTTCTGCATATATATAACGCGATCCAATACTATGGCAGCCTCGACGACCGAGCCAAGATGAATTCTGATTGATTGAAATGCGTTTAATTTCAAATGCGAACTCAAATGACGCCGATGCAGCTGGGTCAAAGCCTCAGTCGATGGTATCTAAAATATTATCATCATTTATAATTGTATTGGACATTTTCATTTTGGTTGGCATGAACTTAACTATCCGTTGCCTCAACGATTCTCACCTTCTCTCGATGTACTCCTATTTTCATTAAAGCCCACTGAGCGTAAATAGGAAAGTCTCGGGTCGGTGCTCCTCGACCAATTTTCGAATCAGGAATGTCTTTAAAAATTGTAATAAAATAAAAACATTTCATGTATTAAGAGTGCACAGTTTCGTGAGTTTTTCAAATATCAAATAAAGAAGAAGAATTACATCAATTTCTCAAATATCGAGTTACATAAAGTATTATTTTCTTTATCGAACGAACATTTAGCTAATGTAAAAAAAGAGAAATCTGTTGACGAACAGGTCAATTATTAATTGTCTTCCACTAGAAAAAAAAAGGTACAATGTTGCTCGATCACTTCTATTTTAAAGGCCATATCTGATCGAATTGACATTTTGTAATCCGTAAGCTCATTTGATTACTATGTATTGTGATAATTTTTTCGCCACTTATTTTGTGTACTTACACATATGGCGGAAAAAGAATTGAGTATGATTTATAATGGAATAGGTTTCGATGAAAGCATTGTATCTGACTCAAAATGTCTGATGCAAAAACGAGGTTCTACATACTGAAAAAAAAGTGTTTCCATATTGATTGGTAAAGTACGGTATGCAATTAAAGTAGTCCAGGAATATGTCTTCTTTACCTTGCGTTTGAATTTATACAACCCTTTAATTTACCTATTCAATCAGTATAATATCTGGTCGCCGTTTTAATGCGATATTGAGTGCATCGGATAATTTGAAAAATTTGCATATCTATTTATCTGAAAAGGAAACAATTAACGTATTTGGCAGGGATATTTCCCTTCTTTAATTGAAAATCCGATTATTTTTCTGCAATCTTTAAATAAATAATTGTCCGCGCGATTAAACTTACCAAGTGACTGGAGAACAACTTGCAACAAAGCGCGATAAAACAAGGAAGGAGAGTGAGAATCACCAGGTTCTTTCGATTTAGTTCTCTCAACCGACTGTTGAGCGATCATTCGGCAATTTTTCGTCAAGTAATAATTGCAAGTGAGGGTTTCACTGGTTAAATGATAGCAGCATGGCACAACGCAGAGACACTTTAAGTAGTCAATGTTTAAAAAATGTCTTATCATGGAATGCGTTAGCTGACCACATGCATGTAATCCAGTCAAAAGGCAATTGTTGCTCATTTTTCCTTCGCCAAACTGGGATCGAATAATGTTTTTGTAATCTGTTTTGTCATCAATGTGTTCAACGGTATATCGGACCTGCAACGAAAGTTAGAGTGAATAATTGGTTAACAAAATAGTCAAAAAGGCAAGAATTTGCACACTGGATATCCCTTTGAAAACGTACTGGTTGCAAAACCATATTTAAAGTCTTTTGGTAATGAAATTTCTTAAGCCACAGACAGTGGCTCCATACATAAATTTATGTTCATGAGAAGATAATCGGTGCAATATTTATATCGAAAGGTGTACATTTACGGGTATTTCGTACATAAGTCGTCGCCAAAAAATCAGGTATATTGAAAATTTTGTGCGGTTCGCAAAACGTACTGTAATTTAGCTAATTGGAACGCTTCGTGTGAGTGGAAAATAAAAACGATTACTTGTTTAAAGGTATGCAACGTCATCAGATATAAAGAAAACTTTTGCTCGTCATTTCAAATTAACACGTTTATCTAAATATATAGAAATTATTTAAGCACTGTGTTAACATCTAACAATTTCAATTGTTAATATTTCTTGAAGGCTTTTTATGAAAGTGTTCGTTCGACAAATTGTTAAAGTTTAAGTGCAATATAGAATCTTTGTACGAAAACATACAAAAATGTACGACTTTTATGCGTTAAATTTTACAAAAAATATCGAAAAAATGAACAAGTTTCGTATGAAACGCATCCGTATGAAAAAAAAACAACTTCATTCCAGATCATACAAAATTCATTACACGGATGTTTGTTTTAACAATTTTGTGTCATCGGAGTCGTTTAAAGATTACACATCCTCGAGGGCTCCGAATAAGCTTGAAATGTGTAAAATACAATTTTATTGTTGCATAGTTTGATAGCCTAAACGTCCATTTGCAAGACAGATTGTGTCAAAATTCGAATAATATACCGGGTTATAACGATTTTTGTGAAGGGTTTGTGAATGGTTCTCCACGCGTGGTAACCTTCTTTAAATTATATCTTATGATATATATTATATCAAATCCAATGATACCATCCTTTGTAGGTAAAACTTTGCAGCTGCCCACTCAACTAAATACCAGCGGATGTTTCTCCGTCCATTGATTCAGTTACTCGTAGATAATGCTACCGTATAGATCGACATGTAAAGTGTATTATAACGCAGTGAATACAAAAGAAATGCATTCTTAAAGTAAATATTCTAGAGATCCTGCTGATCGTCTTGGTGTATATCCATTCGTTAGTAACAAATGATTCAGATTGCCTTTTTCATCGAAACCTGACCTAGTCGTACCAATATTTTCGTTAAAAAGAACTATTGAGAATTGACCTGTTTTTTTGGTGCCAAGCTTATGCAGACCCATTGCTACAGTTTGTTTTTTTAGTTTCCTGTCATATTACAAAACACAAACTGTGATTCTGTATGTATGTACAATTACAACTCTATACATACCGAGACATGTTCTTCATTTTTTTTCCCCAAAAGCATTTCTCGACGGTGAAGAGCTCCTCTTATATTTGTATTGGAAGAGTCTATAGCCAATACCGGTATGCTATAATTTTGCGATATTCTTTCGGATAAATATCCCTTTCCGCTTCCAGCATCAATCACCAAACTTATCCCATTCGTTTCTGCCAAATGTCCAACCAATCGAGCTAAAAGTTTTATTTCATGTTGTTTCTTGTTGCTCGTTAAATTCATAATTTTTGTTTTATCAGCTTCTCCGATATATTCCGATTCTGATGCAAACACTCCAAACTCGGCTGGCTTTGTTACAGATACACTATTTTTTAAGGATAAAAAATCGGCGCGTCGTAGCAAAGCATCCAACACTGGGCTGGTGGTTTCACTTTCTTCCACATCATAGTTCTTGCTGATGGTATTGAAATCCAAAGGTTCCATACTTTCCAGTTCGAGTCTTAAGGAACTGGGCAAACATTCGTTCCACAAATCTTTAGTGATAAAGTCGACGAGATGACAATCTATAAGCCTCCGATGTTCCTCGATAAATGAAAGGGCCTCTTCGAAATGTTTGCTCCAATCGATCATTTTTAGCAGTTGTGTTACTTCTTTCTTTTTTTTTCTTTCATAAATCAGTAGTCCAGCATTTGAACTTCCGGATATGAGGGATCGATTTTTGTCAGAGAACAAAGCTTTTTGTATTTGAATTTTATATCCTCAACTTTTGTCAATACATCAATAGAATCGTCGTTGTCTCTAGGAAAACTGTCCAGAGCTTTTCGCAGTTTTTTTGCTTGATGAATGACTTTTCTGCTGAATAGCCCCTTGTTCAGGCAGTATTGCAGTATTCCATGATAATAGCCCAAACGAGCCGCAAGGAGCGAAGATCTGTGATAACCCAGATGATATCCTATGAGAATTTGTTGCGATCCAGATCCATAGCCTTCCTTGTAACCGACTGTCTCAGCTATCTCTTCGGCCAATAATAATTTTTCAAAAGACTCGTTTATGTCTTCTTCGTGTGGGCACTTGGGAGATTCGATCGTTATGAGCTTGCCTGCATGCTTAAATGTACAATTAAACCTTGATGTCTCTATCAAACTCAAATTCAAGTGGAAAATAACATTCCCTATTAAATGAATATGTTATTCTAGATTGGCCTATAGGTTTGAAATTTGAAGTTTGACGTTTGAACCGTTTTTTATTTTGTTAAACACATTTAACACGTACTCGATTATTAAAGGCTCAAAAATGAAATGGTGGTTTTACAACGCAATCCAAGAACTAATGATCCATACCTCGCGATTCTTGCTCATGATGACAGTGCCAACGTTTTTTTTTTTCTTCGACAAATCCTACGAATAACTATTATCCAATAATGTTCAAAACCATTATCACGTGAATGTCGGAACCTCCGTACAAAAGCAGACAACAAATAACCTTACTTCTACCCTTCACGAATTGTATGCATTTGCGGAATATTCATAGAGATCATAACATAACATAACTGCTATAGTATAACGAAATAATATTTGCCGTAGCTGCATTTCATTTAACTCCAAGAGAAAATGTATGTATGATGAATTAAAAATATGACTATAGATGAATAGGAATGTTTATTTTTACCCAACTGTACGACCATGGAGACTAGAGTAAAGGAGCCCGAACGCATATGGCGGAATCGTCGAAAAGTGGATCGCGAAAGTGATGAAAGATCTTGTAGTTCGAAAAATATCCGCAAGCGATACCAGCGCCTGGTACCGAATAGGATAGGTGCGTGAGGACCGGCTTAGCAGTGTTTGTGACATACATACAGTGACGTATTACTGTCAGTTACTATATATGTGAGTATTATATGTATGTCAGTTACATACAGTTTACGCTGTCACGCATCGTTGAGTGATATTTCGGTATTAAAAGTATTTATAAAATCAAAACAGAAAAAGACGATCCAATAAAGGTAAGAACTGAACCTTAATATTATGTTTATGCAATTAATTCGCGAATTGGCGAAAATATTGACAAATATTGACATCGGCATGTGCAACTACATGTTGATTCATTTCGCCAAATCGTTTGTATTTCTTTTATTGCATGCTATCTTCGCCGAATTTAATTATAATTGCCATCAATTTTAATGCTGTTAGAGATTCCTTTGATACAGCAAAAATGTAATGCATGGTGCTTGGATTAAAAAAAAACGTTTTTTAGGTTAAATATGCAAATCCTTTAATATAAATCCCCCTCGCTCCCATTTCGTTATAATGTATTACCTATAACATTCAATTGGATTTATTTTTTGATTTCACTTCGCCATGGGTAAATATTGCGCTTACCCCGCATGTCCCTTCCGTCACCCGAATAGGTAGTTTTCTAATATTTAAATTGTTGCCCCGCCTGGGGTTTAGATTCGGTTTTGTTGGTTGATTTGAGGCTTGATGTAAATTATACATTTTATTATTTCTTTTTGTAGCGACGAAAAAAATATTTTTCTTGAAAATCCAGTATGCAATATTCACATTATGGCTCTTTAATCGTACGTGTCACCGTATACAAATAAAACAATTACAGTATAGATCACCTCCAAGTAAAAAATTACTGATATATAATCATTTAATAATTTAAACAAAAGCATATCAATATTACTCTTAAGTATTATAAACCGCGCTAATAAGAAAGAAATATACGACAAATTGCGGATCGAAGAAATATACGAAATTGCGATTCGAAATCACCGCGCGGACGGAGCCAGCAGTGGTAGCGCCGCCAGGCGGGTACAATCCGCGGATCATTCATCACTTTCACAACCATTTCGCCAGCATTGCGTTCGGGCTCCTTTACTCTAGTCTCCATGTGTACGACCTTAGTTCCTTTAACAGCAGCTTGTTTTCGGTCGCGGCTAGAATTGCGCTGTAAGCGCTCACAACGCGATACCCACTGCAATCGGACCAATCAGATCGACCGTAAGCACACTATGAACGCTGTAAGCGCAGTTCGGACCGCAGCCAGCCCCCTGACCAGGGAGGCTAGAGTGGGAGGAGTCCGATCTCTTATGGAGAGACTTGAAAAAAGTGGCTACAAAAATGTGGTCATACCGGGATGGCGCCACTATTGCTAAGACGTCGAGAAGTGAGCTGCGTGTGACAGAGACGGAACAAGTAAATAATGAGAAGTGAACTGTGCATAAGGCAGCATGATACTTGAGAAGTAGGCTGCGTGCGAGAGAGATGCAAAATGATATATAGCCAGATCGCGCGCAAAAGTTACCCCCTCTCTAGCCTCTTACGCGCCCATCACACAATCATAGTAGCGCGTGTTCGTGAGCGAGCGACGCTCGGACATCTTCGGAAAGAGCCGAGCGCGCCGGAGTTTCCCGACCGCGCCTTCGGCAGCTACACCAACACATGGACGCCGAGCTCGTTCATGTGCGGCCAAGCCGAAACGAAGGCTTCGAGGGAAAAAGCAATCTGGGCACGACTCGCGCGTGACGTCACTCGACGGAACGCGCGAGGCTTTTAGACGATTTCAATGCTTATTTAGCTCTTGATTCTCTGCGTTATCAATGGATACAAAAAAATGTATCGGGCACCCTGATCGCTTTTTTTTTAGTTTATACGTTAATTTAAATATAACAATAAATCCAAATTACAACTTATTTGTCTTCTAAAAAATTGTTTACACTCTACTCACACCCATCCTTATGCCAAATAAATTATAATTCATAAAAGTAAGCGGAAATATATTTATATTCGTATTATTATATTAATTCTCATACTTTCATCAAGCGATAAAGCATTATCCCCAAAAACAAGCGAATCATTCATCTGGCCGCGAATCGTCAGTACCAGAAAGTGCATATTCTACAAGCGATGAGATGGTCCCGTTGGTAGCGTTCCTGGCTTCGGTCCGCAGGGGCGCCGGATCGTTCCCCGCGCTCAGTGCGTTTTTTAAAATTCTGATTACCATTAATTCTTATTTGACTAGTTATTTTTATTAGTTATCATTATTATTTTAATTAGTTATCTTTTAGTGTCGAAAAATTATTCGCGCACTCCGACCGCTTATTTGATTAGTTTGTACGTTAATTTTAATTTAACAATAAATCTAAATTACAACTTATTTATCGTCTAAAGAATTGTTTGCGCTTTACTCACACCCGTCCCTATGCGAAATAAATTGTAATTCATAAAAACTAAGCGAAAATATATTTATATTCGCATTATTATATTCATTCTCATATACTATCATCAAGCGATAAAGCATTATCCCCAAAAACAAGCCACATCCTTCCGGCCGCGAATCGTAACTTACGAGAATGAATATAATAATACGACTATAAATATATTTCCGCGCTAGCAATTTTGGCAACTGCAAAGTCGACCGAAATAATCAACGGTTGAATTTGGACAGCTTTACAACTATAAAGTCGACCGTAAAAAAAATCCTAATGGTTGATTCAACGGTTGTTTAACCGCGACCATTTTGTTTTCGCTGGATGGTTGTCTTACTCCGTCGCACAATCTGCTGCGGATACCCCCCCCCCCCCCCCCCCCCCAGTGTTTGATGACTCAATTCTCCGCAAATCATCAATTTAATTATCAAGACAGTATAATTTGATTAATCATTAAATATATTGCGTCGAGTCAACCATCCAATCAATCGCCGAGTTAACCATCGAGTCAACCATCCATAGAAAACGCAGGATGGTCGACTTTCAAAGATGAACAGTTGAGAAGCTGTTCAAATTCAACCGTTGAACTTTTACGTTGACTCAACTGTCTTGTACAACCGGTTGACCAAAATGACAGGGCGCTTACTTTTATGAATTACAATTTATTTGGCATAGAGACGGGTGTGTGTAAAGCGCAAACAATTTTTTAAAAGATACATAAGCTGTAATGTAGATTTATTATTACATTCAAATTAACGTACAAACTAATCAAATAAGCGGTCGGAGTGTGCGATAAATTTTTCGGCACTAAAAGATAACTAATAAAAATAATAATGATAACTTAATAAAAATAACTAATCAAACAAGAATTAATAGTGATAATAATTTTAAAAAAAAGCACTGAGCGCGAGGAACGATCCTACGCTTCTGCGCACCGAAGCCAGGAACGCTACCAACGGGACCATCCCATCGCTTGTAGAATATATACTTTCTGGTACTGACGATTCGCGGCCGGATGGTTGATTGGCTTGCTTTTGGGGATAATGCTTCATCGTTTGATGAAACTATGAGAATTAATATAATAATACGAATATAAATATATTTCCGCTTACTTTTATTAATTATAATTTATTTGGCATAAGGACGGGTATGAGTAAAGCGTAAACAATTTTTTAGAAGATAAATAAGTTGTAATTTGGATTCATAATTATATTTAAATTAACGTATAAACTAAAAAAATAAGCAATTAGGGTGCGCGATACATTTTTTTGTATACATTGATAACGCAGAGAATCAAGAGCTAAATAAGCATCGAAATCATCTAAAAGCCTCGCGCGTTCCGTCGGGTGACGTCACGCGCGAGTCGTGCTCACATTGCTTTTTCCCTTGAAGCCTTCGTTTCGGCTTGGCCGCACATGAACGAGCTCGGCGTCCATGTGTTGGTGTAGCTGCCGAAGGAGCGGTCGGGAAACTTCGGCGCGCTCGGCTCTTTCCGAAGATGTCCGAGCGTCGCTCGCTCACGGACACGCGCTACTATGATTGTGTGATGGGCGCGTAATAGACCAGAGAGGTGGTAACTTTTGCGCGCGATCTCGCTGCACTGCTTGCTGGGATGCGTATTCGATCCTCTTCCATCTCTCTTACACGACATCGATACTCAGCTTCGTGCTCGAGGTTTTAGAGATAGTGGCCCCATCCCGGTCTGACCACATTTTTGTAGCCACTTTGAAATGCACAGATCGGCCTCCTCCCACTCTAGCCTCCATGCCCCTGACACTGGCCTACTACTCCTATACGATAAACGAAAACGCGTTTTGTCCGGGCTTTTTAGTTCTTAAAAGCGCCACTACCTAGCGTTGGCTGTTACGTGACAGGCGTCGGCTCTAAACATTCCGATCAGCTGAACGATTCGATACTTTCGTTTCGTGCTGTTATCGTTATTGCGATAACAGCACGTACAGTTACAGCGATAACAGGATCCATCATACACGCGAATAATGGTTTTCGTAAAGTTATCTACACTAGACTTTTATTCATGTGAAATATTCGAAACACCAGTGCAACGTACATATATATGCATGCCTGTCACATGACTACTAGCGCCACAATGCCGAAAGGACATTTTGCGAACAGCATTTATCTACCAGTGTCAGCCCCCCGACCGCAGCCTTGGTTCATGGAATCATGGAGGCTAGAGTGGGAGGAGGCCGATCTGTGCATTTCAAAGTAGCTACAAAAATGTGGTCAAACGGAGAGGGCGCCACTATCTCTAAGACCGAGAAGTAAGCTGAGTATCGATGTCGTGTAAGAGGGATGGAAGAGGATCGAATACGCATCCCAGCTAGCAGTGCAGCGAGATCACGCGCAAAAGTTACCCCCTCTCTAGTCTCTTACGCGCCCATCACGCATCATACTAGCGCGTGTCCGTGAGCGAGCGACGCTCGGACATCTTCAGAAAGAGCCGAGCGCGTCGAAGTTACCCGACCGCGCCTTCGGCAGCTACACCAATACATGGACGCCGAGCTCGTTAATGTGCGGCCAAGCCGAAACGAAGGCTTCGAGGAAAAAGCAATCTGAGCACGACTCGCGCGTAACGTCACCCGACGGAACGCGCGAGGCTTTTAAATGATTTCAATGCTTATTTAGCTCTTGATTCTCTGCGTTATCAATGTATACAAAAAAATTAATCGCGCACCCTGATCGCTTATTTTTTTTATTTATACGTTAATTTAAATATAATTATGGATCCAAATTACAACTTATTTATCTTCTAAAAAATTGTTTACGCTTTACTCACACCCGTCCTTATGCCAAATAAATTATAATTAATAAAAGTAAGCGGGAATATATTTATATTCGTATTATTATATTAATTCTCATACTTTCGTCAAGCGATAAAGCATTATCCCCAAAAACAAGCCAATCAACCATCCGGCCGCGAATCGTCAGTACCAGAAAGTGCGTATTCTACAAGCGATGGGATGGTCCCGTTGGTAGCGTTCCTGGCTTTGGTCCGCAGGGGCGCAGGATCGTTCCCCGCGCTCAGTGCTTTTTTTAAAATTATTATTACTATTAATTCTTGTTTGATTAGTTATCATTATTATTTGAATTAGTTATATTTTAGTGTCGAAAAATTTATCGCGCACTCCGACCGCTTATTTGATTAGTTTGTACGTTAATTTAAATGTAATAATAAATGTAAATTATAACTTATTTATCTTCTAAAAAATTGTTTGCGCTTTACTCACACCCATTCCTATGCCAAATAAATTGTAATTCATAAAAGTAAGCGGAAATATATTGATAGTCGTATTATTATATTCATTCTCGTAAGTTACGATTCGTGGCCGGATGGATGATTGGCTTGTTTTTGGGGATAATGCTTTATCGCTTGATGATAGTATATGAGAATGAATATAATAATGCGAATATAAATATTCCGCTTACTTTTATCAATTACAATTTATTTGGCATAGGGACGGGAGTGAAGCGCAAACAATTTTTTAGAAGATAAATAAGTTGTAATTTAGATTTATTATTACATTTAAATTAACGTACAAACTAATCAAATAAGCGGTCGGAGTGCGCGATAAATTTTTCGACACTAAAAGATAACTAATTAAAATAATAATGATAACTAATAAAAATAACTAATCAAATAAGAATTAATGGTAATAATAATTTTAAAAAAAGCACTGAGCGCGGGGAACGATCCCGCGCCCCTGCGGACCAAAGCCAGGAACGCTACCAACGGGACCATCCCATCGCTTGTAGAATATGCACTTTCTGGTACTGACGATTCGCGGCCGGATGGATGATTGGCTAGTTTTTGGGGATAATGCTTTATCGCTTGATGAAAGTATGAGAATTAATATAATAATACGAATATAAATATATTTCCGCTTACTTTTATGAATTATAATTTATTTGGCATAAGGACGGGTGTGATTAAAGCGTAAACAATTTTTTAGAAAATAAATAAGTTGTAATTTGGATTTATTATTATATTTAAATTAACGTATAAACTAAAAAAATAAGCGATCAGTCACGTATTGGTGTACATGCCGAAGGCGCGGTCGGGAAACTTCGGCGCGCTCGGCTCTTTCCGAAGATGTCCGAGCGTCGCTCGCTCACGAACACGCGCTACTATGATTGTGTGATGGGCGCGTAAGGGGCTAGAGAGGGGGTAACTTTTGCGCGCGATCTGGCTATATATCATTTTGCATCTCCCTCGCACGCAGCCTACTTCTCAAGTATCATGCTGCCTTATGCACAGTTCACTTCTCATTATTTACTTGTTCCGTCTCTGTCACACGCAGCTCACTTCTCGACATCTTAGCAATAGTGGCGCCAACCCGGTATGACCACATTTTTGTAGCCACTTTTTTCAAGTCTCTCCATAAGAGATCGGACTCCTCCCACTCTAGCCACCCTGCGCGCTACTATGATTGCGTGATGGGCGCGTACGAGGCTAGAGAGGGGGTAACTTTTGCGCGCGATCTGGCGATATATCATTTTGCATCTCTCTCGCACGCAGCCTACTTCTCAAGTATCATGCTGCCTTATGCACAGCTCACTTCTCATTATTTACTTGTTCCATCTCTGTCACACGCAGCTCACTTCTCGAGGTCTTAGCAAAAGTGGCGCCATCCCAGTTTGACCAAATTTTTGTAGCCACTTTTTTCAAGTCTCTCGATAAGAGATCGGACTCCTCCCACTCTAGCCTCCCTGCATGGAATATTCGATATATAGTAATATTTGTTAGTTACCTCATTGTGTATTTCAGAATTAATACGCACATTTTCGTTTTTATAAAAAAAATAATAATAATTGGGTAATTATTTGTTGACTTAATTATAACGATCAAGTCAAAAGAATATTATCCCAAATGAGTGAACTTGTAAATGTTTCACATTGGGTTCTGTAGTATCCATCAGCATTGTTTGTCGGCTCCCGACGATTGGTACGCCTGTACCAAGCTCGTTCAACTTCACGAAACCTGTCATGTTTGTGAGATCGGAGCGGCGTTGTTTGCGTGGTATATCGACGATTTTTATTAATTGAAACCAATTGTGGGAGAAAGATGTTATCCCTTGGACCGAAAAAGGACGGCGGTCCGAACACAAAATTCTTCGAGTCTACGGAGGTTCTTACACAGTTAGACGGAGTAAAACAGTGGCTTCTGAAAAATTGCAAGAAAGTGAGTTCCCAAAGCCCGCCGAACTCCACACCCCCTCCCCCGCGAGCGTCCAAGCGCCGTTTACGGCCCAAGCTCAACCGTATAAAGCAATTCTAAACTTATTCCGAATTAAAAGTATATTCCTCCGTTATATCGACACTTCCAACGGTCCTTGAATGATTTTCAACAACGCTCGTAATGATTTTTCAAAATATGTTTTTTTATGATGATTCATTGGCCTTTTTACGAAGCAGAGACTAGAATCTATATATGTATATATATATATATATATATAGCTATACACATGTCTATAGCCATACAGAGTATTGAGTTTTTTGGTATTATAAAGTTTCCAAATGGTAAAGCGTACTCTTGGTTATTGAATTCAGGAAGTTTTATCCAAAGCCTGAGCATAGTAAAGAAATGTGATAGAAATTGATGCAAAGGCAATTTTTTCTAAGCTTACCGGGGCAAACTCTTTGGGTTCTATCGGCCTCGCCGAATGCGGTACTTCAAAATTAAGCTCTTGTAGTTGCATTAATTATTGAGTGATTGCAATGCAGCGCATTGCACATTTAGTTGGTAAACATTTGGTATCGAAGTATCATTATATGCATTATATTTTGAACAAACGGCAAGGAAAATGTCAATCGGTTCTCAATGGGAAACTGTGTAGCGTAGAAGCAGCTATCTTGCATGTGTAACAGCTTGGTGATAGGGCCATTTGGCACCAACGACATTCCGATTGCACGGTTAACATTTTTGTCATGCTTCATGAGAGTTCTAGAAAGTTTTGTTAGGCGCAAGCAAGCGAGTTAAAGAGATTTGCAATGATGAGTGAAAGAGAATTGTAATGCTTGGAGAATTCCCATAGCTGCAACCGATCTATGGTGAATTTAACATGAAATATAATTTACCTTTGGTATATCAGAACAACAAGTGTTGGTGTAATAGCTTCATATCGTCTGTATCCTAATACGATTTAACATCGCTAATAGTTTATCCCTCTGTTAAAAACTGTTGGCCTGATAAAAGCAATTTTCGACAAAGGTCACCTGTTTCTGAGCTTATGTTTGAGAAGAGTATAGGCTATGAGCCAATGTTAAATACATTAGGCAGATGAATAAAAATGTTGCAAAGTTTTAGCTTTGATATATTACATGTTGAGGAAACAATTATGCGCTCTTGGTCTTTCGGATCGGAAGGTATGTCTTTTCATTTTTCCAAAATATAAATCATCCTGACAAACATGAAAATGGATTTTTCAGCTATTTCTCTCACTCTCTGTCATGTACGTATATTTCGCAATGTTTCAAAACAGGAAGAGAGTTACGAGTTAGTGCGTACAGCAACTGAGTTGCTATGAGTGTAGAAATAATAGCCAGCCATTTTGCAGATTCCGTGTGTTCCCTTAAACATTCAATATTCAAAGAAAGGAGTGAAACTCAATGTTTGCCCAAGACGTAATTTATCTAAGGAAAAAACTTTGCGATACGATTTTTACAGATAGAATGTGGGATACATAGTCTCAAAATAGACTTTTGTGAAATTTCAATGAAAAAATAACTCATTAAAGATAACGAGTTATTTGGAACGATTGTTTATTCACGCTAGTCTCTTTTCTCTTAGTACTTACAAACAGACCCTCCGACGAACAAAAGCTTATCAGCCCTGGTCATACAGTTGATTCAGTTTCAAGAGGACAATCTGGGTAAAAATGTGTCCAAGCCGCCGATGACCAGACTTCCCGTAAGTATTTTGTCAAGGGGTGCCGATTTCATTTTCATCAATGTTCATCTCTAAAACGTATGTTAATCGAACTTGGAAAAAAATGTTCAGATGAAATGCTTCTTGGACTTGAAACCTGGTGGAGGTTTGTGCCACATACTTGCAACAGCTTACAAATTCAAACAAGAACAGGGATGGAGGAGGTTCGATCTGCCTGTATGCAAGGTAACATCCCAAGAAATCTATTAAAGTTTCATACTATAAGAAAATAACGACGAACGCAAATTACTACAAGATTCCAAATGGCTGAGGCTAATATGCGTGTGAAAATGTATAATCGACCATTGGTAAACGTACAGTGTAACTGAAAAAGTTGCTGCTCGATCAAAAAACACTTGCATCGATAGACATTAACATCTGACGCATCGTTACAGTCAGGATCGCGAATGGACCGAGTAGTTGAGATGCTTGTAGCCGCGGAGCGAGCTCTGATACAAAATCGCTGCATAACGCAGCCCTGTATTTTCGTAAAGCCCGAAGTCGACAAAGCCACAGCTGCTAAAATCAAAGACGTGGTTAGACGGCATCAAGGGACCATTGCGGAAAATGAGAGTGAAGCGACTCACATTATATATCCCCCGGTTGATCCAATAGAGGAGGAATACGCGAGGCCTTGTATGCGTCGCGAGCGTTCGATATTGCTGCACTGGTACTATTTTCCCGACAGTTACGACTCTTGGGCGACTCTCGATCTACCCATTGAATATCCGGAAGGAAGTATAGCAAGTTCGAGCCCAAGGTGAAATGAACATTTTTGTCGAATAATACAATGCAGCAAAGTAAATTCAACAACAGGGTGCAAATAGAAGATTGTACATTGCTTTTACAATATTTCAGTTCGTTTACGAAGCTTCTTCGTAGGAAGGAAGCTTTGTTAGCCAAATAGAATAATGACGACGCAATGTACAAGTTCATAATGTACACGTTTTATTATAAATTCTATTTGGATGAATCTTTCAAATGATTCTGCGTTACATAAGTTACAAATCTATTTAGCTATGAGAGCCAATTTCAATACCGCGATGAAATATATCTCAATCTTTCGGTGAGTTTTGAAGTTTGAGAATTGAGAAAAAATCATAAATGTCACTTTCGACGTGAACAAAACTTGCCTTATGAAGAAAGAAAAAGAAAAAAATCGTACAAAGCGAAAAGCACCATTGCGCAGTATCATTAACCAAATTGATTGAGTGTACAATCATTTACAGAGGCCCGTATAAAGTTTGCGCCACGTGGGCATTGGACCTAGATCAATACAACGAATGGATGAACGAGGAGGACTACGAAGTCGACGAAGCAGGACAGAAGAAAGTTCACAAATACAGATTGTCCGTGGAAGATCTGATGGCACAGCCGACGAGTCATCCTCCAGCATCAGCCAAGAAACAGAAGAGAAAACGGTCCCCGACCCCACCACCGAAAATTGGCAAGCGCAAGAGGTGAGGCGAAATGCAACGGATAATTATTTTATTTGAGCCAAGAGTCGCATCGCTTTGCGTGTTGGGTATAGCGTGGGAAACGTTGTCTCTGAGGAAAAACAAATCTACGATCGAGGATATTTTTAGTACCAACAGAATAGAGTATGAATAAAAATGCAATTTTGTTACGATTTCGCAGTGGTCGTGGACCTTCGGGGACCGCTCAGGGGACCGCTACACCGTCCTCTTCGTCATCGTCATCGTCAGTAACAGCCGCTACAGCGGTAGTGACCCCGAAGAAAACTCGCGGTGGTGGCGAGGAGGAGGAAGACCTGACACAGGGTATGGAAGATCCACCCGCGGAACCACGAATAGTCGAAGTCGTCGCGAATCCTACAAATCCACCAATTGTCAATCAAACTGGTGCTGCAAGTGGCCCGGCTAATCTTCCAATCACGGGTAATAAGAAACAGGATAGCGAACTACAACCGCTCAAGTCTGGGAACATGGCAGATCTCGATGAGCCTATAGACGGTAAACAAAAATATTAACGAATCGTCAACAATTCGGGATAGGCGATACTTTCATTGGTGCGTATTTATACTAGGTCAATTGTGCTTTCATTTTGACATATCGCCATCCCAGGTGAAAAGAGTAGTTCACAGGGAACTCAAGATCGCGAAGAGCGAGACGCGAGTAAAGAACGCGCAGATGGTGCGAACAAAAGTGACGAACCCGAGGACAACGTGACGGAACAGACTCATCACATTGTCGTGCCCAGTTACTCCGCTTGGTTCGACTACAACTCCATTCACACGATTGAGAAGCGTGCTTTATCCGAATTCTTCAATGGAAAAAACAAATCGAAGACACCCGAGATATACCTGGCCTACAGAAACTTTATGATTGATACTTATCGGCTCAATCCAACCGAGTACATTACCTCTACGGCTTGCAGGTATTGTCAGTTTTGTCAAATATTTCCCGATAGTCCTTTCACCGGATCTAGCTAATGAGATGACATTTTGCATGGTCAATGTGGTATACATTCTCATACATACACCTATACGGGATTCCCCACTTTAATAGCCCACTTTAAATAAACCGCGAGCACGTGGTTTTTCCTACAAAAGATTCACGATTTCGCGATCGTGGGCCAGCAATGGGCCGACATTGACATTTTTCTGCTGACTCGTCAAAGACCTTAGAGTCGTGATTCGGCCTTAAAAAAGTTCGTTTTCAAATAAATCTTACAACAAAAACTCACCGTTCGTGCACGGAAAATACGGAATAAGTTATGACGGTCCAAAAAGGTTGAGCCGCGTTAACATTACCTACTCAACATTCCGGAGGTTAAGAGCTCGAATTTACGACAAAAAAATAAGTTACAATAAGTTGCGACAAAAAGGTTATTGTCAAAAACAGTGTTTTAACGTTAAATAATGCTGGATAACGAAATTTGTGATTACGTGTGACAATTCTTCTTTGAATCGAATAATCAAAACGTGAAGCGGAGAAATGTGACAACTACAAGGTACTGAATCCGAAAATATCGACGCAACAAGCTCTTGTCGTTTAAATCAATGCAAACATGGTATATTGAGCCTAGTAATATTGTTTTCGTCGTATCCGTCGATAGTCACATGCATCGAAACTTACTCCATGTGCGAAAACTCAAAGTTCAACAACTCTCATGTTTGTCATGCTAGAGAGAGATTTTTTCACCATTAGATTCGTTCTAGAAAGCAGCTATTTTTTTAGCAAATTAAAACCATATAGTCTAATTAGAAGAAATGAACGTACCTGCGAATCTCATGAGGGTGTCGACGATTTCATACATGTGTGTGTGTGTGTGTGTGTGTGTGTGTGTGTGTGTGTGCGTGCGTGCGTGCGTGCGTGCGTGCGTGCGTGTGTGTGTGTGTGTGCGTGCGTGCGTGCGTGCGTGTGTGTGTGTGTGTGTGTGTGTGTATTTATGTATGTATGTATGAATGTATGTATGTATGTATGTGTTTTTTTTTTTAAAGAGGTTTAGCGGGAAAATGCCTCCGCACCGTGGCAAATAATTGCCGTGTGTCGGGCTTGCACCGACTAAAAACCCCCATTCCTCTGTGGCCTTACAAATTCTCCCGCGGGACAACCGCTAAGTATTACATCGCGGGAGAGGCCTTAGCCGTAGCTCTTCCTGCAGTGTTGTCAGACGACCTTACATCCCCCGTTCCACTCTAGATGTTATGAGTGGTTTAGGGGTTCGTGTCGCTGATTTAATCTATGACTGCCTGGTCTTCCGGCGTCGTCTTCTTCCTCGCACGTTCTGCACGTCGCAACTCCTTCATCACTGCGGCAGCATAAGCCGATACCGCTGTCCACGCGTCTGCTGACTGCAGCATCAATTCAACCAGGTTGTCCGGGGTGATGCGTGTCTCCAGCTGATCCTCGACTATCGCGCGGGAGGCACTACAACGTGGGCATTGGAACAATGCATGTTCAGCGTTCTCCTCGACTGCTACACATGCTGGGCAGTCCGGGGAATCTTCATAATTAAACTTATAGAGATAAGCCCGAAAACAGCCGTGTCCTGAGATCACTTGAGTGAGATAATAGTTGAGCTCCCCGTGTAGACGGTTCACCCATATCTCCACCTTCGGGATTAGTCGATGTGTCCACCTTCCCTTGGGAGAAGCATCCCACATCGTCTGCCACTTGTTGAGACTGGTTGCTCTCGCTTCTGTCCTTGCATAACTGGGGTTTCTAGCTCCCTTCTGCTGGTACATCGATCTACGCTCCTCGGCAAGCACCTCAATGGGTAGCATTCCCGCGATAACGTTGATAGCGTCCTCGGAAACGCACAGGCTACCCTCAAGGCACTGACGCGATACGTTGCTGCAGCCTTCCTGCGGTACTCCTGGATTTTCAGTGCATCAGCCTATATGGGTATGCCATAGGTGAGCACTGAGGTCGTCACTGATGACAGCAGTTTCCTCCTCTTCTGTCTGGGGCCACCAACATTAGGCATGAGTCGCGCCAGTGTGGTAGCCACCCCAGCGGCCTTTCTGCTGATCGGCTCGGTTTGCTCTTTGAAGTTCAGCCTCGCGTCGAGAATCACACCCAGGTACTGAATGAACGGTTGGGATGTGATTTCGGAGTTTCCAACCCTGAGCGTCACCGTTTCCATCATCTTCCTGCTGGATACGAGGAGTACTTCTGTTTTGTGGGCTGCAAGATGCAGTCCAACAGAATACATCCATTCCTTTATCTTGGCGAAAGCTTCGCCGAAGACTGCGGTGATTTGCTCCAGAAATTTGGCGATGACAATCAGCGCCGCGTCATCTGCGAACGCTACGATGGACACTCCTTTCGGCAATTTTAATAGCAGCAGATCATTGTACATGATGATCCACAGAAGCGGTCCAAGTACAGAGCCCTGAGGAACTCCTCCAGTCACCCTATACGTCTTTGGTTCATCCTCTGTGTCGTACATGAGCCACCTATTACATAGGTAACTCGCCACTATTCTCCGT
Organism: Ophion ellenae; assembly: GCA_963210295.1. Taxonomy (NCBI): domain Eukaryota; kingdom Metazoa; phylum Arthropoda; class Insecta; order Hymenoptera; family Ichneumonidae; genus Ophion; species Ophion ellenae. The sequence goes on along the minus strand of OY723389.1, from coordinate 9,317,963 downwards.
AGGTACCATGGTACACCTAATGTTTTTAGGGCATCCATGATACACTTCCATATCGCCGAGTTGAAAGCGTTTTTGACGTCGAGAGCGACAACTGCGCAGTACTTCTTGGACCCTCTTGTATGTATGTATGTATGTATGTATGTATGTTTTTTTTGTATGTATGTATGTATGTATGTTTTTTTCTATGTATGTATGTATGTATGTATGTATCCATCGAATTTCCTCCTCGCAACCCTAAATCTTTATAGTGAACGTTTTGTGATCCGGTTCATTTTCGCGACTAATTCGTGGTGCGTATAAAAAATGGCGCACCCTGTATTTCACGCACACACACAAACATGCGTGCGCTATTTCCTGTTAAATTAGCCTTGAGTCGTCCCTATGATATGTTGCAAATATTGTTTAAAAAACAATAAAATGACGGGCAGTCACTCCAGTGCATATTGGCAAAAATCGGTCAAGTTGTTTCGAAACGATTGAACTAAAATATTCCCTCGCATGAGAGTGACTGTTTTTTTTTCTTCAAGGCGCAACTTAGCCGGAGACGTTTGTGCGATAATGCGAGTACACGCGTTTCTCGAGCAATGGGGCCTCGTGAATTATCAGGTGGACGCCGAGTCACGACCAACGCCAATGGGACCTCCGCCGACCTCGCATTTCCACGTTCTCTCGGACACGCCGTCCGGACTTGCTCCGGTAAATCCGAATCCACCTAAAACGCCACAACCATCAGCGGCCAAGACATTATTAGACCTCGAGAAAAAACCTGTGGTATCGGGAGCGACCGGTGGCGTGGAAGAAAAACCCGCAACCGGTGCAATGGCAAATTTTGGCTTGAAGATCGATCAGTACGCCAGAAAACCCGCGGTGCTGAAGAACAAGCAAGCGGCCGGTGCAACAAGAGATTGGACCGAGCAAGAAACTCTTCTGTTGCTCGAAGGATTGGAACTTCACAAGGACGATTGGAACAAGGTTTGCGAGCACGTTGGTTCGAGAACTCAGGACGAGTGTATACTGCACTTTCTGCGTTTGCCTATCGAAGATCCGTATCTCGAAGAGAGCGGTCCCGAAGGTTTGGGCCCGCTCGCTTATCAGCCAGTCCCTTTCTCAAAGGCTGGCAATCCGGTCATGAGCACAGTTGCTTTTTTGGCGTCCGTCGTAGACCCCAGAGTCGCAGCGAGCGCCGCAAAAGCAGCTATGGAGGAGTTCGCTGCAATAAAGGATCAAGTTCCCGCGGCTTTGCTCGATCAACACTTGCGAAACGTTCAAGCCAGCGCGAACGTGGATGGTAATATGCTTTCTCATCCCAAAACTTGTCCACGTTAAGGCCTTAGGCCACTCTAGAGACCCAATAAAATAGGCTTTTTGGGGATTTTTTTTTCAGAAAGACTACAAAATAAATCGAGATTAGAAAAAAGCGTGTTTATCGTACATATCAGTGACTGCATACAATAATTTTTTGGAAAGTGAAAAATTTGCCTAAAAAATCGTCAAATAATTGTTAATAACAAGAGAACTATGCAATACAAAAAAAATCCTACGTACTTCCATAGACAATGTATTTTTCAAAATATATATAAAACATTTCAAGTAAATCGGTTGAAAATTGTCTGAGTTATGTTTCCGGCCAACTTAAAAAATGCAGTTTTGAGATACACGCTGCCATTTTGAAATTAATCGCTTAAAAAATATTATTGTATACAGTCACTGATATCTATGATAAACACCCTTTTTTGTAATCTCGAATTATTTTGTAGTTTTTCTGGGAAAACAATCCCCAAAAGCCTATTTTTTCGGCCTCTAGAGTGGCCTAACCTCTCAAGCCACTGCAACTATATAGACTGTACGGACTGAATATTCGTTCCTATTTTTCCCAGGAAAATTCGACCCTGCGGCGGGCCTCGCCCAATCGGGTATCGCAGGAACGGGCCCTCCCGAACCACCGGAGGATGGTTCCACCGCATCGACACCAGCGCCCAGCGCCGCAACTTCGCCTCATTCCGTAGCTACCGCTGACCCAACCAAGAAAGAAGATCAGCCCGAAAAGCCCAAGGGGAGTGCCGAGGGTGCGCCCTCGTCCCTTCAATTGCCGAAGAAGGAAGAGCCCGCGGATACTGCTGGGGTCGAGAGAGATCAACCGGAGAAAATGGAAGTTGATGTTACTAAAGAAGTCGAGACTGACGTAAAATCAAAGCTGGAAAGTCCCGAGGAAGCAGAGGCTAGAGAAAAGAAGGATAAGGTATGTTTTGACGTTTGTTTTCCGTGCAGCTTTTGTCTCCAATATGCCTGTGCGCGTTCGATACTTCAAAATGAACTTTGTAAAAAATTGTCCAATCGTTGATATCCATCAGGTTGTGCGAGATGCGCAATTACAATCAGCGGCGGCAGCAGCCCTGGCGGCAGCCGCGGTCAAGGCCAAGCATTTGGCGGCCGTTGAGGAGCGCAAGATAAAGTCTCTCGTGGCGCTGCTCGTCGAGACGCAAATGAAGAAGCTCGAGATAAAACTTCGACATTTCGAAGAGCTTGAAACGACGATGGAACGCGAAAGGGAAGGTCTCGAGTATCAGCGGCAGCAATTAATCACGGAACGCCAACAATTCCATCTTGAGCAGTTAAAAGCCGCCGAATTCCGAGCTCGCCAACAGGCTCATCAGAGACTCGCACAGGAGCAACAGCATCAGCAACAACAGAGTCAACAGGCACAAACGTGGCAAGCGTCCTCGCAACAACAGCAACAACCGCAACAACAACAGCCAGCCCAACAGCAACCACCGAGTCCACAGGCTCCGTCTCAACAAGTTTCGTCTCAACCGAACACGCCACCTCAGACTACAGCGCAACCGGCAACTCCGACGGTAACAACCACGACAACGGCGCCTCAGCCACTGCAGCAGCAACAACAACAACAACAACAGCAGCAGCCACCGCCGCCACCACCACCGCCGCCGCCGCCGCCGCCGCCACCGCCACCACCAGCGTCACCGCAAACACAACAACCGCAACAGCAATCCGCGCTATCACCGGCACCTCAACCGTCGCCGCAACAACCCGTCACCACGCCAGTTCTAACAACGCCAACAACCCAAACTCCAGCGCAGCCACAAGTCCAAACGTCTCAGCCACAACCAACGGCTCACACGCCGCCTCAACAATAGTAACTCTTCTCCGATATAATCGCCAAATACATCAGTAATATTTTCCACATAAAAATGACTATCGTTGCTCTCACGATTATCTCAAGAGAATAAAATAATAATAGACAACAAAAACAACATAATTGAAAAAAGAGAAGAGAAACTCTCTCGCCGACTTTTTCGAGAAACAGAGTGTTTGTGTGTGCGTGTTGATAATGGCGCAAAGCCGAACATTGGCGCGGTTTCTTCCTCCCTCGGCGCACAACTACGTAGACCGTGAGAGAGAGAGAGAGAGAGAGAGAGAGAAACACAGAGACGAAGAAAGGATGGTCACTGTTCGAATGCGACACGATCAAACATACTTTTTTGACATGGTTAACAATCGTCTGAACAAAGAGATTGGCGATCATTGTGAATGAATAATTGTTACAAATTATTCTTAATTAATTGATGGATATTGTAACGTGTTTTTCCATTTATGTTTCCAGGATAATCATTTGTAATTTTTTTTTGCGTAATATTACATTTCGATCTGTTTTTCAATCTAACGGTTACGGCCGCTTGAAGCGAGAGGGTTTATATTTTTATTTTCTTCGTTTCTTTACGATGAATTGTGTAAGAAGCCGATATTGAGAATCGAAGAGAAAATAATGTTCAAAAAATGAAGATACAAATTTTTATGGCCTGCAGAAAGGATGTACTTTGCTTCGGCATTTTCTTTGTTTTTTTTCCAAGTGCTGTAATCGACATCGTTCTTTTGTGTAAAATATACTAGCGTTGCGTACATGAAGACAGAGTCTCGTTAAGGAGACTATTGTGTTATTCGGCGTACTAATTGCTAAACATAATTGACATAATTCGTACGTAAGACGTAATATTGGGTGTTCGCGTCGCGAAATGGGAAAGAACAGAAGTAGATGCGAGCTACAAAGCGCTATTTTGGATGAGCTCAAGGACAAGATCGGTCATTAGTCTCGCACAAGCCGCACCCGCGATCGGTGGCGCCTGTGGATTTCGCATCTTTTCCCCGAGACCGTCGATTAAGACATCCTCGTAAAGGTCGGGAGCTTCAGCACTCGCACACGTAGTTATCGGCAATGTATCTATAGCCAATCCCACTCCGAAACGGCCGCATCTTCTCATCTCGTCGTTCAACCTGAAATATGTGAGTTTTCATCATTTCGAACAAATCAGAGGATGTCAACTTCTTTGTGTGCGCTATTTCTGCCGTCATATGGAAGAAGGCGGCATTTGCAAAAAAAATCGTAAATGCGTTTTCAGCGGTACCAGAAACGCATTTTCGATTTTTTTTGTAGGTGCCGCCTTCTTCAATATGACGGCAGATTTGACGTCCGAAGATAAATGTTTACGATAGGTTTCATCGACGTATCCCGATACCAATAATTACCAAAAGTACTTCGCAGGTGATAATCGACTTGGTTCATGTCGTACAAAAGAAGCAAAAAAACTCTGATTTGTTTTTATTGTAACGATTGAGAATTATAAAAATCTTGCATATTTTTCCGAAATAGTAGAATAAGCACACGTGGTTCAAATTAAGTTAAAACAATATAAAAACATGTAATTAATGTCCGAATAAGATTTCTTGCATTGTTTTCGTCCTAGTAAATACTAGCCAAGACAAATTCATTGAACAAAGTTTCAACGCTTCGCAAGTGCAATTTCACTACTGTTCAAATTTGATCCTTTCCAGGTAATTCCGCGTTCACAGACAGGTGTGTACGGCGTTTCCAAATTCTATACGCGATAGAAAGCGAAGGATACAGCAAATTCAATACTTTTATCTCTTATGACTTTCTGATTTTAAATAAAAACGGTAACTAATAAATTCAATTTTTTGTACGCAAATGTATTCCTGAAAACCAAGCCGCTTTTCGATGCAACCATTCATGTGCAACTCATCTTTTGGAAATCAAGCGTTTGGTCTTCTTATATGCTTTGTTAGCAAACTATTTTGTCAAAATAACTGTGTCTTAAAGGATTTATCGCCCGTACGATCGTAAACAAAGCTTTGTTTTAACCGAAAGTTTAAAAACATTCTAAAACCTCATTATCTAAAAACAATCAACAATTATGGCATTTTTTTAAATCGACGTTCAATAACAATGATGGCGAAATGAAAATGCTTCTGAAAGAAAAAAAAAGTTGGTCGGAAAATATTTAATTTCAAATAATAGCGAAATAAAGATGCTTTTGAAAAAAAACATTTGATCAGCAAATATTTCATTTAAATTAAACAGGTTAATGTCACTGGGAAAAAATGAAATTATTAATTTTTCCGAATGCATATACATTTTTAAAGAACACTCATACTTTCCACTTTTTTTTTAATTTCCAAAGCCACTCAAAGAAAGGATAATTCTGTATGTTTTCGAAGGATTCCACATTACAGTTAAGAAATTTTTAAGCCGTTAGTCGAACAATTTCACAGATTCGACCTTGAGAAAATGTTTAAAAGTAGAACTTCAAAATAATGGGCAGAATTCAGGTAACATTCATATGTACTTGAACAAATGGATCATTTCATTCTGTAAAACGAAATAGAACATTCTCGAGATATTGATTAAACTACTTTCTCTTCAAACAACTTATCGATAATTTTACCGTAGTATATTATTCAAGCTAAATATGCTTAGCATCTTCCATGCAGTTGATTTTTTTCGGATTTTCAGAGCACTGAAAAGTGTTTGAACTGTCAGCACAACTGAATTATTGCCACGCTTTTCGTACGCAAGATTCTCAGATGCGTGCTGGTAAATACGAAACTGAAAGATTTTTAACGCGTTGGGGGTATGTTTGCACACAGCATAGCATTAATATACACTGCCTCAGCTTTGAAAGCATGAGTAATTTGCATTTTCATTACCGCGCTAATTTTACTATTAGCTTCATGACTTACAATAGCCACATGTGCGCTGAATCTGTCGCGGGGTGTTGATTCGGTGTGAGTGTTTGCAAAGCGTCCATCAGGTGACCATGATAATGTCTCAATAATTCGGTCATGTGGGCCTGTCTTATTTCACCGCTCGTACAACAGTACAAGAGATTCGCCAAATCAAGGGCTAGCGAACCAACGCGCGATAGTTGAAAGTCGACGAGACAGACGGGCTGACAAGAAACGGAATCAAGAGTGTTTCACTAAAACAATCAAGCTAAAGGTAAAATTCCAATATAATTCGAATAAGTTATAATAAGACGAAAATCTCAATAGTCGAACGCAGTCCGAGACGACACGATCCTTAGATAATAGTTACAAGAAAGCAGTAATAAGGAGGACACCAGTCTAGCGCCTGAAAAACGCAAATCTCGACATTTTTTAATGGTTTTTGTGGATAGAAGGTAAATTCTGTTTAGTAACCTTTATTATACATATTTTCAAGTATCTTTACAAATATTTCCACAAGATGTTGTAAGAAAGACGGCGCTAAAGCTGGATGAATCGAGTCATCTTTTGTCTTTGTCTGACAGTGTTCTGCGACCGGCAACATAACATCGCCGATTCTTTACTGATCGACCCGAAATTTTGTTTTTGAACGTCGCAACGACATTGTACATCAAAGTCCGATCGGGACTTTTCATATGTTAAAGACATGTTCGTCAATTTTTTTCAACGTATCCCTTTTTTTGCATACAAGGACTATTTGATTGAAAATCAATATTTTTCAATTTCCATACATACTTCGAAGGCAAATCTTATCTAGAATACAAATTATTTTGATTTTGCGTTTAGGTAAAAATCTAGACGAGAATTCTTACCGGCCGCATCACAGTATCGGTCAAAGGTGAATCGCTTCTCGTATACCATCAGCACCGCCATTTCGTTACAAAAATTTGTAAAGATAATAGAATATATGTAGAATAAAAGCCACTAAACGGAATTTCCATTCGATCAATTGAGTATCCATACAAAATGGTCGATATTCACTTTTTTCCGGGACTTGAGAGACACTGGTAGTGTCCCTTAAGAAAACAATTGAACAAAAAATATTCGCGAATACGCAATTTTCTCATATTAAGTCATACGCAGTGTCGAAAATGAATTATTTTCTGTAATATCAAAGCGACAAACGAGGGCGTACCCAGCGGGGGTGGGGGTCAGGGAGTGACCCCCCCCCTCCCCACACTAGAAAAAATTAAGTCTTATTCGTCGCCTCCCCCTCCGCTTAAATAGATTACCCTTTTCCAAGAATCTGAAAATTGTCCGGTAAATCCAACATCGTTGGAAAGTATCGGTAGGCGACGTTGTCAATTTAACAACCAAAAAAGACTCAAGGAGCAAGCAAGAAAGACATTTTCAACGATGTGATAGTAATTAAATTCATTGACTGTCCTAAAGTGATGTGTCATTTTTTCGCTTAATCACTTTGAATTACACTTTTTTCCAAAAAACGTAAATAATTTGCTAAAACTGATAAATTAGCCGGTTATTTTAATTTTGTTATGGGGCCTAACCGTCGAGGGCAGTGGCGTAGCAAAGGCTCTTGGGACCTGAGGCGGACCGTGAAAACGATGCCCCAATTTTTACCGTGCCATAAAACATGTCAACACAGGAACTGGCGTGAAAAAATTTAATTAACCCAAATCTGTATTTTGACATAGGCTATGCTAGAAGGATAAAGTTAAGAATGTGTACAAAACTATTATACGAGCTTTTTGACTAGCAAGGTCGGTGATCACACTCTTGAAGTCGATTGAGTCAGTCAGATCTCGTTCAATGAATAAAATAGTCAGATTGTTCAATCCAGAACACTGCCATATACATAGGTCTGGGCCCTTCCGTATATTTCATGTATATTCCAGTCGGAATGTACATGAGACTTATTCTCCAAGGCCAGTACGCCCCCAATTTTTTGTAGGTTCTTTGGGTTACCAGGAATGTAGCCTAAAGTTTCAGAAAAAAATGTTGTCCGCCGACCACCAGAAATTATTAAATAATAATAGACTCGATTTTTAAATGATATCTTTTTTGGAATTGGTTTTATCGAAAAATGCTTCCTACAAAAGTTGTGCGGAATGACGTCACCTATAAAATGAGTTCTATACAAAAATCACGGAGGATCGTTAGTTTAACGACAAATCACCGGTGAACGGATTTCTTTTCTTCTTTTGCATGCACTTCGTTTATTAATGACCTTAGTGTTCTGAAAGTCACTCATCTAGAAGAATCTATACCCAAAAGATATGTTCAAATTTTATTGAGCCAGTTTATATAGTTAACGAGTAATTACCGATTAACATAAATCCGGCACCTCCTTATAGCAAGGGATCCAGAAGGGCATCATGGGGAAAAAAAATTAACGTGATGGCCATTAGCGTGTATATTCAAGATCTAATGCGAAAAAGTGATTTTTGTCATAAAGAGCATTTTTACTTATGAACAAATTCAATTATGTACTTCAAAGTTGAGGCTACTTGAAATATTTTTTTCAGATTCTTATAGGTCTCCGTAAGACGCGCCATTCTCAAAAAAAGTAATTTGATATCTTTATTAAAAGGGGAGATATAGTCATTATTACGTTTCTTTCATTCATTATTGTTTCTATCAAAATTTTCGCGTTTTTCAAGTTCGTGCTTGAAAATACTGAGAAATTATGATTTTTAGATGCATCTTCGAATCCGCGACAAAAAATACGCAGAATTGTATGAAAACATCTTCCTACGACCATTTTGAAACGAGATATCGAACTAATTAACGAAGCCGGTTGCGCCGACGCGATGACGCCGCCGTTCCCGGTTTCGCGCACGCGCGACCCGCTTCAATCTTGCTGTGCATCGCTATAAACACTCCAACGGGTTTTTATCATATTGCACGTTATGCGTAAAGGTGTTAGGAATGCTTACGAACTTGAAAAACGCGAAAATGTTGATAAGAAAAGTAATAAGTTGAGGAAACGTAAAAATTACTATATCTCCCCTTGTAATGAAGACATCGAGTTACTTTTTTTTAGTAATGGCGCGTCTTACAGGGACCTACAAAAATCTGGAAGAATCTTTCAAGTAGCCTTGAAATTTAAGTACATAACTGAATTTGTTTATAAGCAAAAAAAAATTGTCGAAAAAAAATATTTTTTTTTATAAAAAAATCACTTTTCGCATTGGATCTTGAACCGGCATCCGCGTGTCATGGCCAGATTCAAAAGAGCGTTTCCCGCCCGGTAAAGCTCTGATCCGGCGGCTTGTACCATGCCGTGGTATGGAATACGATATGCCGGATGCAGCTCTAGTCTGCCCCGTAGCAACATTTCTAGTAGGGTTAATCATCTAGTTTAAAAGTTTAAATATTTGTTTAAAGTTTATAGAACTTCGCATATTTTTTGGTTTGACCACTTTTTTTTGGACGTGCCGCGATTTTCGAGCTGTTAATTGGCGCATACGAAGCCGCAAATAATAATGAATTGTGATTGAAAGAAAATTTTCTGCTCGGCGTTATTCACATATCCACTTTTGCGTCCCGAAATGATGCACCTTTTTAGCATCGCAACAAGTTGTTCCCTTCCCTTTTTTTGTTTGTTAATGAATATAAACTTTATATGAATTACTTCCGAAATCAACTTGACGAAAGGCCGTTAGGCCACAACTACGCGCATGATATGCCCCTTGAACACGGTATAAAGAAAAGTATCTCCCCTTGAATAACAATGCCGTGGAATGCGACACAAAGCTCGTCACTTAGAGGTACACAATTTTGGACGGAGTGTGCAGACCTGTGTATACGACCGTGATCTAGACTCACCCATCGTTGACCGTAGATAATTTTTCATAAGTTTCAATTTGGAGAAACTTCTCTCGCAGGTCGCGACGCTGGTGGCCACGGTAAGAAAGATTTGTAGCATGACGACAATATTCGGGGCTGAATCAGCTATGAAGATTGGAGCTAGGCTCTTGAATAAAGCGCATAAGCTGTAAGGCCCCTACCATCTTCAGTGATTCAAGATGTTCAGGTTTTAGAGAAGCTTCAATGAATTGAATCAAACTTGTGCGTTCCTGCAGAAACTCATCCCTGTCGATTTCATCAGCATTGAAATCGATGCTGATTCTGAGGTTTAAAAAATTGCTTGGAGCTTGGAGATATAGCAAAAAGCCATATATCGAGACTACAAACTTCGAATGTGTAGATCTAGAAACACAAATGATTGATGGTCCGAAATGGCGAATACCTAAATGGCGAACATGGCATGGCTGCCTGACCCGACTGACCACTAACGCCATTTGCCACCTTCATTCCGAAGCGCAAGTAGTATTGCTCGAGTCCAAGTTTTCGCTATCCGGACCGTTCGCCATTTTGGCCCATCGCTATTTTAACTCTAGGCAGCATAAACGTCCAATTGACGTCGATAAGTTACCGTTGTCAGTTTACCTTTAAGACATGACCGTAAGATAACTATTCGACATCTTTCAAATGACATCCCATATAATGCTGCCGTAAAGTTATATTTTTTATGATATCTTTCTTCGATGAAAACGGATGTCTAAAAGGTATCCCAAAATATTATCCAATTGATGACTTTTTTAAGTTATCAAAAAGTTATCTATTTACTGTTATCTATTGTATCTAGTTCATCTTTGACCAAACGATATCATAAAGACGAATTACATAAGACGTCTTTTTCATGGCATCTTTTAGATATCGGTAAAATGCTGTGTTTTAAGATATTTGGTATTGGCGGTAAATGGTAAAAAGTCATCCAAACGGTGCCCTAAAGATGATCCACTCCAACGGATCATTTTCATGATAGTGCGAATGTAGCGTGTCATATTTCATTACACGGGCCAAAAATTGTGTGTAACAACAAGTAGTGGTAAAAATAAAGGTGTTGAAATATATATATATATATATATATATATATATATATATATATATATATATATATATATATATATATATATACGTGAGTGCTCTTTATCCTATTATTCTTTTAGCCTCTGTGAGTGCATATATAATTTTTTAATTTACTGTCTTTTTATTCTCAAAGCGTACTTCTGCTTTTGAGGTTATCCAAGGGATCGTTCGGAGCATGGTAACCACCAAAAGGCGTGACCGTAACGGGAGAGAAGTCCAATAACGACTGGACCGTTTTTATAATATTCAATTATATTTAAATGTTATGAATTAATTGATGTTTTATTTATAATGACCTAGCCCACTTCGAAACCGACATAACAATGTCTTTATTATAAAAATTTACTTATTAACAGTCTAGAGTATTCAATATAGCTCAACTACATGCCCGTTTTTAATTATTATATGGTAAGTATTGTTGATGAAAGTTTTTGTTGCAATACGAACGAGTTTATAAATACACACGTTCGTATAGAAAGTAACAAAACATGTTATCATATAATAATTAAAAATGGGTAATATTGAGCTATATTGAATATTCTAGACTATTAATAAGTTAATTTTTGTAACTAAATGGATAGGATATTGTTATACAGGGTGGCCGGAACATTGACGTCCAAAAATGAAATTTAGGTCCCTTGTATCGTGGGGTATCCGGATCACCCCCATGTATGTTCGCGACTTTTCATAGTTTTCGGGTTATGAATTTTTTCTAAATTTTTGAGAATTTTCGACCCGAGCAATTTTAAAAAAATCAGAAAAAAAGTGGAAGACTTTGCCGAGATCAGCTTCGTAACTGTGATGAAAGTTATGAGAATGTTGGTCTAAAGTGAAAAATTTACGTTCGGTAAATTATGACTTAAATTTTCAACTTTAAATACAAAATCTAAACCGGTGACTTCATGGTTTCTAATTAGGCCTCAAGAATGCGCCAGACTCTCAGCTTTCATAATCATTTTTAAAAAGTCGTACTTAATAGGGCTACTTTGGCTAAAATTGGCCTTCGAAGACAGCGAGGTGGAAAATTCTAAAAATTAGCCATCTGATTAAAAAAAAATTTGCCCATTTTTTCATTCCTAAGGTTACTTAGTTTGTTAACCAACTAAACATGACTGCAGGAAAGCTGTTTTGTGACCTTGTTTTTTTTGTGTTCGTTTATGTCCTTCGAAGGTCCTCCTCTGTGTGGCTTCCCCCTCCCCATGCCTATCGCGAGATATATATTGAGACGTGCAGGTCCGTCTCGTGCCCTTCCACAAAAAAAAGCAACCGATTTCGCGATAGGCATGGGGAGGGGAAGTCACAAAGAAGAGGACCTTCGAAGGACATAAACGAACACAAAAAAAACAAGGTCACAAAACTATAAGCGGAAAGAAAGACGATGGAGACGACAGACAGAAAAGAAACGAAAACAGTATAAAAAGTTAACAATAAAAGGAACGATAGGTAATAAGAAGGGGAAGGGGAAAAAGACGTTGGAAAGAAAACAGAGAAAGCAACAATAACACAGGAGGAGTAAAATTTATTTAATTTAAGAAAAAAGTTAACAATAAAGGTGACGATGGGTAATTGGTAAGGGAAGGGGAACCATGAAGAATAAAACAGGAGTATATAAGGGACGGATTTTTGGAGGAACGACACCTCACTCTCCTTCTCCAATCTTTTTGCGACTTAATTAGTACCCCAGCACATGAGTAGCAGTCTTCGGGTGAGGAAAGTGGGGCAGGACGGAACCCCAGGCAGCTTGAATGTCCAATTGACATCGATATGTTACCGTTGTCGGGTTACTTTTATGACATGACCGTAAGATTGAACTATTCGACATCTTTCAAATGACATCCCGTATAATGCTGCCGTAAAGTTATATTTTTTATGATATCTTTCGGCGATGAAAACGGATGTCTAAAGTGTATCCCAAAATATTATCAAATGGTTGACTTTTTAAGTTATCAAAAAGTTATCTATTTACTATTATCTATTGTATCTATAGTACAGTTGTGCTGTATATTGGAATCGGAAAAAAATAGAAGAAGGCTGTAAAATCGGGATGTAGGGTTTTTTTATGGGATGAGGGTGGATTAATGCCAAACTACATCCCCCACAAGGTCGGCGCCGGGAGACAAATGTTCAGAAAAATCCGGGTTTTATTTTTGTCCACAGCGCCGAACTCGTGGAAGTTCATTTTGGGGGTGAAAAAATGGGGTGAAATTTTGAAAAAGCAGTTTCATTCGATAACTCTTTAGGAAAAATTTATACAATTTTTGTTCAAATGGAAACGTTGTAGCCCTTGAAAAGACGCGTCGATCGAGTATTTGATCATCCCTCTCCAATAATATCTTCACCCCCAAAAGAATTGTTGAAGTATAAACAAAAAAATCGTTTATTGAATAACTCAAAAACAATCTATTTTTCGGGGATGGTGTAAATGTACGAAATGTAGAGAATAATTTTCTCTATATTTTCGTTCCTATGGACCACCCTTGAATTTTGCTTTTTCGAACCCCTCTCAGGGATTGAAAATTCAAAATGAAATTCTGGAAAAACTATTGACCGAAAGTAGAGAGATACGAGTTTGGCGCTGTGGACAAAAATGTAGCTGAGGGTTCAAGCTACAAATTCTTCCACGGCGGCGAATTCGTGCGATCAATAGTTTTCCCAGACTTACATTTTGAATATTCAACCCCCGAGAGGGGTTGGAAAATCAATATTCAAGGGTGGTCCATAGAAACGAAAATATAGAGAAAATTATTCTCGACATTTCGTACATTTGAACTATACCCGAAAAATCGATTGTTTTTGAGTTATCCAATACACAATTTTTTTGTAGTATTTTAACAATTTTTTGGGGGGTGAACATGTTTTCGGAGAGTGATGATTAAATACTCGATCGACGCCTCTTTTCAAGGGCTACAACTTCCCCCTTTGAACAAAAAGTGTACGATTTTCTTCTAAAGAATTATTGAATTGAAACTGATTTTTCAAAATTTCACCCCACTTTTTCACCCCCAAAATGAACTTCCACGACTTCGGCGCTGTGGACAAAACTAAAGCTCGGATTTTTCTGAACATTTTGTCTCACAGCGCCTCGTAGGGGTTGTACTTTGGCATTAATCCAACCCCATCTCCTTTCATTCCCTAAAAAAACCCTACACCCCGATTTTTAGGCAAATTTGGATTTAGCACCCGCGGCACGTACAAAATCACCTGTCAAAAAGTAGCCTTCTTCTAATTTTCTCCGATTCCGAGGTTTTTCAGCGACAGCTCGACTGTACTACTAGTCCAACGTTGTCCAAAGGATATCATAAAGACGAATTACATACGACGTCTTTTTCATCACATCTTTCAGATATCGCATGAAATTCACAAAGTTTGTTTAAATGTTAATAAAAATGATATACTATTTATACATTATTTAATTTTAATGGCTTATCAAAAATAAAAATTCCCCAAAAAAGCATTAAAAAACGGCCTTCACACTAGGCGACCCCGTTAAGATATTTAGTATTGGCGGGAAGTAGTAAAATATCATCTATATGTTGTCCTAAAGATGACATGCAACGGATCACTTTTATCATAGTGCGAATGTAGCGTGTCATTTTTCATTTTACCGGCAAAAAATTGTGTGTAACAGCAAGTAGTTGAAAAGAGATAAAAAAATGGTCGCATTTAATGACCCCTTTCGTACGGTACAACTTTTGTTTTAAACATTTTTTTGTGACGTCGATAATCACAGAGATATTCAAGGTGGCAACAATTAGTGCCTCACCCTGTATATTAGGTGCGCAACTCAGTTCCCGCTGTTTTTCAAGAGATGGCTTCACTAGTAAGTGCTGGTCGATTGTGACATAACCAAAACGCCATGAACCAAGCTTAGACATATGGTAAACAAATCGCTTTGACATATTAGTGATTTTGTTTTTGCGTCGTATACTTTTGGTTGTGTGAAAAAGTCTGATTTTGTGCCAAATAATCGTCATTTGCGGTAAGTGTTGCTTTTCTTCTTTCATTCGAAGAAAACAGCAGCTGAAGCGCATCGAGAACTCCAAAAAGTTTACGGAGATGCTGCTCTAAGTGAAACAACATGCCGTGATTGGTTCCGGCGCTTCAAAGACGGTAATTTCGATGTTGACGACCGTTCGCGTGAAGGACGGCCAAAAACCTTCGAAGACGCTGAATTGGAGGCATTTCTCGATGAGGATCCGTGCCGAACGCAAAAAGAGCTTCCTTCAGCATTAGGAGTTACCCGCCAAGCCATTTCCAAGCGATTGCATGCGTTGGGAATGATTGAAAAACAAGGAACTTGGGTTCCTTATGATTTGAAGCCGAGAGACGTTGAGCGTCGTTTTTTCGCCTGTGAACAACTGCTCCAGCGGCAAAAAAGGAAGGGTTTTCTTCATCGCATCGTTACGGGTGATGCAAAATCGATTCATTACAGCAACCCAAAGAGAACAAAATCATGGGAACTGCCCGGTCATGCTTCTACGTCGTCGGCTCGGCCGAATATTCACGCTGCGAAGGTTTTGCTGTGTATTTGGCGGTGTTATTTATTATGAGCTGTTGAAACCGAACTAAACCATCACTGGGGAACGGTATCGAACAATTGATTCGATTGAGCCGAGCACTGCGCCAAAAGCGGCCACAATACGAGCAGAGGCACGAAAAAGTGATTTTACAGCATGACAATGCTCTGCCTCACGTTGCCAAACCCGTTAAAACCTACTTAGAAACGCTCAAATGGGAAGTCCTACCCCACCCGCCATATTCCCCAGATATTGCGCCGTCCGATTATTACTTGTTCCGTTCGATGGCACATGGTCTGGCTAATCAGCAGTTCCGCTCATATAAAGACATCTCAAAATGGCTTGATTCGTGGATAGCCTCAAAAGACGAACACTTCTACCGTGACGGAATTCGAGCTCTGCCAGAAAGATGGGAAAAAGTTGTCGCTAGCGATGGGCAATATTTTGAATGATTCATTTGTAACCATTTTTCACAATAAAATGGCATTTTCATTAAAAAGCAGCGAGAACTTAGTTGCGCACCTAATATATATAGCCAATAAATAGATACCCTTTTGATACTACTCTTCGATTCCGTTTAGATGTCGGTTTGCCAACCTTATTCGGATGTCTATTTGACGACTTTTAGATGGCAGTGGTATCGTGGCATTTTTGTGCCTTTAAGAAGATATCTTTCAGATATATCGATTTGATGACTTTACGCTAACTTACCGACAATCGATGAGAGTTAGGCTTTTGTTGACACTTTGTTAGCCATTAAAAGTTGCCGTATAGTTAACTATCGGACACGAATAAGTTATCTGCCAAGCGGACATAAGTGATACGTTTTGTAATGAAAGACGCCATCTTTTTGGACAACCAAAAAGTTATCCGTTTTGCGATATCTTTTGGATGCCATATACATAACATTTTGCTACCTGGGACGTTATAGAAGTAGAAAATTGAAAAGGGATAAAACAAATTAGGAACTCTAATTTTTTTGCAACTTGACTAGTACCACAGCACATGAGTACCAGCCTTCGGGTGAGGAAAGTGGGGCAGGACGGAACGTTGAAGAAGCAGAAAATTGAGAAGGGATAAAAAGATTTAAAAAGCGGAATCTCGGGTAACGTGAGGTCACCGAGAAAGAATTAGGATAAGAATAAACAAAAAAATTAAAAGCAATACGCAGACAGGAATAAATTATCATCGAGAAATTGATAAATTAGATTAGAGTCAGCGAAAGAGAGAGGAGGTAGGAAACTTGGAAACGACACACACACCTGTAACACACAATAATAGCGACAAAGATATCAAAGGAAGTGTACCAGGAGACCCTGAAGGCCAATAGCGTATCTCAAATTCGAGAATTGACCAAAGTAAGATGGTGCATGGCGACCTCTGGCGTCGCGATCCATAGTTAGGGTAATCGATTATCAACGCGCGATAATCGATCACGCTCACGCAGAGTAATTAGGAGAAAACGCGCCGTAGTGCGACAATCGAGAGCGCTCTCGGCACTGCGCGCCACTACCAGCGGTAGCGTAAGAGGGGAATGCGCGTCGCGAACTCCGAGCGTCGTCGGCGAGAGCGCACCGTAACACACCACGCCGCGAGCGACAGTACGAAAGGAGAGGGGGAAGAGAATTACCGACCCACGATAAAGCGATCGCGTTCAAGCACACCTATCATCCGAGTCAGTCCGCGATCCGAGTATTTGACCAACGGAGACGCGGCGCATGATAATCACAAAAGACACATAACACTTGTCCACAGCGAGTTTACTACATTATATCGAGTCATAAAACTGAATAAATTCCATCTTATTAACAAATACCACAAAACAAAAGTCTCAATTAATTCCTTCACTGATCGAGTCCGAACAAATAAATTTTATTGTAATATATTCCGATCCGTTACAATATATATATGTATATGGCCAATAAATAGATATCCTTTCGATAGTACTCTTCGATGCCGTTTACATGTCGTTTTGTCAACCTTATTCGGATGCCTATTCGACGACTTTTAGATGGCAGTGGTATCTTGGCATTTTTGTGCCTTTAAGAAGATATCTTTCAGATATATCGATTTGATGACTTTACGCTAACGTACCGACAACCGATAAGAGTTAACCTTTTTCGACACTTTTAGCCGTATTCATAGTCTCTCCTTATCTTAAGGATGAAGGACGTCTTAAGACGGAATGACACCTCATCGCGGTCGGTATGGTAGAACAATTATAGATACCCAAAAATCTCTGAAACGGCTCTTCAGATCCCGTCGAAACTTTGCCAAACGACATCAAATAGATAGACGAACAGCTGTCTGCCCCTCAAATTTTCTGAATTTGTGAAAAATAACGTAGATTTGCTTATCATAAGCCAATCACGTTTTTTTTCTCAAATTCAGAAAAATTGACGGGCCGACAGCTGTTCGTCGTCTATTTCTATTTTACGTCGTTTGGCAAAGTTTCGACGGGATTTGAAGAGCCGTTTCAGAGATTTTTGTGTATCTATAATTGTTCTACCATACCCACCCCGATGAGGTGTCATTCCGTCTTAATGAAGGCTTCCTTGAATCTCAGAGGCGCCCTTGTTTCATAGTCACAACTCGGCTCTCCCTTCCAGAAGGAAGACATATTTAAGAATATGTGATTGCTTATGGTGGTAAAACCGGTAATAGAAGCGCCACTCGGCTTTGTTTGAAACTAACTCAAACCGCTTGGCTCTCGATTGTCATGCCGCCATTGAAATCTATTCACAATTTCCGCAAAATGATCATCAAATTCATTATCAGAATTGTGTAGGAAATCGTTGTTCATTACGCCAAGTAATTATATGCAAAACTTCTGTACGAATTTCCACGTGGTTTTAATTATTTATTGAGGTTACGCCGTACACTGATACACTCCGATACGTTTTACGTGGTTCCAATTGCTCATTTCGATTACGCCGTGAATTGTGATACGCCTCGAAACTTTTTACGAGTTCCAACAGTTTTTTTGTTTGTTTAAACTCCGTTAACTGAGATACGTTTCGAAACTTTTTACATGCTCCACTTTTGACTGTTTTTGAGGTTAACCTATAGACTGGTCTGTGATACAGGTAAATACTGCATAGACGCCAAGCGTAAGGGCAAGCGTTAGTCATACGAAACGAAACAGCCAATCACAGTGGTCGTGTTCGTTGGGTCTTATGATTTTGATTCTAACAAGTGCGCATGCGCGTAATGATGCGCAACGCACCACTGCGCAATGAAACGAGTCATTCGTTTTGCGCATGACTCGTTCCATTGCGCAGTTGCGCGTTGTGCATCATTATGCGCATGCGCATTTGTTCTTATCAAAATGATGAGACACAACGAACACGACCAGAGCCGAAGGTTTCCTCAAGAAAGCTCGAGACCTGCCTTGAAAGAAGGAGGCCAATAAGGGGGCGTCCATTAATTACGTGAGGCGTTTAGGGGGGGGGGGTCGAGAAAAATCTCACCCAATCTCACGTGGGGGAGAGGGCGGCTTCGGCAAATATCATGTAATTTTAGTAATTTTAGTAATTTTAGTAATCACATAATTTTTATCACGTAGGGAGAGTCTCCCTACTACTTTACATGGTGGAGTAAATGGTACTACAACCGCAGTTACTTCTACTACAATTTATTTTCCGTGAACGTATGCATTTTGAAAAATCTCACGTGAGATTAGGGGAGGGGGGAGGGGGTCGAGCAAAATCTCACGACATCTCACCAGGGGGAGAGGGGGGTCGAAAAATCGCCAAAATCACCTCACGTAATTAATGGATGCCCCCTAAGGCTCTTTTTCTGTCAAGAAAGGTCTATGAAACGCGAAATGAGGAACAAGGAATCCTTGTACCTCAAGGAAGGACTATGAATACGGGTATTTGTTAACCATTAAGGCCTGGTTCCTCAACTCTCGGTTAACCGAATTAACCGGAGTTTAGCCAGCTCAGCGTGGTTCTGATTGGCCCAGTCGCCCTTAAACTTCGGTTAACTCGGTTAACCGAGTGTTGTGGAACAGGACCTAAAAGTTGCCGTATAGTGAACTATCGGACACAAATAAAGCCCGGTTCCACAACTCTCGGTTAACCGAGTTGACCGAAGTTTAAGGGCGACTGGACCAATCAGAACCTCGCTGAGCTGGCTAAACTCCGGTTAACTCGGTTAACCGAGAGTTGTGGAATCGGGCCTAAGTTATCTGCCAAGCGGACATAAGTGACACGTTTTGGAATACAAAACGGCGTCTTTTTGGACAACCAAAAAGTTCTCCGTATCCGTTTCGCGATATCTTTCGGATGCCATATAGATAACATTTTGCTACCTGGGTGATCGACTTTTTGGTCCTTCGCTTTAATGAATTCGAAATTGTAAACTGTCGTAATATTTACAATTCGACGATTTGACGTCTCGAATTGTTTCGTGTATATATACAGGCGAATCGATATTATATCTGTCATTATTATGTTAAATGTGATATTTGTTTTCGCTATAAATCAACTTCGAGATTTTTGTATTCACAATTTTGATCAACTATTTTACAGACTATCATAAGATTGATCCGTATATATTGAAACGTTCGTCATTACTGACTTCGAAATTTCGGTTTTTCTGAATATTAATCGTTCGAATTTCCGATACCCACTTATTATCTGCTGGCGGACGCGGTTACCCAGAAAGTTGATGAACTCGTTTTGGATTTCTGGGCGCAAATGTGTAGTTTTTCTTTTCCCCAAATCGATCCGCAGAAAATGATCTCGAAAAGCAGATCGTACTGGGCCATCAACTTCACCAATTCCAAAAAGTTTCCTTGGTTTCCGCTAGACCTGCTCTCGTCTTTCCCTCTAAAGGTTAAATTCTGCTTAGCAAGGAACCTGATGATATCCAAAATTCTTGTGAGGACTTCCCCCCAGCGTTTTTATTTTGCCTTGATTGCTTCTTGTAGCTCATTGTCAATTGTGGCTTTTTTCAGATACGTCATCTGCAGTTCTTTCCATTCCATAAAGCATCTTTCGTGAGAAGGACTTTTTTCGTGGTTCACCACACGAGGACTTGGGTCCCACCAATTCCCGAATCCCTCTTGGCTCACAGTCACTTGCTTTCTCCTGGCTTACAAAATAGTTTGCTTACAAAATAGCAACACAGCGACCTTTTTTCTAACCTCGAAAATGTCAAAGTTTGTGCCAAATAAACAGCATTTGCGGGAAGCATTGCTTTTCTGCTTCAACCTAAAAAACAGCAGCTGAAGCACGTCGGTTACTTGCGGAGATCTACGGCGAACATATACCATCAAAAACCACGTGTGAAGATTGGTTCAAGCGGTTCAGAAGTGATTTTGAGACTGGGGACAAGGAGCGCTCGGGAAGACCGCAAACATTTGCGAACGTCGATCTGCAAGCGTTATTGTGACTCGGCAATGTATTTCGAAACGTTTGCACGCCATGGGAAAAATGTATAAGGAAGGAAAGTGGGAGCCGCATGAGTTGACTGAGAGACAAATGGAAAATCGAAGAGCCACTTCCGAAATTTTGCTTTTGCGGCAGGACAGAAAGAGTTTCCTGCATCGAATTGTTACTGGCGATGAAAAATGGATACATTTCGAGAGTCCCAAACGCAGAAAATCGCGGCTTTCACTTGGCGAAGCGTTAACATCGACGGCACGGCCAAATCGCTTCGGAAAAAAGACAATGATCTGCGTTTGGTGGGACCAGAAAGGAATCGTGTACTATGTGCTGCTGAAACCGGGCGAAACTGACAATGGGAATCGCCACCGACAACAGCTAATCAATTTGAACCACGCATTGCTCGAAAAACGGCCAGAATGGGTCACGAGACACGAACGTGTGATATTGCAGCACGACAACGCTCCCTGCCATCGCAGTTCCTTCTTCCAGGACACCATAAAAACACTGAAATGGGATCTGCTACCGTACCCGCCGTATTCGCCAAACCTGGCCCCTTCAGACTATCACTTGTTCCAGTCGATGCGGCATGGCTTGGATGGGCTACACTTGGCCAATTACGATGCAGTACAAAATTTGTTGGACGTATGGTTTCAGTCCAAAGACGCGTCTTTTTATTGTCGCGGTATTTATGTATTTCCAGAGATGGTAAAAATGTGTAAATAGCGAGGGACAATACTTCGAATGAACCATTTTTGTATTTGTCTTGGAATTTTCGATTTTTTATTGGTAAAAAAAACCCAGAAACTTAGTTGCGCACCTAGTATCATCGTTGCGATCCGTTTCTCTGTGGTTGATGTGTATCGTTTCGATCACAGTCACAAGAGCGTCGTGAACAAGACGAGGTTCAGTGGACTCCGAAGAGTTAGCCGAACTATCATTTTGACTAGACTCTGACTTGTGAATTCACAAAACTGAGCATCGTATCTTGGATACTCTCCAGCTCGCTTTCTTTGGCTTTCGCTTTTTAGCCCCACTTGCCTGACATCTCTTCACTTTTCTAAAAACAGCAGCAGAAATAAGATAAAAGATAAATAAGAAATAAATAAATCAATTTCACAAATGAAATCTGTTGATGCTCACCATTCAGCTCACTCAAAAATATTCAAACTCTTCCTCAGGAGGATGAACCCACGACAATGGGTTGACGAGACTTGAAATTTTATCACTGCAACATGAAGTAGGAAATTCAGAATTTTTTTTTTCAATACTTTTTTCAAAAATACTTTTAGTTCTAACCACTACCAAGCCAGGCTTGGTAGTGAGAGAACAAAAATTCTAGTCTAATTCTCAATTACTTCGTGTTTCTTGGCTTGGTAGTGGTACAACTAGAAAATCTAGTCTAATTCTCAATTGCTTACTTCATGTTTCAGTGATCAAATTTCAAGTCTGGTCAACTCATTGTCGTGGGTTCATCCTTCTTTGGATGAGTTTGAATATTTTTACGTGAGCTGAAAGGTGAGCATCAGCAGATTTCATTTGTGAAATTGATTTTTGTAATAATTTATCTCATTTCTGCTGCAGTTTTTAGGAAAATGAAGAGACGTCACGAAAGTGGCGCTGAAAAGCGAAAGCCAGAGGAGACGAGCTCAAGAGCATTCAAGGTTCGATGCTTAGATTTGTGAATCTACAAGCCAGTGGATTGCTTCTTTGCACGATGATTCAAACTTTTGATCAGTGTGCTCATCCGTTACCGAATTATTATTACTCAGCCGCTGTTCATTTCAAATGGAAGGTTACTGTAATGTGACGCGATGACGCCACTAATGGCCTTTCCGCGCGGTTTTTTAACTTCGGCCATTACCCAGGTAGCAAAATGTTATCCATATGGCATCCGAAAGATATGCGGAACGGATACGGATAAGTTTTTGGTTGTCCAAAAAGACGCCGTTTTGTATTACAAAACGTATCACTTATGTCCGCTTGGCAAATAACTTATTCGTGTCCGATAGTTAACTATACGGCAACTTTTAATGGCTAAAAAAGTGTCAACAAAAGCCTAACTCTCATCGATTGTCGGTAAGTTAGGGTAAAGTCGCCAAATTGATATATATATATATGCGAAAGATATCCTCTTAAAGGCACGAAAATGCCAAGATACCACTGCCATCTGAAAGCCGTCCAATAGGCATCTGAATAAGGTTGATAAAACGACAACTAAACGGCATCGAAGAGTACTATCGAAAGGATATCTATTTATTGGCCATGTATGGTTATACAGGGTGAGGCACATAAAGTGTTACAGAGCAATAGCACTCAAACTATTGATCATATCCAAAAATGTTTCAGACAAAAGTTTCAGTGTTCGAGAAGGTCGTCATACTGGACCACCCTTTTTTTATCGGTGGAGGCTCTGAAGCTACGTCAAGGGCAACTCCACTTTTTTAAATGGAATGGTAAATTTTTTTCAACCATCTTGTGGAGCACCTCAAGCCTCATAAAAAACATCAGGAGGTGAAAGTCGTTCAAGGTCGGCATCCATGCTACAAATCTAAATATCTCGGGTCACTACCAAATATTTGGTAGTGATCGGTGATATTTAGATTTGTATTTCATTTTAATAGGTGACTTTGAATGACCTTGAACGACTTTAACACCTCGATGTTTTTTATGCGGCTTGAGGTGCTCCACAAGATGGTTGAAAAGAATGTACCATTCCATTAAAAAAAGTAGAGTTGATCTTGACGTAGCTCCAGCGCCTCCACCGATAAACAAAATAGGGTGGTTCAGTATGACGACCTTCTCGAACACTGAAACTTTTGTCACAAACATTGTTGGATATGATCAATAGTTTGAGTGCTATTGCTCTGTAACACTTTATGTGTCTAACCCTGTATATATGTCCTATCCATTTCTTTATAAAAAATAACTTATTCATAGTCTAGAATATTAAATTTAGCTTAATATTACCGATTTTCAATTATTATATGATAAGCATAGATGATAACATTTTTTGTTACTATCAATACGAACGTGCATATAAATATGCTCGTTCATGATGCAATAAAAACTTTCATCAACTATGCTTACCATATAATAATTAAAAATGGGTGTTATTAAGCTATATTAAGGGGTAAGACGATAGTAGAATTTTCAAAAATTCGATTTTTTTTTCGCTAAAACGGTGCTTTATCATCAAAAGAACAAGTTACTATTCGATTTATAGCAAGAAAATTTTTTTTCACCGACTTTAAACGTATAACATAAACCCACCCCTGGCACGGCCTATGTAAAACTTTAAACGCGTTTTTCTTGGATCAGCTCTTTTCCAATTGGCGTGACAAATAACTTCAACAATTTTCACTCGATTTACTTCAAATTTAAAAGTTATGTTCCTAATTGCATTTCGCAGAGAAGTACGGACGGAATTTCTGATTAATCGAAAACTTTTCATTTTATGAGCAGTTTTATACGAAATTTTTCACTGAAAATTCATTCCTACAACTACAACAACATTCAAATACCTATAACTTTTGAATAAAACAATATTTTTTAAATTCTGTACGTACTTCTCTAGGCATTCTAATGTAGATTGACGAGAATTTTTGTTTTTTGTTCTAGGTAAAAAATTGTGGATACTACAGGTCACGCCGCGGAGCGCCTTAAAAAAAAAGAAAATATTAGTCGATGTACCATTTCGACTACTACAGGTACATCGAGAAAAAAAATTCTATCAGCTTGATATTCATACTAAATAGATGTGGAATTAATGTTATGAGTGAATCACTTTTTCATACGAAAAAATTGATAATTTCGCACATGATTTTATACCCGTTACTGTGGCCTAACCCCTTGAATATTCCAGACTGTTAATGAGTTAATTTTTATAATAAAGAAATTGATGAGACATTGTTATGGCGGTTTCGACGTGGGCTTGGTATTTATAAATAAAACATCAACTAATTCATCATAAGTGAAATATAATTTAATCTTATAAAAATTAATTTAATGTTAAAATGTTTAAAAAAAGGTGGTACAGTCGTTGTGGGACTTCGCTGTTACGATCACGCCTTTTGGTGGTCGTAATGTTTGTCGCTTTTATGCGGTCGAACCAACGTTTTCAAAATCTAGCTCCATCGTATCTCTAAAACTAATAAAGTGATTCTCTTGAAATTTGAACCACATATTGTAAACATGATTCGCAACAAGATGACCCTCGATGGTTTTAAGATTTTGATTTTTACTCTTTTTTTTGCAAAAAACTGTGAAGAAACGCGTTTTTTTGGTACTTTTTTCGTTTTTTATTTGCCTATTTTTTTATTTTTTGATAAAACTTTATATCCGAGGATCATTTTGTAGCTAGTGTCATACTGAATCTAATGGACTTTGATTTTTTTGTTTCAGACAAGCCGGTGCCGAGTTGTGATGGAGCTACATAGCCCATCTATTTTTGAGGCATTATGTTAAACTATGGTTTTTGTTTGGGTTAAAAATGAATAAAAATGAATTAATTTTTTTTAAATGTATTTCAAGACTATTTTTCAAGCCCAACAACTTTTATATTCATATCTTTTATAAAATCCCCAAAAAAGAATCGCGAAAATAGCCTTTTTTCCGTGGCTCCAGAGTGGACTGGCCCCTTAAGGTAGTTCTGTAAGTTTGGTCAAATCGTAGGAATTGGCTGAAATCTAAGTATAGTGTAGATATGACCTTTATGGACTGATGCCCAAAAATTCTATTCGATTCACCGTTCAGTTTATGAGATAATTGCAATTGAATATGGGTATTTTTGTACACGATCCCTATACCTAGCACGTAAACCGATAGGAGTTTGCTCGCATTTCTCGATATAGGTTCTAAACGGATCTTAGGATTAAAAAATAAAAACACACGTGTACGCAGTACTATTGTGGAATGGATTTTTTAAACATGACAAACTTTGACCGTTTAGTTTCGGAGGTATCGACTTACGAAAAGTGGTAATTTTATTCCACACCGAACTCGGGCCCAACCATCTGTAACGGGATGGCAACAGTATACGCTGCAGCCAGCTGATCGGCGTGTGGTGTGGGATCTCGAAGCGTGTTTTTGCCCCGAGTTCTAGTAATTCTGAGACGGATGGGAAATAAATGTATTCTGCAACCAAATTTAATTTGTTCAATTTATGCATATATTTATTCGTGTTATATATATTTATATATAAGCGCCTTTTTTCTTGTAAACTCTCCTTTGTATCGCAGTTGGATTGACATTTTCACGCTTATTTATTTATATAAAATATTTGGCGAAAAACGGATCGTAGGAAGCTCAACCCTATGACTGCAGGAAAATCGCGCTGTTGCCACCATTACAGCGCCGCTCTCTATACAAGTATGAGACCTATCTGTGCATGAGGTGCGCATGTGTGGGACATATAGAGGATGTTACTATACGCTTCGACCGAACCTTTTGGCTCATACGTGTACCCACAGAACGAACTTCATTATTGTTACACGGAATGGTTTCCCGGTGAAATGAAACAATGACACACTGCATTCGCACTATGACAAAAATGATCAGTTGTATGTCATCTTTAGGACAACAATTGGATGACTTTTTAGTATTTCCTGCCAATACCTAATATCTTAACCGATATCTAAAAGATGCCATGAAGAAGACGTCTTATGTAATTCGTCTTTATATCCTTTGGAGAACGTTGAACTAGATACTATAGATAACAGTAAATAGATAACTTTTTGATAACTTAAAAAACACGTCAATTGGATAATATTATGTGATACCTTTTAGACATCCGTTTTTATCACCGAAAGATATAATAAAAAAGATAACTTTGCGAAAGTACCTTACGGACTACGGTACCACCTTATTGACGTCAATTAGACATTTATGCTACCTGGGATACTTTATGGCTATTAGAAATTGAAACCGTAGAGGTAGAACATTTGTGGGCAAAAAGTTTTACTTCAACAAAATGTGCGATAATACTGTCGTCTTTTCCAAAAATTTTGGTGCCCCCTTATTTTGGTGCCCCAGAGGCGGCCCCGCCCCAGCCGCTCCACCATCGCTACGCCGCTGGTTGAACAGGAACATGTGTGTCATAAAACTGAGGAAATATGCACCGTTTTGTGACACACACGTTCCTGTTAAATTTTACAGTCGACCCGTACAGGTAAACCCATCAGGTATACCCTAGCGTGTATCACCCCAGGAGCTGTCAACAATGAATCCGTCAAATAAAAAAAAATCGCTGACAAGAGAAAGTGTGCATAAAGCTGTTTATAATCTGGAAAAAAAACTAAAAAAGTAATAATATTCCAATTTAAAAAAAATGTATATGGAAAAAAATCCGCTTTATTTTGTCTTTGCCTAGAAGTGTCTAGAAAATTATTATTTCTGAACATAGATATCAAATTAATATTAAATCATTATTACTAATTAAGAGAATAAGAACAAATAATACTCGTTGTCAATTATCCTGACCAAGTAGTTTGAGGTTCCCGGGCATAAGCACCGAATATGGATAAGGGATCGTCCATTAATCACGTGAGGTTTTTTGGCCACTTTGTGAGCGCCCCCTCTCGCCCATGGTGATGTGGGGTCGTCCATAATTTACGTGAGGCTCAAATAGGGGGGGGGGGGGGGGGGAGAGGATTTGGATAACAGAAACGTCACCACATTTCACTATGAGGGAGAGGGGCTTCAAAAAGTGACCAAAAAACCTCACATGATTAATGGACGATCCCTAAGATATAGGTAGCATTTGTACCTTACAAAGTTGCCATGATTGCACAGCCTAATATTTGGTGTGCTTGATTTTTGCAGAAATTCGCGAAAAAAACATGAATCATTTTATGACGGTACTGTGAATCGTCATTTTCACGGTACCAAGAGTACCGTGTATTAGTCCGACAATCAGTTAAACCGTCCCTATTTTTTCAGCTCCGTGGTAGTATTTTCTAAGCAGATATTAATAATGTATTGAAAAATAATCGAGTTTTCCATAAGCGTAATGAAATTAGCCCACGAAATACGTCGTTTACGAATTTTCCTCTAAAAAAAAACGGTACTGCGGATCGTATCCAAACTACACAGAATGATCAGCAAAGGGATTATAAACTTCCGGAGCAAATTTCAGCTCGGTGGTAGCGTTTCTGTCTGACCCCATAAAAACCTTAAAAACTATTAAACGCTATTTAAAGAGTTTTATCATCTTAAGGTGTACAATGTAACCATCACCACCATTTCTTATTTAACGGGTAGAAGCATAATAATTTATGGTTAATCATCCTCCCTACAATGAATTACGTTAGTAACTCGAGTCATCGCGACTTTTATGGCCGCTTGTTTTGGGTTTGCTTGTGCATTCAGAGTAAACGAAGATTTAGACTTCAATTTCTTTTGTTCTGGAGACGGATATTTTGAAATTTTATAGAAGAACAGGAGTACAAATTTTCTTGCTTTCGTTCCAATAATGCTACCCCTAAAACTATACGAAAAACTGACTTCCATCAATTTACACCAAGACATTTATGTTTTGAAGTTAATTTTTAAAAGCATAGACTTTTCTTATTGAATCCTTTTTAAATTTCATCGGTTTAGACAATACGTGTGTCCATATTCGGACGATACGAAATTCAGACCAAATATTGACTCTATGCTTTTTTCTACTCATGAAAAAAAAAACAGAAAATACCACTGATAAGCCGGACATGCTGACAAGTTTTAATTCGCTGACTCGGGTAATTTTTGTAGTAATTAAGTTTTTTTTCATGCAAATCAGGAGTAGCGGTGGTTGTCGATGAACAATACTTATTCCTGAGTACTTACGTCGACGTTTGAAGAAGTATTGTCAACAAACAGTATATTATTCGTCCAGCAATCGCCATGACAAAATACCGTTAATTCGCTCCTTGTCGAGGCCAATTCGCACATTGTTGGAAAAAAAACATCTTCGTGAAGGAAATCTCGCAGTTTTTTCATTATCTCGTCGCGTTTGGGTTCGAAAGTGCTAGGCAGTGTATCGGATACCATGGATATGGCGTTCCTCGCAGCAACACGATAGTACTGTCGATACCAGCCTTCATTCTCGATACGAAACAATGCCTCGTGTACGCTCCCGTTGTTTTTCTCGTCCGACAGGTGATCGAACAAATTCGGCCTTAGAGATATTCACAGTAGACGAACACAAATTAAACACTTGTTTCGATCAAAACCGATAAACAGCTGTCCAAACGTCGACCAATTTTTTTAGCAGAACCTTTGTATTCTATTTACTTCTAAAGATCTCGCAAAAATATTATTAAGAGTACAATTTTTCACATTTGCAATAACGATTGAGGATATTTCGTACGGGAATTGCACTAAATCGTAGGATAGAATAAAATTTTCATATACTTTCTTGCTTGATAAAAATTCGAAACAAAAATAAGCCGTACCGAAGATACTCGTTGATCCCCAATAAAAGTATCATGAAAGAGTTATGAGCAAAATTTTTTTGAAATAGTTTCGCAAGTATTTCCTTCGCAATAGTTCGAATATTTCGTAAATCTACTTTTTCAGCCTCTTTCTCCAATGCTGCACTCATGGAATCATAGGTTTAAGGCCATGTATCACACGTCCGGTCGGTGAAAATCCTACACCCAAATTTTCTCCTAGACGCAATACATTTCGGGTAAACGAAGAGAAAGACGTTGTTCATCATTCAACAGAGCGAAAGGTGTTTCGTTTCGTTTTTTTCCGAAATATCAGCCGTCTCGGAGAACACTGGGAATGTGCAAATCAGCTATCTCTCTCACACTCCTGGCCAATTGGTCGGTGTAACATATAGCTTTAACGGTTTCGAAACTTCTGAAATTTGATATAAAACTTTATTGAGAAAGCGAATAATTGACAATTTCTATTCATTTTCCAAAATCTGCGAAAACAATGAAAAAGCTGAGGAAATTTCGATTAAAAATATGTATCAAAAAAAAAATTAGCTGCTCTCATTTAAAATGATGAAAAATAAGATTTACTCACTGAACAAATTTGTGGATAACTACTTGGCATCGTTATTAGTGATAATAACGATGCCATGATGTTCTTAACATCTTTAACGCAGTTGATATGTTTTTATGTTCGTCGTCTCGCGAAGCCCTAAATTTGTAATTGGTACACCGAGATTCTACAACTTTTCGAAATATCCGGGTCATCTCCCAGGAACACCAACTATCTAGATTCCCTTCGAATGTATTCCAATTTCAAAATCCATCAATTTTTTTCCAACAGTGTACGAAAATATTAATATTCTTCTTTACTTTTTAAGGGGAAAAAACTAGTAACGTGGACTGCTAATTACTGTCATACGGGACGTTACC
The DNA here is from genome assembly GCA_963210295.1 of Ophion ellenae. Classification (NCBI taxonomy): domain Eukaryota; kingdom Metazoa; phylum Arthropoda; class Insecta; order Hymenoptera; family Ichneumonidae; genus Ophion; species Ophion ellenae. The sequence goes on along the minus strand of OY723389.1, from coordinate 9,287,702 downwards.
TTGTACGTCTCAGAGTCAAGCTGAGAGCGTGAAAACCTGCGAGGGCTTTCAGCACAAGTTTAAGTTGATGAACCTGCAACCCTTTTAGTCTGTCGGCCATGACGTATCCTTTCTCCTTGAGATCCTCCATCGCAATGAGATCGGATCTTGCAACGTAAATCTTTGCTACTCCAGCAAACACTTTTTTCACGTCACGTTGAATTGCATCAAGTGCTGGCCAAACATGAGTATAAAAGGCGACTTCGTTTCGAAAGAGTGTCTCACTCTTATACGCTTCGCGATGGGTTTGCGACAGTGGCAAAACTTTATAAATTATAGCTTGTGCCCAGGCTTCGGTTTCACCGGAAGACCTTTTCTTTTTACCTTTAGCACGAATACGATAGAGCATGGAGGTGTAATTGTCACCTCTTTCGGAGCCCGGCTGTTCCTCGATACTCTCTATAACGACATCGGGCTCGTCCTTCGCCACAATGTCCCGAACAATGTCTAACGTCAGTTGGGATGAACTCGTCTCTGGTTCCGTCGACTGATCCATATCCATTGAATTCTTGTTGTCGACTTGATTTTTATATTGAAACGAAAAGAAACAAAAAACTTTTCTGTTTTATGCACTTTTACACCGAGTGGCCCACAACTGCTGTGAGGCGTTCCAATCGATTCTACAATACTGACGCATACGTCGTTTCCAACCGGAGCAGCTTATTTATTGAAAGAATCACATGGGTGTCCCCTTAGTTGAGCTTCAACGACGAGCTCTAAATGTCCTTATTCCAGTCGATGAGAGTCGATGACGTTGGAGAGACCGTGTGATGCAGGAAATGAGTATTTGAATAACGAGAGGGGATCCCACTGTATCTTCATACACACACGTGCACACATCCCCCCACCACAGTTTCGACTTAATTTATCGAGCGTTTGAGTGCCAATTCAAGGGACAAGGCCATTGATGCAAAGTCAATCATGAATAGTTTGTAATTTACGCTCCTCCCAAAGAGTATCGGACTCTTGACTGCATACGTATGTATACTTTTTTATTTATTTAGTATTTACTTGTTAAGGATCTTCGTGTATGTATGTACATATGTGTAAGAAAGAAACAAAAGTTATCAATTCAACATCATTCGTGTAAATTGTTCTTCTTCGAACCTTCTATTGCGCCGCTTCCGTGTTACTCGTATTTGTTGTCTTGGATATTTCACTTCCGATGAGGTTGACCAAAAGCATCTCCTGTTCGGAACTAAGAGGAATACTTGCCTGGATCTTCTGCCCCATGGAAATTGACTCCTCGAAACCTGCTTCTACGCTGTACTTCAAGATGTCCTACAATTTGAAGCATTTTTTTCAATCGCCTTTTCTTCATAAACCATATTTAATTATGTTTTGATGAATATTTTGGCAAAGTATCTTGAATGTTTGTAACCTTGATTGGTATAAGGTATTGTGGTGTAATATATTTTTACACAAATTGAATATCCCCAAACTATAATTATTTAACATACATCCACGCATATAGAAATATTGGCTTCATTATATACACCACTGACAAAGGAACATTATATACACTACTGATAAAAGAAACAAAAATTTCGGAAATTTATCGGTCATTTTCAAGTTGCTCTATCTCCGCGAAAGATCACTGTAGGCAAATATTTAAAAAAAAGCATTTTGAAGCTTGAAATCTCTAGTTTTCGAGTTTTGACTTGGATTTTTTAACCCTATGTTCGTAATGAATCAACAACAAAAAATCGCGGAATATTTTTTTTCGAATTTTTCGGTGTTTTTCGAAAAAGTCTACAGACCAGGCTAACGTTCTGATCAATGAATCAATCAGATCAGGTGTTCATTCAAAATTCATGAAAAATATATTCAAACTGTAGAAAGTCTGTACGTTTTACGTATGTATATATATGTAACCTGAGACTTGCGTATATCGACGGATAGAATTAAATATGTATCCGTTTCATAGAAATTTCAAGCGAAATACATTTTAACAATATTGATCTGAAAATATATCTCAAATATAGCATATTTCTATGAAAATATAAAAACGCAATCGCATTGAAAAAAATAAATCTGCCCCAACTGGGAAAACTACGTAACTCAAGATAGCAGCTTCCTACAGTGCAGCTGCCCCCAAAACTCAAGCGAGGTTTCCCGAATATAATCGTAAATATTCGGAAATTAATTTATCACTCCATTTTGTTAAATGTTTCCAACGTTGATAAATCCCGCAAACGTCACGTTTTCTGTTTCCTTTTCTTAAAATACTCACAAGAGCCGCAACTCCATGACCTCGTTCAAGGCAAGCCTCGAAGAGAGTGGTCAATTGATCGATGTCGATCGTGCCGATAATGGAATTTTGCTTGTGTACCAACACGGTGAGAACTTCGAGGAATCGATCAAATTGATCACCCTTCAGTAAGAGTATAGCGACATCAGCTAAAATGTTGCTAGTCCAAGTAACTTTATGCGTCCGATACTCGCTTTGTTCCTAATGTGATAAAATTATATTTATTTTTACACGCTTGCAACGATCGTAAGAATAAAATGGCAACGGAAATTCAATTGTAGCGGTAGCAGAAATATTATCAAAAAAATAATTTCTTCCAATACGAAATTCGCATTTACCTTGACGAAAGTCCAATAAGACCAAACAGCCTCGGCAAATCGAGCGTTTATGGGTGAATCGTTGGACGAGGAGCAACTTCTCATTATTTGAAATGCCTTGGATACCAATTGCTCGCGATCGAGATGCTCGAACATGATCATGTGAGACCACAAACGGGGCAAAATATCTCTAGCGACCTCGACGTCTGTTTGTTCCACGGTATCTAGGATCTCCTTGATGACACTCGGTTCCGGAATATAAATATTTGGTACCATCAAGTCGTAAAGTTTCATGAATTTTGTGAAAGGTAAGCTCTTCAGGGACAGAACTATATAATGACGATAGTAGATGCTCTCCTATGACAAACCAAAACAGATTCATCGTTTCCGATAATTGTAGCGAGAGAGAGTATTGTAATTGTAGTGACAAACCAAAACAGATTCATCGATTCCGATAATTGTAGCGCGAGGGAGGGAGGGCGGGAGGGAAGGAGGGAGGGAGGGAGGGGAGAGAGAGAGGGGAGAGAGGGAGAGAGGGGGAGGGGGAGAGAGAGAGAGAGAGAGAGAGAGAGAGAGAGAGAGAGAGAGAGAGAGAGAGAGAGAGAGAGAGAGAGTTAATTGATTGATGAGATTTATTTATGCCTTGGTAATACCTTTAGGCAAAAATTATAAACATAACATATAAACTAAAAAACAATAACATATACAGTCCGACCTCCGAATAAGAAAGCTAAAGCCCCCAAGGGGAAGAGTTTTTCTTATATATCGCATACCCCCTCCCAGGCGCGCGCTCCGCGCTCGGTACCTCTGTCTGTCTCTCTCACTCTTTTCCGCATGCGATCCTCTTAACAAGAAACTCGCTCGAACGAGTTGCAACTTATGTTAGTATTCACATCGCCCATGCAAAATCGTTTTCGACGGCGCGTGGACATTTATTTAGCGAATTTTTGTTTCACGTTTATATACATACTATTGAATATTATTGTATACTACTGTATCTGGATTACTATTAACTGTCATAAAATGACCGAAACTGTAAAGAAGCGTAAGAGATCGGACTGTAGTACATCTTATATGAAGTCAACACATATATGTATATTTTTAATTAATACAACAAATTTCTAACAAACTTGTAGATTTTTTGTTACATTCACAAACGCACACACACATACTCACGCATGCATGCACACATCAATTTACACTACGAGGTTCACTCTATTTTGCCCGAATAATCTCTCCCAGGCTGGTTTCTTAACCAGAGGTTCCGCGCACAACATTCCTGAGCTCGGAGTTCGAGTCGGAGTGGGGGAAGCGCTCGAGTGAGAAACTGGGAAAAGTTTCTTATTGCCGGGTTTCTTATTCGGAGGTCGGACTGTAAACTATGTGACTCTGTACGTTGGTCCGGGTGGTTAGCGTGCTGGCTAGCGGATCGGGAGGTCGCGGGTTCGAATCCTAGTCGCGTACGTTCATCGGGAAATGTTTTCCTTCGACATTTTCTCGGCAAAAGGCGACTAGTTCCGTGACTGGCAAGCGAACTTGGGACCCGCTGGATCGGTATAGGTTTTCTGCAGTTTCCCTACGCCCATGACTGGTGAATATATGAGATATACATGATGTATGCGATACAGAGGAGGAAGTGGCTGCGGCCGCAAGGTGGAAGGGGGGAGGGTGCTGGAGAGAAATAACAAGTGCAGAGCGGTGGACATATAAGCAGTGGAGCCTTGTAAACAGCCGAAAAGGTTTTGCAAGTAAGACTTCAAATAAAAAAATTAAATAAAGTATAAGGTATAGCGCATTAAGTACAACGTATAAAGTATAAGTGTAAGGTATAAGGTATTAAGGGAAGGGTAGGGGTTTGCACTTTTGAAAAAACAATTTTTTTTGTCTTTTCTTATAGTTAAACATTTCAAGAATATAATCCCAAATTTTCAAGTCAATGAGAGCAAAACTCTCGAAGTTATTGACTATTTAGTCCCGCTCCTCCAACACAGTAGCTTCGACTTCTCTAAACTTCAAACACGTTTATCTCGAAACCACTTTTTCAAAGTCCGTGTTCACTGCCATTTAAAAACTACATGACCGATTTATTTCAAACTTGGTACACACTTTCTACATATAAAATACCTCCCCCCAACAGTTAGTTTGAGATTTTTTTTTTACATCGAGGGGGTTTTCCACCCCCAATATGGTGGGATTTTTCGTGAAAAATAACACTTTTCACTTTACATGACCACCAAAAATTTATTAATGAAAAAAAAAATTATCATAGACCGTTGGGAGGAGGATTTGATGATACTTTGACTAAATTTTAATGATACTTGATTTCAGATAATTTTTAGCTGAGATACAGTGAACACCGCAAATCGTGTTTTTCCAAAGGCGTTCTTGGAAAAGCTTTGTCACCGGCTGGTTTGTGGATATTTCCGCGTACAAATTTCACGAAATGTTCTTGAAATGACACTTAACAATGTAACAAGGTTTAAATAAATTTACTCTATCCATATAGATGAAAAAAATTCGCAAAAAAGTTTTTTTTTTCACGCTGAAAACCCTTCCCTCCCCTTAAAGTATAGAGTACATAAGACAGCGATTCATTCTGTTATTAGGTATGGAAAACGTATGGTTGAAAGGATTGCGTACAGGACGAATGGACGGTGAAAGTGCCAAGAAGATTTCAGAGAGATAGTTTGGGGCAATATTGTGGAGGATTTTGAATGTGCTGATTCCTAGAAAATAAAACCGTCTTGACCTAACCGCAAGGTATTTCAATTGTCTCCGACAGGGTGTGATGTCCTCATCTCGCCTGAGATTGAAGATGAACCAAATGAAATTGTTGACAAGTTTTTGGAGCTTCAAATGTAGTTGACCTGAAAGATCGTTGTAGACTAAGCAGCAGTAACCGACCAAGGGGAACACAAGGGTCGTTACCAGCATGATTCTCAGGTCACGCGGCTATACGTTGCGGTGGTATTTTTTCATCTACATAAAGTGTAATTTACCCTACTTGATATAAACAGAATATGTTTATTCTCTGTGAGATTGGACAGCATGATGACTCCCCAGCTCCGAGCTTCTCTTACATAAGGGATGGGAATTTCATTTAATGTAATGGGTCTTAGAGACGTTAGATCGATTTGACTAACATAGGCATTACTGCCCATGATAAGAACTTTAGATTTTGTTAGATTTAATTGCAGTCCATTATCTTTCGCATAAACATTGATGGCATTGACATCGTGAGATAATAGCTCAATAGACGTTTCTAAATTAAAAAGGTGAACAGCTCATGTATGTCTGAGTATCGTCTGCAAATATGATATAGTCAGAGTACCTTAAGTTGGCTCCAATATCATTAATATATAATGAGAAAAGTAGTGGCCCAAGAAATGACCCCTGAGGAACATCGAACGTTGTGCCCAACCACTCTGAGCGACCTCCCTTGTTGTCCACAACTGCTTATGTCTTACCATTTCAGTAGGAGTGCAACCATTTCAAAGTACCGCAAGACAACCCAATATTGCGGAGCTTGGTTAAAAGTTTGAAATGATTAACTATTAAGCCTTTGGGGAATCGAATAAAACTAGAAAGGTTAGCTTTCTGTCATCCGCAGCACGGCTGGTGGTCTATTTACTCGTGATAGAGCTGTCTGGGTGCAGTAGCTAGTTCTGTAAGCAGACTGGCGCGAGTTGAGAATTTTATTGGCAGAAAGAATCTTTACGATTTGGTTAATGACAATCTTTTCAAAAAATGACGATGAATCGGCGAAATTCGTTATCGGTCGCCAGTGAGAGGCAGATTGCGGTGGGTTGCAACAGCGGACGGATAAATACTCGTTTCCAAGGTAATGGAAAATGTTGGATTTTGAGGCAACAATTAAACAGGGTAACTAGATGCGAAGATAGAACCATGCATCCCTTGCGTAATGCAAAGGGAGGCAGCTCGTCAGGTCCCGCCACAAGGGACAACGAGATCACAGAAAATTTTAATTACAGTCGGATAAGCATAGCACACTCGCAGTCTAAGAAGCGGGTGAGTTCACATGACGGATGAATGTTAGCGGCACCTACAAAAGTTCAACTCATTCGCAGTAAGGAAGTTTAGGGGTGCCTTGACGTAGTTTGACCAGACCTAGATTCGCAGGGTCTCTCCATTCTCTGGCAGTGTCCGTTAGCATCGTAAATCGGTTGATAAGATATATGAAGCATTCACGTCACTTCAGACAGTAAAAAAAATCCACAAATAATTTTGAAAAATCGAGTTACTTTATTGAAAAATATTCACCGTGTCGAATTTTTTTTTAATTTCTGACGTTTGTTTTCGTGATTACCATTTTTTTTTTCCATTTTTCCATTCAAATGGCTTTATCTTTGGCAGGATTTGACGTATTTACATTCGTAAAAAACGAAAATGTGCGTCTTTTTCTAGCTCTTTAGAAAACAATTAATTTAGATTTTATTGAGCAAGTCGAACGTTCGTTTCAGGGAAAAATATGCAAAAATATTTTTTTTCTCAAGGAAAGGCACTCGTTATTTTTTTTTTATTTCCCCGAATTGTGAATACGAAAAACGGATTTTTGGTATTTTTTATATTATGGGATTTCTAAACACCGTGAAGTAACAGCTATTTTTATTTTTGTAATTTTTTTTATTAATATTCGATTGAAGAGTGTAGAGCACTCCAAGGCTCCAATACATATCACATATATGTCATATGTATTTCAAAAATCTGGTAAACATACAGCGAGTGCTCCACACTCTTCAATAGAATATTAATAAAAAAATAAAAAACATAAAAATAGCTGTTACTTCACGGTGTATAGGAATCCCATAATATAAAAAGTACCAAAAATCCGTTTTTCGTATTCACAATTCGGAGAAATTAAAAAAAAAAAATAACGAGTGTCTTTCCTCGAGAAAAAAAATATGTTTGGATACTTTTCCCTGAGAAAATCTGAATAGATGAAAATCTAAATTAATTTTTTCCTGAAGGGCTAGAAAAAGACGCACATTTTCGTTTTTTATGAATGTAAATACGTCAAATCCTGCCAAAGATACAGCCATTTGAATGGAAAAATGTTAAAAAAATGGTAATCAACGAAAAAAAAAAACGTCAGAATTTTTTTTTTTAATTCGACACTCGGTGAATATTTTTCAATAAAGTAAATCGATTTTTCAAAATTATTTGTGGATTTTTTTTTACTGGCTGAAGTGACGTGGAATGCCTCATATATTCCTGTGGTGTTTAAGAGTCGCACTGAACTCATCTCTGAAATGTCTATAAATGACCAAATCCAAGATGTTGCAAGAACACTGCGCGCAATTGTACAGAGAATTTTTACTTTAATTCTAGATAAGAGATTTTCAGAGAGCCAGGGTGCACGGGGCCTACATACACGAAAGGATTGAAGCGGAGCGTGAAGATCAAGTGATTGCGCAATCAGATGGTTCAGAGTGTTGGTGTCCTACTCTAACTGATTTATTGTCAAAGGAATATGTGGTAAAAACAAGTTGCTTGCTTGAATCAGAGTTGCCAGAGTTTCACTAAACAGGCTTTCCTTGAAGTGCATCAATGTACGGCGGCTGATAGGTATATCAGCAATTACGGCTGTATCGAATTTGTAGGACAGCTCGAGCTGGTCGTGATCTGCTATAAATAGTTGCTAACTTTTCTTGAAAGAAAAGTTTTTCCGAATTATCGATGATGAATACATCTAGCCATGATTTTACAATATGCAACGATTGAGCGACTGCTAGTAGTAAGCTCCCTTAGGAATTCGGCTTCAAAATTCGTGGTCAAAAGGTTGCAATTTAGATCGCCAGTGATTATGATATTTTTGTACCTGGTGTTGAGAGAATACATTTAAAAAATCACGAAATAAAAGGCCCTTAGGTCTTCTGTACATTGTGGTGAGTAGCAGTGACAGTCCTAGCGTGCAGCGAATGTCAAGCACAATATATTCTGAAGAATTCGTAATTAGATTAGGTGTCATAGCTAAGACCTTGACTTGGAATGTGTCATGCACGTAGCACGCTACGCCGCCATTACGCTCCCATTAACACGACCATTGCGGATTAACATATAATTATCCAGTTTCACAAGGGAATCTGGTGTATTTGAATGAAGCCATGTTTTAGTTACGCAAATAATGTGATCGAATCTGGTTGCTAGGTGAGCTTTAATGAAGTCAATGTGTCCTATTAATGAATTACTGTTAAAATAAGTAAAAGAAATGTGTGATGATTGAGTAGTTGAGGGCGGCGGCGTGTGCATACTGGAGCTTGGGACTGCAGGGTAGTCATACTAGCTTGGCCGAATTAGCTTCGGTATTGATTGAGATCGTCGGAGAGCCATCGCTCTTCCGCACTTCAATTTTATTCTTTTGAGAGAGAGAAGTGCGCATGCGCACTTGTTCGTATGAAAATGATGAGACCCAACGAACACGACCCATATTGCATATTATGCCTAAAGGTATTAGCAATGCTCACGAACTTGAAAAACGCGAAAATGTTGATAACAACAACAATAAATCGAAGAAACGTAAAAATGACTGCATCTCCCCTTCTGATGAAGATATCGAGTTACTTTTTTCTGGGAATTGCGCGTCTTACAGGGACCTACAAGAATGTGAAAGAATATTCCAAGTAGCCTCAACATTGAAGTACATAAATGAATTTGTTTATAAGGAAAAAATGTTATTCTTCGAAAGAAAAACATTTATAAAAAGCAACCCTTTTTCGCATTGGATCTTGAATGTACGCGCTCATGACCATCGCGCTATTTTTTTCCCCATGAGGCCCTTCTGGATCACTTGCCATTAGGAGGTGCCGGATTTATGTAAATCGGTAATTACTCGGTAACTATATAACCTAACTCAATGAAATTTGACGATATCTTTTGGGGATCGATTCTTCTAGATGCTGACTGACTTTCAAAATACTAAGTTCATTAATAAACGATGTGCATGCAAAAGAAGAAAAAAAAATTCCGCTCACCGGTGATTTGCCATTAAACTAACAATCGTACGTTATTTTTGTATAGGACTTATTTTATAGGTGACATTATTCCGCGCAACTTTTGTAGGAAGCATTTTTCCATAAAACCAATTCCAAAAAAGATATAATTAAAAAACCGAGTTTGTTATTTTTATCAATCTCAGATGGTCGCCAAACAGAATTTTTTGTTTTGGAAACATTAGGGTACATTCTCGTAACCCAAAGAACCTACAAAAAAATTGCGACGTGCTGACCTCCGGGAATAGGTCTCATGTTCATTCCGACAGGACTAGAAATATCATTACTATTTGTCTCGAGAGACAATGCTTTTGCTACTGGTGTGCCAGTCATTTTGTGCGAGGCGGAGATTCAATTATTCTATAACTTGGACGTCCAACGTTTTTTGTGTACGATCTTATACGTTTCCCGCAATCGATTTATCGAAGGCACCATTGCTATAAGACTCTCCTTAAAGTGAACTTGTTGTTCAAAAAAATGTTTATCCGCGAAATATTAGTGAAAGACGATTGCTGCTAATTTCGCATCGAATAATATTAGTAGCATTATTCTTCGAAGTGCAGGATTTTCCATGATGTACTTCTATGCTAAAAAAAAGTTTTCATACCAGTGACGCTTAAAACAGGCAGGTTTTCGTGAATTTCCATCAATCGGATATTAACAGATATCTAACACCACAACTAGACCTGAGCGTTATTGCTAAATAGTCTTTTTTCTGTATACACGTCTGTAAATTTGGAAATCAAATACTCATACTCGTTCGATAACATTCAAATGTACCGAGGAGTGGAATCATTATTAGAATTTCGAATAATTGAAATTCAGTTTGCATAGTCGATCCCCAAATAAATGACCCGCAAATAAAATATTATTGAAATTATGAACGAACCTTGAAGCCTTCGCCGATAAAATCGTAATTACTATCTGTGAGTAATAATTTGTGTATTCTCTCAGCCAGGTCGTAATCATTCAAGTGATTTCTGGCTACGTCCATTGCGGTAACGAAGAAGAAAGTGTCACTGGGATCCTGCATAGTTAACGACTTCCCCTCCAGTTCTCTGATGATTTCACGAAGGATTGCAGACCGTGGACCACCTTAAGTATCCCAATGTCGAAGAATTAGCAAAAAATGTTAAATATGGTATCTATCATTCGTGAAGACAGAAGCAATAAAAATAACTCAATCTTACGATCCTTGCAGAATATAACGAGGGCAAAGTAATAAGAAGCGAGAC